>CM052712.1:26253187-26322880 GCA_028551405.1 Uromys caudimaculatus | reverse complement strand
CTCTGCTTCAGGACCTTGCCCTTTAAGATTCTGCCATGCCAGGAATACCATGGAGGATTCCTCTTTCTGTCTGACATATGTCAATCAGCATAAGATGCTCTGCTCTATGTGGAAGGCAGAGCACGCGGCCATCATGCACCGTTTTCTTTATGCATCACTACTGGGCATCAGCAGGTACTCGGCTTGTTTCTGTGTCTTGACGGTGTGAATGATGCTGCAGTGGGCAGAGCAAGGGTGCTGTGCTCAGACTTAAGTTTCCAGGGAAACTACACTGTTCACACTCTGGCTGCACTGAGTGCCATTCCACCAACAGGGGGCCAGGATGCCACTTCTCCCACCCTTGCCCCAATCTTTGCCCTTCACCACTGTGAGGGCAGGTGTGAGGTAGCACTGTACTGAGTTTGCCCCTCCCTGATGAAGGGCACATGTGACGTGGTCTGCACATGGTATTAAGAAAACCAGCTCTTCTGCCGTGCTGCGAGAAGGATTTATTTATTTGCATTTTGATTTTTTTGTTGTTTTGTTTTGTTTTTGAGACGGTCTCACTATGCAACCCTGGCTGGCCTGGAACACACTACATAGACCAGACCAGTCTCAAGCTCACAGAGATCTGTTTGCTTCTGCCTCTGCCTCTAGAGTGTTGGGATTAAAGGCTTGGCTAATACACCCAGCTTGTAAGCAAAAGTGTTTTGTTTTGTTTTGAGTTTTTTGTCTTGTTGTTACTGAGCTGTTTGAGATTCTCACATATTTCAGTTATTAACCCTTACTGGGTACATGGTTAGCAAGAATTCTCCCACCGTGAGGTAGTCTTTTGCCTTTTGCTGACAGTGCCATTACTGCCATTACTGTAAGGAGTTCCTGGCTTGGGTTCCTTCAGCAGTGACCTGCGACTGAAGTGTAAGCTGGAACAAACCCTTTCTCCCCTAGGTTGCTTTTGGTTGGGATGGTTTATCGCAGCAGCAAAGATCACATTGGAACAGTGTGCTAAGGGTGTGTGAACATCTCTGTGTGTGTGTGTGTGTGTGTGTGTGTGTCTGTGTCTGTGTCTGTGTATGGACATGTGTACATCTAGGTTCACAGGTCTTGAAGGGATATATACTTACCTCCCACAGAGGACTGCTGGTGGCCACCAAAAAGAAGCCAATCCTTCCCTGCTGGCTGCATGCTCTAACCCAGTGTGGACCTGTGCCCCAGACAACAGTCTCACCTGGTAAGCTCCGTTATCTGGGCTCAGGTACACTGGCATCTCCTCTGGATGCCCCTCCCCTAGTTACCCCCTGGCCATGCCTGGACACCTAATCATGTCGTCTGCTTTGGGTCTCTTTGGCTGTGGAGTCAAAAGTGTGGCTCTACAGACCTCCAAGGAGCCCCAGCAGAGGGCTGGGTTGCACTGCTGGCCTGGCATCTAACATAATATTTGTAGCTACGACCTGCAGCCTATCAGTTCTCTTTATGGGCTCATATACAGTACATACTTGCATAAACATAATACAGTATTATTGTTAATAAAAGGACAGCTGGAGAAAATGTCCTAAAGCAAGATAGAAGCAGCACATATCAGACGCACACCTACAAGTTGACAAGAAAGAACTTTTGTGATCCAAGGGCCAAAGCAGACATCAAGGCAGTAGGGAATGCTTAGAGCTAGTCAACATACAGGACCTCAGGGGAAAAAAATTGGTATGTGAAGGGCACTCGGAACAGTGGGGAGAGGGGCAGGGTGGGAGAAAGAGCGGGAAAGATTGAGATTGTGAGGAGCTTTTCCGTTTTCAATACAATCAAAAGATATAAGGATCAGGGAAACTGAGGAGAACATCTCTCACAGAGCCTCACATCTCTGTTCCTTTCACTGCTGCGAAACCTCAGAAGATGAGACGCACCCAGTCCACACATGTCCTGTGTGACAAGGTGCCACATGGCAAGCACCACACAAACACATTCAGTGTCACGCCTGACTGAAATGGTTTCCTGTAGAGATGCTTAACGGGACCATCACCCAGTCCTCTGTCCTGGTGCCTCCTACTGTAAGTCAGGCAAATCTCCATCCGTCTCCCAGCAGCCCCCGCTGTGTCTAGGCACCACCCTGGGCGCTGGTAATTGTGAGGCACAAGCAGGGTGAGCAGTGTGTAGGGAAACATGCCAAGAATGTTCACACTCAAACAGCCATGGCTGACCACCTGTGCCTGAGGTGAGGCCCTCCTTATGAAACCCAACCCACATAGCCCTTCAGGGAACTCCCTGCCCATAGAGTCGCCAAAGGCCCACAGACTCCAAGCATGGGATCAGCACTCAAAGTAAGGTAGAAGCAAGGGGAGGTGAGAACATGTGATCTTGGCTCTGAGTCTGAAGGTCACAGCTGCTCATATGAAGAGTCAGACTGTTTGGGCCTGAGTCCGAGGACAGAGGCTAACTTTTCCTGAGCAGAGGGAGCAGACATAGGGGTGGGAAATGAATCAAGTCTGACGGGCTCCGGGATACCCAGGGTTCTGGGGCCCAGGGAGGCAGTGAAGACTGTAGAGGTTGGCAGTGTGACAGCGACTCGGTTTTAAGGTCTGAAACAAAGCCTGTGTTGACAAAGACAGAGTTAGGGACATCACGTCACATGGTAGAGGGGCTGGATGTACAGGATCCAGAGAGGATGTGCCTTTGCAGAAGCATATTCTGGTGACTCAAGTGTTAGTGGGTCATACAAGGCCACAGCCTGGACCATGTCAGCAGCGCTCTCCAAATGTATGTAAGGCAGCTTCACACTCTTGATTTCACTTTCTATTGCTAGGAAAATATGTCGATGGCTATTTAACCGTGTGTGCCCACATAAATGGTTGGACTGCTTAGGTTTCTAATGTACAGAAGTTGTTCGTGTGAACATGCTGAGCACGTTTTAAGCACTATCTGTTCCTTGTTTCCTAGCTTTTCCAATCCCATGAGCAACTGAGCAGCTTCACCCTGATGTGCAGAACACTGTGGGTCTACCAAGCTCAGACCGGTCAGGACATCATTTCAGAGCCCTACAATAGGTAGTACATGGGAGATGAGAAAATAATTTAATTAGGCTAAAAGAGAAACTCAAGGTGTGTGTGTGTGGGGGGGTAGATTCCACAATTTTCTTCAAGCTCAGCCCACAAAGGTTCAGCAAGAGCCAAGCAGAGGCAACCTCAAACACATCAACAGAAGCTGGACTCCCTGCCTTGCTCACATCCCCAGCTGCCACCAGCCTGGCTGCACTCATACTGCCAGCTCTGCTGCTGCCAGCCACGGCCCTCACAAACCCCTAGTCTCTTCTCATACAGGACACACAGTATGAGAACAAGGCAGAAGGTTCTGGCCACTGGAATCTGAGCCACCCTGAGCCACAGCCCAAGTCCCCTGACTACTTACACCTTCCTTGCTATTCATTTACTTCCCCTCTTGTCCCAGCTATAGCCAACAGAGCTCCCAGCAGGAGCCTGTACAGGTTACACACCAAAGTCCTACACCCCCCCCCCCAAAGAGACAGTGGGCCTTCCACCAAACCCCAAAAGAAAAGTCACTTACTTTCTTAACAGGACCAGTTTTTATTTTCAGATATTAGGCATACCCCAATATAACCTAATGGCGTCTCTCCCGCAATGATGACCACACGGCCCACCCCACTGGTCCTGACATCTGAGGCCTGAGGAAGAAAGAAGGATGATACCCTACTTGTGGCTGTGCTGACTATCACCTCACTCCACAAGGGGCCTTAAATGCTTCCAGGCACTAACGCCACTCCTAACAGACCACCCAGGAGAAGGGTGGGGCTGGAAGGGTGTCAGCAGACTGGACATGCTACTTTTCTATGATAACGCATATTTATTTTGGCCTCAGGTTTTACTCTCTCCTCAAGTAGTTCACACCAGGGCCCAGAACTAACACATGTAGTGCTCATGCAGTCCAGCACACGTATGGCAAAGGGGCATTTGTGCTCCCAATCCGCATAACCCAAGGAAGCCACGGCAGAGTTTCTGGCCACTGAGAACCTCCTGTTTCTCTGGGTCTAACTGCCATGTGTCCTGAAAGACACTGGACAGGACTTAGGAAAGCTAGAGCACTCCCTGCCTCAGGGCAAAGAAAGCACAGATACCTGTACTTTAAGGAAGGCTGCAGTGAGCATGGGCACTATACTCAGAACCGCAGTATTCTTATGAGCCCCCATTTTAAAGACAAGCAATCTGAGGCTCAGAGGAAAGAGAAAGTCCCTTGGGACCTGGGGTTTGAGAACCCTCACTCCACCTTACATCCAACACCACAGGGCTAGGGAGCACCTGTCTCAGCCTCTGGCCAGCAGAATGAATCAGCTGACCTGGTGGGAAAGAAAAAGATAAGAAGCAGGGAGCACACTACTTCAAACACAAGATGTCACCTGGGTATACTCAGCCCAGTGGGAGCTGCTCCACCCTGGAAGCCCAGCCCTGACCCACAGGACCACTTCTGGCCCTGCACAAAAGGAAGGGAAGGGCGTGGCCGACCTCGCATGCACCGATATCCTACACCCACACCTGCACTGATTTCTAGCCGTGTCCCCTCCAGAAAGTGTGACTTAGGTATTAGGAAGAAAGATTAAGCTAGTCCCAGGAAAGGAAAAACCTGAAATCAGTACCCAGGGATTAATGACAATCTTCCAGATAAGCTTAAATGTATTTTTATCTTCCTATCAACACGAAACTGTCACAAAAGAAAAATGTTATTTCTGTCTTCTCTCAAACTTTAAAAAACAAAATACTATTATATATTTAACTTCATACACTCCTATAATAAGCAAACATTAAAATCTGGTTGTTGTCTGTATGTTCCTGCAGAGTCAATTTGTTATACTTTGAAATGTGAGCTACAAGCTAGCAATTTAACAAGAAGAGAAGTGTTAATGTTTATCCACTTGAAACTCAGCATTTCAACAAAACTGATCCACTAGCATCTTTAACTAAGGCTGTTAGAATTACGATGGGTACTAAAAGAAAATGTTTGGTGCTTTCAGACAGGCTCCCAGGGTACAAGCAGTATAGGCTCCCAGGGGCTTAGGGGGGGACCCAGTGTCCATCCCAAGAAGCAAACAGACAGCCCTGCACTGGGGCCATGGCCTGAGCCCCACACTCACCATGGAGTTCACTCTGCCCTAGCTAACCAGCCCAGCCCTGCACTGGGGCTGTGGTCCGCAGTGCACACTCACCCTATGACCATCATGACCCATGGAACGCAGCCTCAGAGTGCACTTCAAAGCACTTGGAGAGTCCACAACTCCTACTCCCAGGACAGGTGAAGATAAAGTAGTAACCTGGATGCCAGGCTTCCTTATAAAATTCTATTTACACGACACTCAACAGCTGAATGGCTTACCTGCTGGTCAATAAAAATGTCCGAATCATCTGACAGCCCCTTTTCCAAATTCATCTTAAGACAAGAAAACGTCCATAATGTGCCAGGCACCTGGATCTAAAACCCCATCCGACACTGCAGCATGCCTGTGCATGTCAGAAAAGTTCAGACATTTCAGTTCCATGTGCTCCCTTCGTCACCCATAGCAACAGGACACCGAGGAAGCTGTGGTCTGCCAGAGACTCAGACTCTATCTTGATCGTCTCATACAGAAGAGCCATTTATATATAAATCACCCTCTGAGATCATTTTTAAAGCATTTCCTCTACAGAATCTGAAGAGCAACACTGGCTGACGGGGTAATTTCTCAGCACAACAGCTGCAAAGAATTTGTGTTTTAGTGGCGTGGTATAGTTTGCAACCTTAATTACAGTTGCCGCTGATTCTATTATAAGCCTGCTCCATATGCACGCGCTTCCTTCGTGGCAGCCAGCAGGATCTAGTATGTTCCTAAAAACCCCTCCACCTCCACGCAGCGTCTGTGATACATGATTGGTTGCATTTGCTTCTGAAGTATGAACAACCCAAGAGTGTGTGAACCCGATGGATCCTGGCTTGTGAAAGGAAGAGGGGAAAAGAAACTGTTGCTACATCCTGGTCCCACTGCAAAATTACTTGTCACTTTCCTGAAACTCAGTGAACTGCTCACCTAGATGCCTCCAGGCCTTGTGGTTTAGCCAAGCAGGCACACACCTCCATCACCCTTGAGAGATGAAGTGACAGCCCCAGAAATTACAAATGGCCCTTAGGCTGTGACGAGCCTTGGGTCTGTGTCAGGCCACCAGGTGGAAATCCCTAGGGCCAGACTCACCTTTGCTTTTCCTTGAGGGAGATGTGTGTGATCACAAGGCAACATCAAGGGTTGAATCCACAACACCCTGCCTTCCCTTCCAAGTAGAAGCTACAGTGACAGCTGGCCAGGATGAGAACTGGCAAGAGCTCATCTCCTTAGACCAATGGCTTTTGGGGGAGTTGCAGTCATGAACATAGGAACAAAGCCAGTAAAAGCAGCCAGGGGCTAGGGCTCATGTGCACCACCCTCATCTCCACCCCGGCAACGGTGAAGGATGCTGATACCTTACAGGGGACTTACAGGGGGAGAAGTCAACAAAGGCTCCCAGAGCTAGAGGTGATGTGGATAGCCTAACCTCCCTTTACAGAGCTGCTCCTTGCTGAGAGGAGGGAGCACCACCTCTGCTCTGTCGGGAGCCTGGAGACTGTGGTCTATTCTTTGAGTCTGATGGCAGCTGGCCACAGGGCACTGGGAACTGTCTCTATGCCAGAGTCTAAGTGGCCTACAGCAAGCAGAGTGACAATTGTCTGAGGGCCTAGCACTAATCTATAGTTTGGGGAAAGGTGCAGAGGACAGCACATCCTAGTCCACAAGCTCTCCAGACCCTAAAAACATCTATGAGTGAGCAACGTGCACAAGTGCCAGGAGAACCTGCTGGGACCTTGGGAGGCAACCCAGCCACAGAACACTTAAGAACCTTATGCAGAAGGCTAGATGTTTACTTTTATCATCTCAAACAAAAAGGTCTGCATCCAGGTCTGTTCAGTCAGGAATGAGAAGGGATGAAAACAATGGGATCTTGTCTGTGTGGATCTGTGGTTCAGACACAAGCACCCTGGGGCCTTAAGGGCACATCCTCTCCTCTCATACCTGCTGTCTGGCCTGGCCTCTGTAGTCGATGAGGTCATTAGTAAGGCTGAGACTAGTTTCTTTTGAGGATAAGCCTTTAAGAGAGCAAAGCCAACAACATCCAGGACTCTGCCATCCTACTGTTTCCTGACCCACACGTGCTCTGAGAAAGGCCTGCCAGATTAGGGCCCAAGAGTGACAGATAACAGTGGTGGTAGCCAGAGTCTCACGTGCCTTCCTTCTGCCCACTCCCAGTGCTGTAGTATCTTTCAAGCCTGGGCCCACCAGGCCCAGCACAGTTCTCACAGATAAAAGCCTATGGCCAGTTCAGGAACAAGAAGCCAGTAAGACAGCAGTGGAGGGCCTCACCAAGACAGTGAGATGTCAGCAGAAAGCACTGGACACCAGCTCGGAGTGAGTGAGTCAATATCCACTCTCCAGCCCAGGACAGCCATTTCCCACACCAGCTACATGGAGCCCAGAGAAGAGCAAAAGCCACCACATGGCAGAGCAGCAAGTGTATGTGGACTTGGCACCAGCCATGGTGTCAGGTGGAATACTCAACCTAGACTGCCCAGAATACTGCCACCCAGGCAGACAAAAAGTACCTACCTACTAAATGCCCACAGAGTCCAGGAACTGCCTCACCAACACCTTTGCCCCAGAGCCAGCACTTGGAGAAAAGGAGATTGGAGTCCACAGGATGTGGACAAGGGGCTGGACAGAACCATGGGGACAAGAGAAAAGTGACAACATTATAAGTGAGCACAAGCCCAAGCCCAAGCAGAAGTTAAGAGCCCATGGGAGGCAAGCCCCAAAACTCTAGTGCAAACAGAGGGCTCCCCAGCCTCCCACTCTTCATCCAAGCATCACCCACTGGACAGCCGGAGAGACCAGCCCGGCTGAGCCACTTACCAGCACCATCAGAGCAGAGCCTTATGACCCACACTGCCTCCCACCCTTGCCCACTTTGCCAGAGTAGGCCCAGCTCTGCCCTCCACCACCTTTAAAGTATAATGTCTTTTTAAAAAATAATACGTCATAAGTATAAATTTGGTGTTGCTTGCATTTAGACAAATTTTGTCTACCTGTCTACCCCCACAGCTTGCACCTGCCCTCGGGTTCTGTCGACTGCTATATTCCCAGAGCTAAACAGTCTATAGAAATGGAAGGGGCCCCAGTGAGCAGTAACTGAATGAGGAAATACTCCAGGCAAAGAGACCCCTAATTGTGTCTCTGAGTGAATAAAGAACCACAGTAATTTCCCATACAAATGAAGAGAAGATAGGACTATCAAAGACCAAACGAAGCAGTTTTCTAATCTACATTCTCTGGGAATCAGGAAAGGATGGATTTAACACATAAAGAAAAAGAGTTTATTTTGAGTTGTCTGCAGAGCTATCTTAGAGAAGGTGACAGGCTCTGCAACCACCAAGTCTTAGGTCAGGGGAGGCTGCAGTGCAAGCAAACCAAACCCACTAAATGTCAAGAAGTCGCCTTCCCTCAAGTCCTGTCCTGATTCTCACTTGGAGTGTTTGCATGCTTTGGTAGGAATTGTGACTATGGCGAGCAAGAAGAGTGGCTGGGGCTGCAGATAATATCAAAGCACCCACTACCTGTAGGACTTCCTTCCACTACATGATGGTTCTCCAACATCTGGAGCACAGGACTACTTTGGATTGAGGCAAAACAGTGACTTGGGCGCCCCCTGCTGCCCGGGAGCCTGCCATTGCCGGTACGTGAAAAACAGTACTGGTGTCAGTAACTCTGTGGCAACTCCAGCTCAGGTAAAAGAGGTCAAACCAGCTCTTCCCACATAGTGCTCTGCAGGGCACTATGACAAATCCCTCGAGTGCTGGAAGGTAAAGGAGTTAGGAGCTAAAACATGGGCTTTATCCAGGGACAGAGATCAGGGTATACAGGACAGGCGGTCCTGGCCCACAGAGACGGAAATGTGGGAGCCAAAGGAAGATCAATGTGGAGGCAAAAAGTGACGGTTTAGGGCCAGCCAGGCTACTCAGTGAAACCCTGTCTCAAAAAGCAAAACAAGGGCCAGAGAGATGACGCATTGAATAAAGCTACGTGCCACCAAGCTTGATGAGTTCAACCCTGGAAACTTACACAGTAGAAGGAAGAACAGAATCCCACAAGTTGCCCTCTGACCTCCACACTCATGCTGTGGCACAATTATGCACACATACACATGCGCACTCTCGCACACACACATGCTCGCTCACATGGGGAGGGGGAGAGAGAGAGAGAGAGATATCGAGAGCCAGACAGGATTTTATCCAGCTATAGTCCTGTAAGCTCTACCTAGATAGTCACAGGGAGGGAACTCAGAGCAGGACCCAGCAAGCTGAGCCAGCCAGCCCAACAGTGCCGGAATCACTCAGTGCCCACATGATTAGAAGACAGCTGACATACCAGGTCTGGGTGATGTGGCCATGGCCATTAACTGGGCTCCAGCCCAGAACCCCACAAACCACCTTATATCTACCCTGTCCTCAGGTTCTACTGCTGTAGCTCCTCCTGTCACATGAAAACATGACAACTTCCTCTAGACCGCATTCCGGGAGCTCCAGCCCAAGACAGTGCCACCTGGACTCTAGATGGCTGTGCAGGCTGTGGGTCCTTCCTTCTTGCACTGCCCTCCAGGCCCCAACCCAGCTGCCACTTACCAGCAACAGCCATCCCGTGGAGTTAAGCTGCACCCCGTATAAGAATTGTCCCAGCTGGGCTTATTGACAGTTTATATATTCTCATGGAGGGTTGGGCAGGGTCACAAGTCCCTTACCTGGTATCCAGTCTCTCCCTACCACGTGATCTATGTAACTCTGCTGAATTGTACATGGCCTAAGGAAGAGCTAGAGTATCTAGGCTAAGAGAGCTGAGATGAGATGAGGGAGCCTCATCTATGAACTATGGGAAAGACCTTATCCTTCCTGAGTAAAGTCCTCCCAGGCATGGCCTATTGGGGGGAACTGTAACTAATCCCTTATCTATGCTAGGTAAGGAAGTCTGTCTTAGGGTTCCTACTGCTGTCATGAAACACCATGGCCAAAGCAACTTGAGGAAGAAAGTTTATTTGGCTTACACTTCCATATTGCTGTTCATCATCAAAGAAGTCAGGACAGGAACTCACACAGGGCAGGAACCTGGAGGCTGGAGCTGATGCAGAGGCCATGGAGGGATGCTGCTTACTGACTTGCCTCCATTGTTTGCTCAGCCTGCTTTCCTAGAACCCAGGACCATCATCCTAGGGGTGGCTCCACCCACAATGGCTTCTCCCATCAACCACTAATTAAGAAAATGCCCTCCAGGCTTGCCTACAGTCTAATCTTCTGGAGGCATTTTCTCACGTGAGGCTCCTTCTTTCTCATGACTTTAGCTTGTGTCAAGATGACATAAAACTAGCCAGCACGGAGCCCAATAAACTCACTGGTTCTCCAGAGTGGATGTGGGGGGAAATCTGGCCTTGGACTGTAATTGGAACTTTAGAAAAAGAGGTTAAATAGTGCTTACATGTCCCTCTGGGAAGGAAATTTAACACCAATGTCATACCGTGTGGGATGACAGGTGGTTGGAAGGACAGGTGACTGGCACCTACTGTGTCTTGCGAGGCACAATGAATCGACATGCCATCAGGACTTGCCTGCTAGGACAATATCCTTTGAGTAGTCCTCACACACTCACGGTCCTAGACACAATACTCCTGGCACCTTGCTAAGGAGGAAATGCTGATGTCCCTGCCCAGCAGCAATTCTGCCACCTCCATATGGAGTAAAGACGCCTGTGCCTCCTGAGTATCAAATGCATAGTGTTCTAAAGGACCTAGTACCAAGAGCTCAGCATGGGATCAGTGGGCGGACTCAGAACAAGGCAGGTAGACAGCCAGGAGACCTCAAGGTGTGGTGACTACTGTAGGCTCTAATGCCAATGTGATCAGAGGCAGGCCCTGGAGGATGACAAAGTTTTCCCCATACTTGCACAGTGGCCCCACAACAGCTACAAGACTAAATCTGGTGTGAGCAACGCCTCTTACTTCCCCAGTGCACACAGAACTATGATTTTCAATGGAAGGTGGTTCCTGTCCACCTCTTCAGTGCCAGAGAACATGACATTTCAACTCATGGGAGATGCAGTCAAGGAGAACTGGAGATACCCAAACATACAAAGCTTCATGGGATACAGGCTTCCCATGGGAGATCTATGCCTCCCTTCTGGATGCTTCCTGGCTATGCCTCCTTCTCCTAGCTTCAGGCTCTGTTGAGGTTTTAGGACAGTTTTCTTCCTAGGGCTGGTCCTGCAACCTCCCATCACCTGGGCCAGCACAAAGCATCAGTCTTCAGGACCAGACCTGCTCCAACCATGAGGGTCCACTGTGTAGAAGTGGCAGCCAGTGCTGGTTTTCCCTCCTGGCTGTCAGCATGCACCAGTGGTGCATCTGTTTCATGTCTTTCCTTCCTGTGTGGCCCAGTGGGTCTGTCTGTTGTGCTTCCTAGAATCTGCAGGATTTTGGAAAAGCAGCAAATCCATACATGAACAAGGACTCCTTAATAAATTATTAGAGATGGCTGGTATCTCCAGCACCCCCAGGAAGAGCTTTTCCTAAACACTTATATCACCATCTCTTTGCCCCACAAAGCCAAAGGCAGGGATCCTGCTGCAATCAAAGATGCAGCCAGTAAGGGGGCCTGATGTTTACCCAAGTAGCTTCTCCCCTGCAGGAATCATACCACCCTCAGTCTCACCACCTCACTGCTCAAACTGCCACCCAACCTCGGGAGCTAACGGGCAAGCCAGGCATGGCAAGACTTGGGCTGAGCATCAAAACAAAACAAAACAAAAACAAACAAACAGGCCATGAAGATGGTTTAGTCTCCGTAGTAAAACGATTGCCTTGCAAAGCACAAGGACTCAAGTTTTTTTTTTTTCTTTTTTTAAAGCCACTGATGTTGACCTGTTAAGACCCTGTATTGGGAGGCAGAGAAAGCAGATCCCTGGAGCCTGAAGCTGGTGGTCAGTGAGAACCTGTCACAAAAAAGTTGAACAATGCATGAGGAATGGCACCCGAGGATATCTCCAGGCTCCACATACAAGAACACACACCAGCACCTATACATACACAAAAAGAAACACTAAGCCTGAAACTGGTTTTAAATTGGAATTACCTTTTGTGTGTGTGTGTGTGCGCACACTGAGATGGAACCTAGAGTTTTGTACATGCTAGGCAAACACTCTATCACGGAGCTATAATCACAACCCTGAATTACTTTTTGATTAATATTTCTCTTCTAAACATCTGGTTCTCTTTGACAACCACTGGACACTTTACATCTTAGCATAGTGCAACATGGTGAGAATGCTTGATGCCACAAGTACTAGGACTTAAGAACAGGCTAAGGAGGTAGAGACAGAGAGACAGAGCACCATGGCTTCCAAATTGGGCTTGGGCATGCTCACATTGCATACTCTAAGGCTTAACACAGAGCAGCCCCCACTTACAGCTCCTAGGAGGTCTGCGTGCGGGCCCACTCCTGTCTGCCCTCTACCAGGCTGGAGCCCCAGCTCATCTCATTTACTCTGCAGGATGACCTCACTCTTCTCACCACGCTGCCTCTGGAGGAGAGGAACGCTGGGCATATACAGAAGAGACTCCAATGCAGCCCTAAGGGCAGCCTGCAGCTGCCTCCTCAGACCTGCTCCAAGGCCCAGCTTTCCTTCCCACCAACTCTCCTCACTCCCTTCTTCCCTAGAACTGAGACCAGTCTGTCCGGACCCCCCCAGGCCTCTCTGGCCGTTGTCTCACCCATCCTCTCAGGCACACCTGCCAAGTCTGACCTAGCTATGTCCATGTCCACGCCTCCTCAGATCTCACAGAGCAGCCAGCAGCACGGGGATAAACACATAACCATGGCACCAACTTAAAGATGGAAAAATTGATTTCAGAGGTTTTAGTTCATTGACAACAGATACAAATTTTTTTCTAGATCGGTGAGAGAGAACAAATGGCAGAGAGGTATGGAAGAGCGAAGCTGTTCACTTCACGGTGGCCAGCAAGGAGAAAGTGAGAAAGAGCAAGAGAGAGAGAGAGAGAGTAAAAATGGAGAGCAAGCAAGAGAGAGTGAGACTGAGAGAGAGGGAGGGAGGAAGGAAGGAAAAGAAGAAGGGAGAGACAGAAGGGAAAATCAATAGCTCCTAAGGATCCATCCCACAGGTGACTGCCTCCTCCAGCTAAGCCCCACCTACTCCCGCTAAGCCACGCCCACTCTAAAATCACACCCACTGTGGCTAAGCCCCACCTACTCCAGCTAAGCAACACCCACTAAAGATCCTAGTACCTCTTAAACTAGCACCAAGACATAAGGATAAAAATCTTCGACCCATGAGCTTGAGGGTACATTTCAGATTCAAACCATACCTAAAAACAGTTAAAATGGCAAGCTTCATCATGTGTATTTCCCCACAATAAAAATTTTACATACAGATCTTTTCTCCTCTTGGCCCTTTGTATTTCCACAAAAATTTTATAAAAATAATCTTAAATTTGGCAAACACCTGCTGGGATTTAGATTAAAACTGCACTGAAGCACAATAGCATAGAGTAACCCAGACGGTTTTTACATTAGGTAAAACAAATCAAGCAGGGCGAGGCAAAGCCCGACGAAGTAAATCACTCTGTGAAGTCCGAGAAGTGGAAGTAGGATGGGGCTTCAGAGGCTCAGTCGACTCAGGGGCAAGGCTGGAGTGTCGTTAAAAGCCACAACGCTACACTTAGAAAAAACTATAAGGGGTGTGAGTGTGTGTGTACACCACAGCACACATGTGGAGGTCTGAGGACAACTTGCACAAACTGGGTCTCTCCTTCCACTCTATGGGTCTCAGGGATCAAACTCAGGTTTCCAGGCTTGACGAAAAGCACCTTTAAGACCGTCTGAGCTATCTCGCTGACCCAAGATGTTTTTCTAAACTACATGGTGAGCCACAACAAACCGTACTCCTAAAAATTAGCAAGAAAATTGATGTTAAATGTTCTCATGGCACACACACACACACAAATCACTATATGTGATTACATGTGATATTAATACCTCAAAACATGACGTTGTATGTGATAAATATATAGCTGCATGTGAACTTAAACCTGAAAAAGAATGCATTGCATCAAATCACAGCTGACTTTGTACAGCACCCACGTATCCAGCAGCCTTGCTAATCTACTCATTACTCTGAGCAACTGGCTATCACTTGGGATTTTCTGTTACTACTTTTTATCACTTGAGAATACTAACGTTTTCATTTATTTTTTTGCAAGCATTTCACATGTCTGTTGTTTTTATGTCCTTTGTGTCTCAACAATGATACCAGTAAAAATGTAAATGGAAAATAGACACTGTGCCTTGGCTGGTCTTAGGAAAGCTTAGTATAATGTGCACCACGCCACGTCACGCCACGCCACGGCACGCCGTAGGCCATTCTAGGAACTCTGTGGGACCTTGGATGCTCCTTTTCATTCTTACATTGTTAGCTTTTATTCAACATATATGGGCAATCAACTATACCAAATGCCTTTCCTGCCTGTTAAGATAATAGGTAACTTTTCTCTACTTTACTCTGTTAATGTGGTAAGTCACATACTCTAAGGGGAGGGGGGATTAACATTTTAAATTCAAACGTTTCCCTAAAATAAAAATTGCTGCCCTGAGATTGCTAATATCTTGCTTAGGATTCTCACATCTAGTATTAGTCAGTCTTCCAAACTTTCTCCTCAGAGTTTTTGGTTCCAAGGTCATAGTGGCCTCATATAAACCAGCTGAGAGTAAATACTCCCGTTATCTACTGTTAGATTCACTGCTGCTTTACCCTTGATTACTGCCCTGCTTCTGCTTCCTGTGACCCTGTTCTCTGGCTCTTGTCCAACCTGAGATGACATTCCACTCTCCTTGTGCACGCTGTTGGGGCTGGGGAAACAGCCCAATCAATGCAGGCCTGTCCACAAGCTTGAGGACCTGAGTTCAGATTACCAACATCTACATAACGGCTGGGGCATGGTGCTACATATCTTCAATCCCCATGCTTGGTGGGCACAGACAAGATCCCTGGGGCTCACTGGCCAGCCGGCCTAGTAGAATCAATGAGCCACAGTTTCAGTGAGAAAACGAGCCTCAAGTATAAAGTGAAGGCAGACCAAGAAAGATGCCTGATGCCAACCGCTGACCTCCATCTGCATGTGCATGTGTGTACCCTCACATGGACACACACGTACACGTACACACACGTACACGTACACACACACACACACACACACACAAGAAAAAGAAACTATAAGAAAGTTAAATTAGTAATCCCTCATTGGTGTTTTGAGTCACCATGAGAGAACTACTCTGGGGAGGAAGATTACCTGGGGCAGTTGCAGAGGATTGCAGCCCATCCTGGGAACTGAGTGGCTGAGATTCATGGTGGCAGTAATGTGTGTCAGAGGCTGTTCACATGGTAGTAAGCCAAGAATGAGAGCACAAAGGTGGAATATACCAAGGCCAGGTATAACCTTCAAAGAGCCACATCCAGGCCCTAACTTCTACCAATGGGGCCTCTAACAACTTCCCAAAGTAGTGCTAGCAGCTAAGGACCAAGCATCCAGAACATGAGCCTATGGGAGGGGCATTCCAGGTTCAACCTAACAAGCTTTAGCCACACCTGCATGTTTGGGCAGGTAGTATTTCCCTCACTGTTCAGTTCAAAACACCTCCTCATATCCACAGGGAAGTCTTCTTTGAACTGGATGAGTTAGCAAGGAATGGTTCACTGAGCTGATAGGTGCTGCTGTTTCTAGTCTGCTGCAATGAGGCTGTGCACCCTCTGTCACTCACCCTTCTGAGACCTGCTTATGGTCCAGCATGTGTCAGCTTTGCACCCTTCCAAGAGGATGTGATGAGAAAGCACTAAGCACCAAGTCACGGCAGTGGGCGGAGACCAACGTGCCTAGAGGGGCTGAGCACAAGGAAAGCAAAAGGTGGAAGAAGAAGAATGAAGTTCAGCACCATCCCATCCCTGCAGCCCGAAGGCAGGCAGGCAGAGGCCTCCAGAGGCTCAGGTAGGAGACAGAATGCTTGGCTCACAGAGGGCAGAGCAAGGTGTTCCTGGGTACCAGCAGGCTGGAAGCTACCAAGGGTATTGCTTAGTCAATACAAAAGAAATCAAAGTAGATAACCGGGAGGCCAAGTAAAGTCATGAGTCTGTTCAACTTGTAAACTTAAGCCACTTCTCAAACCAGGAATCACTAATTAAGGGAAAGATCAGGAGACAATCAAGAAGGTCCTATGACACCACGGCAAGTGTCATCAATAGCAATGCCCCAGTTTCCCCTATTGTTCAACGTAGCAGAATCTACAATCACCTGGGAGATGGGCATTGGGCATGCCTGTGGAGGGTTATCTTAACTGTGTTATTTGGAATTGATGTGGAGAACCTCATCTTTTTATTTGTTTGGTTGTTTCGTTTTGGTTTTTGGAGACAGGGTTTCTTTGTGTAGTTCTGGCTGTCTGTGTCCTGGAACTCACTCTGTAGACCAAGGTGATCTCAAACTCAGATATCTGCCTATCTCTGCCTCCTGAGTGTTGGGATCCAAGGCCTGTGCCACCACTGCCCGGCTGGAACCCCATCTTAATCATGGGTAAGGCCGTTCCCTGCAGAAGACCCTGGCGTATAAAACTGAGAAAGTCGGTTGAGCACTAGCGTGACACACTCGTCACTCCCTGCTTCGTGACAGCAGATTCAATGTGAGCAGCTGCTTCGAGCTTCTGCCACTGTGATTCCTCTGCTATGATGACCCATAACCTTGAGCTGTGAGCTAAGTTGCTTTTGCCAGAGTACTGGGAGGCAGCATGCTGAGAACATATGCAGCTATTGTGGGCCAACATCAATGCTCCCGCCCTGTCACAGGACAGTCAGAGAGAACCTGAGCCCCAGGATCATCACAGCATTACAGGCTCGTGATGCGATCAGCAGCAGGTCCATGGGCCTTGGCCCAGCACTGGAACCTGGGAGCACAGGAGAGAGACCTGCACTCAGGGCTGCCTGTTAGCAGAGTAGTCAGAAGTTGGATGTCCCTTCTCAGGAGACAAGTCATTAGCACAACCTCTCACCGATCACAAAGAAGTGAAGGTCTGACTGGGCTCTTGATGCTGACTGACTCTTCTTTGGGACCATGGCTCAGGCCCTCTTGCCCACAGTGTCCCCACTGCTGCTCCCTGCTGCTAAAAGCAGTTCCCAATTATGCTGGGCCAGGTGGACACCAAGTTTCTACATGGGACAGTGGTCAGCCTCCAGGTATCAAACTGCCCATCGTGAGTGTGATACTGGTCCTTTCCTGGGGTAAGCCCAGCTGCAATCTAGGAGAGACAGCATGGATACACGTACCCAGGGAGGAGCAGGCTGCAGACCCCAGGTCACTCACAGCCAGGAAACCCACGCCTAGGGAAGTACTTGTAAGCAGTGACTGTGGAGGACAGTGGATGAGAAGGGGAAGGGCCCAGAAAGATCAGATTGTGACAGGGTAGCCTGGACACATTCGTGTGTAAAGAGAATAAGCCCAGGGGAGACTATGCAAAGGATTATGAGCAGGACAGGCAATGAGGCTGGAAGACCTCAGCTAGGAGGACAGAAGGGGAAGACTTCAAAACGAGCATGAAGATCTGGTCCCACATGACTGTATCCACCACCAGCACCCTAGACCCCCAGCCAGGTCCTTCAGAGGACACGGCCAGCCTCCAAGACTAGGCTGAGAGTGCAGGAATGGAGTGGCACAGGGGCAGCAGCAACATCATCTCATGTGGCAAGTTCAGTCCCAGCTGCCTCCTGACCACAGACAGCTAGCTGCTTGCCATGTGGCCTCCAGTGAGTGAGCTGCTCACTCTCTAGCTAATCAGGGTGATATCTCAGCACTCTGCTGCACTCTATAGTAGCCCTGGTGACCAGGGCCAGCTGCTCCTAAGGGCCATGGAGCCCACAGACACGGAGGTTTGGAAGAAGTTTCTAGCACACCTGCCATAGTAGCCAAGGAAAGTATACATGGACAGGCACCGCAGATCCCCAGGTAGCCAGGGTTATTTGTAGCTTATGCACTTTGAAATCTTCAGGGTAAATTCAGAAAGATTAAATAAGAGGCTACCTACATGATGGAAAGCCACGGCTCCACTGCCCTGTGGCCCATGAAGTATTTCACAGCCAGTCTGCAATTGGGCTTCCTATCTGTAAAGTGGCCATATCAGTAAGACATGCTGGCACTGGCCTGGATCCTCATCCTTAGGAGGCTATGGCAGAAGGACTGTGAGTTCAAGGCCAGTGGGCATGCAGGCAACCCTCTTATCGGCTCCTCTGAGGACAGGAGGGAGAGCAAATGGGTCAGGACAGAGGGCTGCCCTTACTTACTCCTAACTGTTGACAACAGCAAGACTCCAGTTGCTGGCCAGCAGGAAGACCCAGCACATTCATGGAGATGAAGGAAGCAAGACAGTAGCCTAAACCTCTGCAGTGGCTTCTCGAGCCTCCCAGCAGGAAGCTATATTCATGCTCAGGGCTCAGACCCACTGAGGCCTCTTCTCGCACAAGTGCAGACACAAGCACCCCGGCAGAAAACCCTACCTGGAGGCAGGCTAACTGTCATCTACCTGCTGGTGAGGCACAGCAATGCCATAAGGGTCCCAAGGCTAGACTCTGCCTCACAGCCTCTGCCTAACACCTTTTCCTCTTTGGCACCATGCAACAGCTCTGCAGCTGGTCTTCGCTGTCACCTTGCCAGATGTGGAAGCGGCCATTAAAGACATGGATGGACACCTGCCACTCAGCTCTTCCACTTACAGAAACATTCTAGCACCAGCACATGTGTGCATGAGATGTACATGAGAACACTTACACAGCTTCTTCAGAGTAGACATGTCATCTTCCTCAGAGTGTCCATCAAGACAGAGGAGTCTATAACACTATGCCACACAAAACTATAAAATACACCTTGAGTGCAAATGGGCCGCATTAAAAAGTGTGAGAAGAAGGCATGCAGTACAACTGCCTCTTAGAATTCAGAAATGAAGTCAGCAACATGATCTGAGGGTGCCAAGGGAAGGGCTCAGGGAGGGGAGAGGAAGAGCACAGAGGACCCTGGGGTGCTGCCGAACTTCTGTGCGTGTTGTATGGGCTAGTATGCATGGCATGACCTGTGTGCCCATACAAGGAGGACACCCAGTCATTGCTGCTGGACTGTCATTACCAGCAATGCACCCACAGTGCACATTGGCTGTGACAGGTACTCAACGGGTGACAACGGGTGCACCACCATCAAGACTTTCTTACTGCTCTAGTTTTCTATAAACCTAAAACTTCCCCCCAAATAAAATCTATTCTTAAAATGGCCTTGATCTGGGATGACCAGGTCTTTAGGAAGGGCGGGGGTCAGTCCTATCTCAATTGTCCCGAACCATTAAGCATAATCCTTCCTGATCAGGGCTCCCCAGTGTGGGGACCCAGGTGACTCGGGTACTTTGAGGGATAGGAAAACTTCAGCCATGTGCCCTGGAAACTCCTGCTAAAGGGGAGAGTCCAATAGGCTCCCAAAAGAGTAGGGACAAATCTTTGGAGGGGAACAGAGGGGAAACAGTGGCCAAAGCTTACAGTGGTCAGCAAGGACAACCCGCCTACCTCAAGATCGTCAAGGGAGCGC
Organism: Uromys caudimaculatus; assembly: GCA_028551405.1. Classification (NCBI taxonomy): domain Eukaryota; kingdom Metazoa; phylum Chordata; class Mammalia; order Rodentia; family Muridae; genus Uromys; species Uromys caudimaculatus. The sequence continues at coordinate 26,303,129 of CM052712.1, read as the reverse complement.
GTGATGCTGAATCTCCTAGATCTTCCAAAGGATCTGCGGGCTGAGGTGCGCTGTGAAGTCTGGGCCAGGGCAACTCCCCGCCCCAATTTTGAACTCTAAATACAAAGAAAAGATGTGTTAGGTTACGCTCCTGGAAAGAGGCTATCAGCTCTGCCCTTTGTGCTTCACTGAAGGAAGAGCCAAGCCCAGCAGCACTATGGGAGGTTCACTTGAAGTCATTGTTCGGTATATTTTAATTAAAATATTTACCACAAAATATGTAAAAAGTTACAAGAGTTCTCCCCCCCCCCCAGGATCTTTAGCTATCTGTTGTTAGCTACCAAGTGTGTGCTCTAGATGATAAAGCCCACCCTGCTTTCCTGCTGCATACAGATGTTCCAGGGACAGACTGATAGTGTGTGAGGAGTCAGCCCACGTAAAGGCTGTCTTCACTCGCCTGTGCTTCCATGTCATCTTAGATCACTTTAAGAAGCCAAGGACACCCTAGCCAATGTCTGAGGATCATTCCAGCAAAAGGCCTGTGTTTCTTCCTCCAGGAAATGACAACGTCCTGCTGCTATTTCCTCCCAATTCAAACACCCCCTCCTGGGAGGCTCAGAAGACTCAGGCAGCTAACAGAATGAGTATGGCGTGGGAAGCTAATAGAACCAGGCCTATGGTCTGGAGAGATGGCCCAGCAGTTAGGAGCATTTCCTGTTCTTCCCAAGGACCTAAGTCTGAATCCTAGCACCCACATCAGGTGGATCACAACCGTCTATGACGCTGGTTCCAGGGGCTACCATACCCTCTTCTGGCCTCCTGTGGCACCCACCCACATGGCATACACATACACATCTTAGAAAGGGAGGAGGAGTGCACCCAACAGGCAGGTGGCTGGCTTGGACAGCTTAGAAAGTTGAAAGGACTCACAAAGCCTCCCCAGTGAAGGCCGTAAGCCATTGTTAAGTGAGGAACTCCCAGGAGACAGCTTTCATGAGTCCCCACTCATACTGGAAAGAGCTTCTCAGTGATGCAGGTGCCTAAGGATGCCCTGTAGCAGCAACCCCTCAGCAATACTCTATAGTCACCCCAACACACTCACTCGTTCACAGAGCTGGCCCTGTACCACTCAGACTCCTCACAGAGAGAGCACACTGGAAGACAGTCCTAGACATGACATTTAGCTACACAAATTTTACCACTATTGCTCAGCAGTGCAAGAACACCAGTGCTGGCAGCCATCACCCCCCCCCACATCCAGCACTCACTCACCCTCCCATGGGACACTGTCCCCGTGTCTATTTTCCTGTCTGATAGTGACCATTTGGGGCCTCGTATAAGCAGAGTCACCACATCCTCATCTTTCTATAACCAGCTTGTCTCTTTGGCTGGAATGCCCTCAAGGCTCATTCATGTTGTAGCACACGTCAGGATGTCTTCCCTTTCCAGGGCTAAAGTCCACTGTATGAAGCAGCTACATTTTCTTCTTCTATTCTTCCGTCCACGGACACTTAGGCTGCCTCCATGTCTTAGCTGCTAGAATAATACAACTATAAACTTCAGCGTACAAACATCTCTCCCAGTCTCTGCTTCTTTTCTTTTCTTTCCTCCCGGCCCCCTGTTTTTTGCTTGTTTGGTTTGGTTTTTTGTTTTGGTTTCTTTGAAACAGGGTTTGTCTATGTACCTCTGGCTGTCCTAGAACTCAGTCCGAAAACCAGGCTGGCCTTTAACTCAGAAATCTGCCTGCCTGTGCTTCCCAAGTGCTAGGATTAAAGGCGTGCGCCACCACCACCCGGGTAGTCTCTGGTCTCAATTCTTCTGGCTATACTAGACGTAGAACTGCTCCATCCTATGGTGATTCTACCTAGGAGGGTTTTAAGGATGTGCCGTGCTGTTCCCCTGTGGCTTCCTACCAGCAGGGCACACAGCTGTCTCAGCAGTCCTAGCCAGGACCCCGTACTTCCCAATTTTCACAGTGGTCACCCCAATGGGCTGAGGTGTGCTGAGCTATGGCTCTGAGAATCGCCTGCCTAGTGACCAGCATCAAGGGGTTAAACATTTTCTCACGTGACTTTGGCATATGAGCATCTTCTTTGACAAGGTGTCATTGACTGTTTTTTAAATCAGGTTTGTACTTTTCTGACGCTGCGCTGCGATGTGCCTACGTGCTGGACCTAAGTTCTGTCAGATCTCTTTGGCATTCTCTACATCTCAAGGCCATTTTCCCATGTTGTTGATTTTCTTCAATAAGCACAAGTTTTGCATTTGAGATAATATAGTTTCTGTACTCCCCCCCGCCTTGTTGTCTATGTTGTTAGAACTTAAAATTGTCATTCCAAAAGTCTCAGCCCCAGTCTACAGGCCCCAGTAGAGCAGGAACTTAGTCTATCCTAGTAGCACATATCTCTGCTCTCCAGTGCCAGGGACAAATCAAGTGTTCACTCAGTCTTACTGACCAGATGCTGAACAACAAGTTGGCTGTAAACAGAGACTAGATCATCTGAAGGTTCGTCCAGATGTGACACAGGATTCTGACAATATTTGGAACTGACAGGTTTGCTTCTCCTGGCATATCAGTCAGGGCCCCCATGAGGCATATTTCAGTGGAGAGAATTCTGTGTGTCAAGCAGCTGACTCGGTATTGGAGGACAGGGCAGGCAAGGAGGTCCTAAGATGTCCTAGAGGAGGAGGGGGACACTTCACACTAGAGGCTCCTAGGAAGGACCACAGAGCTAGGACTCAGACCTCAGGGCCACTTAGAATCTCTGAGGGGAAGAAGTGAGGCCAATGAGCTGAACCCCTCTGCTGAAGTCAGGGAATGGAGGAAAGAAAAGGTTGCTGCGGACAGAGTGCTCCATTGTGACCGTCCTGCAGGTCTCTGAGGCCGCTGCAGGCAAAGCCTGAGAGCACACAGCTGTGGCACAGGAAGAGGCGCACACCCACTCTTCAGGTCACATAAGGTCTCAGGGCTAGGGGCGCAGCCAGAACTGGTATACTCATCAATGTATTACAACAAAGCTAAATGCAAAGAATTGGAATCCCAAGATCAAAACGGCTTTAGAACCAAGCTCTGTGCCAACACAACAAAACTGGACAAGTATAGCTACGCTGTGGTCTGTATCTATGTTCTGTGTTTATGTGTTTGTGCACATATGCACATGTATGTGCATGCATGTAGAGGTCAGAAGGCAAATTCAGGTGTCACTTCTCAGGTATCCTCTACTTTTTTGCTTGAGACAGTGTGCTGGCTAGTTTTATATTAACTTAACCCAAGTTAAAGTGACTTTAAAAGAGGGAACCTCAACTGAGAAAATGCTCCTCCAGACTGGTCTGAGGGCAAGTCTGTGGTACCTTTTCCTGATTGATTATTGACTGTGGGTGGACCCAGCTCATCGTAGGCAGTACTGCCTCTGGACTGCTGGTCCTAGATGCTATAAGAAAGCAGGCTGAGCAAGCCAGTATGCAACACCCCTCCATGGACTCTGCTTCAGTTCCTACCACCAGGTTCCTGCCTTGACTTCCTTCGATGATGGAGTGAGCTGAGCATTGTTAGTTGGAATAAAGTCCTTGTTCAAGTGGCTTTTGATCATGGTGTCTTACCACAGCAATAGAAACCCTGACTGAGACAGACAGGGTCTGTCACTGGCCTAGGCTGACTGGCCGACAAGCCCTTCGGCTCTCTATCTCCCTGCCCATCATTGCTAGAACTGAATTCTGGGATCTGAAGCACTTTACCAAATGAGGCCTCCCCTCAGCCCTATAATGTGTTTCCTGCAGACACTGCTGAGGAAGCTACTCCTGGTCATTGTGAATCACCTTTCTGAGACGGAGAAAGGTCCAGGTCTTCTACTCAAGGAAGGAAAGGACAACTACACAGGAAAGCACATTTAACCATGATGGCAAATTACACCAGCTAGCAAATATCTAAGGGCCAAATCATCTGTCAGGCAAGGCCAAGAGCCTTTAAAGGAGACAACAAAGTATAAATTGCCACACCAAGAAGGGAGAAAAGGGACTGGAGGAACAAACCACACAGCCTTAAAAACAAAGCAAAAGACAAAGAGTGAAAGGGAGGCCTGGTGCTTCCAGGAGCCCCAGACTCACCCCCTCCCACTCCACGGATGGACCTTATCTGTAGATTCCTTCTGATCTCACTTACATGCTAACAGAAGGATCTCAAATAGGACTGAGGAAGAGATCCAACTACCTGCCTCCATCACAGAAATGGAAACGTTTAAATAAAAGAGATGCTGACTTGGACAAGGCTGGTGACGCTGGTATAGCTTGACTGCTTTGCTAAGGTTGTTTAATAAAAGAGCCTAGGGCTGGGGATGTGTCTGTATGGAGCCCTTGCCTGCATATGAAGGTCCCGGGTAATTCCTAGATGGAGTTAACACAGGAAACGGGGAGAAAAGGCCTTGCATGGTGGCGCACACCTTTAATCCCAGCACTCAGGAGGCAGGGGCAGGCGAATCTCCAAGTTCAAGGCCAGCCTGGTCTACAGAGTGAGTTCCAGGACAGTTGGGGCTATTACACAGAGAAACTCTGTCTCGAAAAACCAAAGAAAAGAAGGGAGGGAAGAAAAGAAAAAAGAGAAGGAAGAAGGAGAAAAACTCTATTAATTTGATATAATATAATTAATTTTATAAGACAAAAAAATTGTTACTAAAACAAAAGACAATGAGAAAAGGGAAAAGTTACAGAAGAGTCTCATAAACACAGATTTTAAAATCTTACAAAAATATTAGCAAACCAAATCCACTAGCATATGAAAAGCTCATTGTGCTGAGCTGAGTTATCTTGGGAATGCAGATGTGGTCTAACATTTGAAAATCTAATGAAGAGGAGGAAGCCCACACAATTCAATGTATGCAGAACACTCAGAAAGAAAAGCTAAGCTAGAACACCCATTGGAGGAATCATATTAACAACGGAAGAGAAGGAACTTTCCAAATTCAGACAGCTGTATTAGAAAAAAAAAAAAAAGCTATATAAGAAAAACAAAAAAACCCTCAACTTTCATGTTTCACCAGAGGTGGCATTTATAATTATAATGGTATCATTAATAATAGCAACAAAATTACAAAAAACAGCTAGGACTGACTCTAATGAAACAATAAGCCTAGTAAAGACACTTAAGAAGGTAACTGCCAAAGTTTATTGAGAGAGAGGGGAAAAAAACCCCAGGCAGATGGATGGCTCAGTGAGTAAAGATACTTGCTGGCACCAAGCCTGACAACCTGAGTTTGGTCCCCAGAACCCACATGGAGGGTGGAGAGAACAAATTCCCTGGCAAACTTCTTCTGACCTTCACACACATGGTATACAAGTGCACCCCCCACATATACATACATACATACATATATACATACATACATACTGTCTTAAATTCCCACCCCTTGCCAACTTGACACAGAAACACATTTCTTTAAGCCAAATCCTATTCACAAAGTTATCTCTGTGGCTGGGGAGATGGCTTAGTGGGTACAGTGCTTGCTGAGCAAGCGTGGGGACCTGAGTTTGGACCCCTAACCCTCACAAGCATTTATAACTCCAGACCCAGGGGATACAAAGCCTCTGGCCTCTGCAAGTACCTGCATGTATGTGCACATACCCACACACAAATACATACACATAACTAACATTGTAAAATAAATCTTTAAAAAAGTAAGCTGGCCAAGCAGGGTGGTGCACACCTTTAATCCCAGCACTCAGGAGGCAGAGGCAGGCGGATCTCTATGAGAAACTCTGGCCTCAAAAACATATGGTAGAGAAGCTATTAAAGACAGCACAATATCAACCTCTCCCTCCACATACACACAGACAATACTACACCCACACATGAACATATACATGCATGTAACACACACACACACACACACACACACACACACACACACACACACACGGACACATTAAAAAGTTAACTCTAACAGGATTGTGGAAGAGAAGAAAATCTGGTCTTACAGTAGTAGGATTTTACTACTTAAGACAAAGATTATACATATGGTTAAATGAAGGCTAGGAACTTCCAGGTATTCAAAAACACATAAAGGAAGTAAAAGGCTGGGGGGTGGGGGTGAGTACATGTGTGGTCCTACTACCATCACAGGGCAAGTAGCCAGCATCTATAGTCCTGCCGACCCAGAACAGACAACCTAGCAGAAACACAAGCTAATGCACCAGCAAGGAAACAACTTTTTTAAAATAATATTTGATAGCAGCTTTTTTTATTGGTTACAAAACCTAAGCCCATATACAAAATTAAGAACATATTTAGATGCCTCTTTTGAAAGAACATTTTAGTCTTTTTTTAACCTGAGAGGTTTTTTTTTTTTTTTTGGTTTTTTTTTTTTTGGTTTGGATTGTTTTTTCGAGATAGGGTTTCTCTGTGTAGCCCTGGCTGTCCTGGAACTCAATCTGTAGACCAGGCTGGCCTCGAACTCAGAAATCCACCTGCCTCTGCCTCCCAAGTGCTGGGATTAAAGGCGTGCACCACCACTGCCCAGCTAACCTGAGTTTTTTTTAAAAAATAAAAACAATACAATTTTAAAACACTGTTCTGAAAACTTAAAAGTGCAGTAATACACTCGGTTTCCTTTATCTACGAAATTGTGTGATTCCCATTCAAAACCGGTAAAGTCACAGCAAACCAAATCAAGCAGATGCACAGTGTTTGCACTACTTGATGCTAATGTTACTTAAAGGTTAGTTTGCACTTAAGACACGAGAGGAATCACCACAGTAGAGAACCAATTTTAATCTCAATGTGTACAAATTTTAAAAGGTAACTGTCAGCTAAGTACAGAGAATTTTGCCCTGTATCTAAAATGGATACAAGCATATGTTTAAACTGCAAGATTTTTACTTGCTAGAGAATCTGTTTTAATATAGTGGGTTGGCCTCTGATTATTTATAAGTTTTATAAATTTTAGAATCAATTTCTCTTTAAGGTGGCTCAGATTTTACAACTCTTGTGCATATAAAATTGAGTTGAAGTTCATTGTGCCTTTCTTCTTTACCCAAAGTTTGAGTTAAGCTTCACATGGTAACTGCATCCTGTTCAAACACTTGTCTACATTTTGAAGCTGTGTAGTGCTCACTAGCAGTAGGAGTAACAAGGTCACACTTTGGTGAAACTCTTAAGTCCAAATCTTCTTGATATTGTGAACTGTCCCCCTTCCAGTTTACTTTCTTCTGGACTCTCCCTACTTAGCTGACAGTTACCTTTAAAAATTTGCACACATTGAAGAAACAACTTGTATAATCAAGGGAACACAAACATAAGCCACAGTGAGCCACCGCTACAAGTGCCAGAGAGCCACAGTCAAGAAGCCCAAGCACACCTAGCCATGGGCAAGAATGCCGGGATGGCATTAATACTCATGCAACAGAGATGGGGGGGGCTTCAGTTAGAGTGCATGCTGCTCCTCCAGATGACTCAAGTTCACTTCCCAGCACCCATGTCAGGCAGTTCACAACTGCCTGTAACCCCAGTTCTTGGGAAGCCAATGAATGCTCTCTTATGCTTTCTGTGGGCACCAGGCACATGTGGTACAGACGTATACACAGGCAAAACACTCTTGCACAAAAGAAAATAAACCTAAGAAAAATAGGAATGTAATAGCTGTGACACACAGTGGAAAGGCGATCAAGCTGCAGCTACACACACATCACAGGGAGAGCTTTGAAGCTGCACTGGGCTACTCTAACCCAGGCAGTGGGCTCCTGTAAGGCATCTGCCCACAGCGAAAGGGCAGAAATGCCCATGTTTGGAAGCCAATTGCTCAGCTGGGGCTGTTCCAGCAGGACTCTAAATAGTCTTCCTTCCTGGAAGCCAACAAAGGACAGGGCAGCAGGCACACCCGTCTGCATCCCTCCACCTCCAGGGGCTCCACTGCGACCCCTCCCAGCAGCACCATCCAAAGGTCAGACACCGTCCTGGAGACTGGCACTGTGAGGACCTCTGATCCATTAATGGTGGTGGGGCTACACAGAGCACACATTTCCAGGGGCCAGTACTTCACACGGGAATCCTGCCTGCCTAGACCATCCAAGACTTGGGGTGGGGACTGGGGGCAAGAGTCTCAGTTTACACAAGTGATGGTCACAGATACCCTGCTCAGGGAGGTAGTAACACTATGGGGCCTTTTAAAGGTGTGGTCTTTGTTGAAAGTACCAGAAGAAAATATTTACATCTATTTTGAAACTTCCTCACACAGGGAAAAATTTACACAAATCTGTTTGTTGAGTACAGAGCTCATCTGGACTTGGGTCTCTGGTGAGCCTCTCCTTGCTGGGCCAAATGAAGGAGAAATTTCAGTTCCCCAGCTCCATGCCTCATTACTTCATGATTTCTGCTCCTTTGGAGTTAAGGTTTCATGTAGCCCAGAGTAGCCTCAGACTCACTTTATGGCCCTGAACTCCTGATCCCCCTGCTTCCATATCCTGAGTGCTGTTACAAAGCCTGTCACAAGTGGCTTTGTTCTTTTTAAAAGAATCTTTAAGGGCCAGCAAGATGGCTTGCCATGCATACCTCAGAGTTCAATCCCAATCTTTGTTCTCTGTTAGGAGATAATCAACTCCAAAAGTTGTCTTATGACCTCCAAGTGCATGCTGTAGCATATATGTGCATGTTTCTCTCTCTCTCTCTCTCTCTCTCTCTCTCTCTCTCTCTCTCTCCCTCTCACACACACACACACACACACACTCATGATGATGATAGTAATCAATAAAATTTAAAAATTAAAAATAATCTAAAATAATGTTTTTTCTCTAAGGGAACTTTTTTAGTCACTAAGTTCACATTTCCATCATAAGAAATTGACACAAAATGGAAGTGTCATATGCCTTCCCTGGCTCGCACTGTCCCCTAAGGTAGCGTTATCACCAGTCTGCTTGGTGTGTGTGGAGGGTGGGGTAGAAATCGGATGCAGGTCTTACACCTCAGGCAGCATCCCACCATTGTACTGCATCTCAGCCCTCCCTTTCCTTACCCACGAAGGCTCACTACACTGCCTAGACTGGCCTTGAATCTGATATCCTCCTGTCTCAGCTCAAGGGTAACTGGATTAAAGGCCTGCACTATCAGGCCGGGCTCCCTCTACGATGTCCCACCTTTTGCATTAAGTATGTGCACACTTAGACTAGCCAGATGGCTCGGGGTAGAAACACTGGTACACAAGCCTAATGACCTGAGTTCAAGCCTGGAACCCTGGAAGAAGAGAATCAGCTCTCAGAAGTTGCTTTCTGACCACTCCATGTGTGCTATGGCATGTGCACGCCCACCTGTGCACACACACACAAGTAGTTTAAATGCTAAAAACAAATGTGAGCAGTTAACAATGGCCTGAGGCACCCAAATCTTTAAAACAAGAAAGACATTTAACTGTGCCTTTGTGTGACCTGCTGTTTCTACTTGGCACGAGTCCCTCATTAGTCTTGTACTGTCCTTCCTTATGGCTCATTGCCCACTCTCTTGAAATCCCACCCAAACCCCAGTGGCTCAAGCTCTACCTCCATTCCCAACATCTATGGACTCGGACAAGCAAGAAGGTTAACTTGAAAATGAACACACCTCACATATAGTTCGGTCAACTCCAAGCCCAATGCAAATCCAATCTGTTTACAAACAGTCAAGTCAGCTGATTTTCAGTCTGACCCGTGACTGCCTACCACACTATGTCTGAGTCCCTCTCTGCTGTGTTTCACTGCCTGTCCCTCACAGCTCAGTGGATTGCAGGGACATTCATGTCACTGCTGCTTTAAGTCTTCAGAGTAGAGACACTGCCATCTTGTTCCTGTGCTCACTCCCCTGCCAACATCACTCTCATGGCTGTTTCTGGACATGCCTGGTGCTACCGTTCACAACTCTGGCACTAGTTATTTTAAGAGACAGACATGATCAGTCCCAGGAGGACACTACCTATCCCAGGCTGGTCTGTGCTCCCCAATATCCACATGTTGAATCCTTAACTTAGACTCTTAGCACATGGCTACACTTGGAGACAGGGCCTTTACAGAGGTACCAATCCAAGGAGCTCACTGGGTAGGCTCTAATGCAAGACGATGGGGCACAGAGGAGATCAGAACACACACAAGGAGAAGCCCATGACTCCACTCAAAGCTGGCCTCAAGAGGGGTCAGCCTGACCACCTAGGTCTGTGGGAGAACACACCTCCACAGCTCACCTTCAGCCCACACAGCCCTGGCATGAGCTCTACACATCCATATAGGTACGGATGAGGGATGGCTCCCTACGGAGACTCTTGGATCTCTCATGGCCCAGGGAAGTTCTTCCTATACACTGTACACTCCAGTGAAAACACTTTTCTGCCTCCTGGGACCAAACAGAAGGGGCCAAACCTGCCAGGCCACCATAAAAGCCCAAACAAAGTGAGGAGATTCTCAATTCCAACCACCTGACTCCCTGAGTCCTTTCAACTATCCTTCCTTCATGTGGTGTTTCCCTGGTGTTTCAGCAGGTGGAGGTAGGAGAGATCCATTTTCAGGGTGTATCTCCATGCTCACAAGCCCCACCCCCAGCTGTTCACTGGGAGTCCAGCAGCTGAGTAAGGATGGCGAAGGCAAGAACACCCTGGCAGGAGAAGCCTTGGGCCATGGCAGTCCTGGTGTTAGGGGTATATGAACCCTACACTTTCTGACCTCTCTCAGCTGCCAGGCTTAAGCCCACAGTTTAGTGTTGGAGTAATGGCAAATAAAAAAGCCCTTCTAAAGGAGACCAGGCAGCTACCTGAACATTTTAACAAGTATACTCAAAGACAGATATACCCCACACCTAACTTGACCTTCAAGCAACTTTGGGTGGAGTCAAGGCTCTTCCCCACCCCCACCAGGCTGGCCCTATCTTTCCTAATCCTACTTTCACCCTTCCCACATTCTGCCAGTCAGGGCCCAGTTGATGTCCTATAAACCCGAGCTTTAAGCAAGAGAGAGTTTTAGAACTCAGTGGAGGAAGAGAAGTGAGGGCTCTGCAGAGAATGTGGTGGGTAGCTGCAGACAGAGGGGACTTGCTCTGCCTAGGTCTGCATTTCATGGGTTGGATGCAGGCAGGAATTTGTTCTGGCTTCCAGACAGTGAGACGAGACCACCCAGCACTTCAGAGTCCTGCAGGCAGAGCTGCAGACTTGGTCTGGAAGGGGCGGCTCCTCACTAGCATCCCAAGGCCCTCAGGAGCTTTGGGCTGCATCCTTTCTCAGCTCTTGGCTAACATCCTGCTGCTCTCCAGAGTTCAAACTTGTTTCACTGCAATCCTCTGTGGCAGTCTATTTTACCTCATTTAAAGTCAGTCCCAAACCGACAAAAAAGTACCTGGGATTTGTACGCTCTCCTGTCTGTTCACTTCATCCTTACGAGGATGGGGACAGGAGACCGGCTCCAACAACTGCCTAACTCGCTAAAATGCACTTGTGCCTACTGCTTGCCACAGCTGCCCCTGGTCATATGGATCTCTTCAAAGGAGCATCTGGCCAAGGCTTGCTCAAAAGAAAAAGCTAGGGAAGCAGACCCCCTGCAGTGTGTGGGGAGAGAAGGGTAAGGAAAGCTACACCATATTCCTGGGACTCGAGAAGGAAGAGAGGGCTAAGGCTGGAGAACTGACCACCTCAGGCATCATGTCCCATCAAGAGCCAGTCCCAAAGCTAACCAGGAAGACATTTCATGAGTACATAACAAAGAATACACTCCACAGACTCTGGTTCAAGGAGGCCAATTAACAAACAAAGGCAGATAACTAAGAACTACTTGGATTGCTCTGGAAGGGAGAGGGCACCCCCACCCTGAAGCATGCCTTCCAGGTATTCTGGGATGCTCTGCCTGGTATCGTACAGGAGGCTGGACGTGGACAGAGGGGCCCAGGAACACTATGTCATGCCAGCATTAGGCACTAAGCCACCCTTCATGGCCAGCTCCTGCTCTTGCACCCTGGGCCTTGTGAATCACCCTGCTCCTACCCACAGGTTTGACATTCAGTACTGCCACAGAAGCACTGGAGGGGACATTCAGGTTAAAGTATCTACCCCTTCCAAATGGTGGGAGTAGATCAGCATTCAATGACCTTACAACATTTCTCTTATATTTTTGGTTTCGAGCCTAGCCTTTAATGGCTGAGCCATCTCTTTAGCCAGACAACCTTTCTCACGGGTAGAGCCACTACAGGCTGCTCTTGCTCCTGAGTCTCTTCATCCCAGGCCCGGGAGGGCAGGGAGGCGGGAATGGGTGGGTGGGTGCGTGGGGGAACACCCTCATAGAAGCAAGGGGAGGGGGAGAATCGACCACCTGCTGCTCCTCCCAACTCTCCCACTCTGCAGTGCCTCCTCAGACTGGTCTCTTCCTTGTCACTCTTCTAAACCACATCCCCTTTCTGCGTTCACCACCTTGTCTTCTAATTCAGTAGCTAGGATCTTTCCTGAGCTTCCCCCACCCACGCCGAGCCTCCTGACCGCACCACTGAAGGGTGTTCTGTGTCCCCATCAGATCCTGGCTGGCCGAGCTGCTTCCCAGCAAATGATGGCAGGGCAAGAATAAGGAGGCCGTGAAACCTAACCACTGACTATCCACAGCCTCCGCCATCACTCCTCCCTTTCTAACCTCTTCTGTTCCTCTCATTTCCAGGCAGTTCAGTCCTCTGGCCTCCCCTGTTTCTGACAAACCCCAAGCCCAGCACAGTCCTGTCCTTTATTTTCAGCTAAAACGTTAGGGCATAAACTGAGCATGTCCAGAGGCATGAATCTTCTGACTATGTGCTCCGTAACATTATGATGAGCACGTTCAGAAATGTATACTCCTTAACTGAGCATGCTTTGGAATGGGACGCCTATCCCTAGACCCCCATGCTTCCTCTGCTCAAGAGGAATGCCCCTGTGTTCTCCTTCCCTCCTGAAGATGACACTCTATCCTGTCTTGGTTCTGCTTGTTTTGGTTTTTCAGTTGTTAAGATGGGACCCACTGTATTCAGTTACAACCCCCCCTGCCAGAACAACCCACTACGATTTTATTTTATAAGTGAAAAGGAACTAGGTTGAAAATCAGTAGAAGTACAACTTTGTGCACGGCTTTAAACCTACACTTAGCTGCACCACTATCACCCATAGCCATCAGGGAGAGAGCATAGGGGCCACCCTTCCTTCTCTGATACAAAACACCAAAGCTTACCAGGGCTCCAGGACAAATCCCCACCAATGTGACAGTCACAGCCTTTGCTTTGCCCCATGCCCTGACCATCTTTTGGAGGGTTAGTAGAAACTTTTCCACTACTAAAACCAAAATTTGCACACACACAGAAAAAGTGCTGTAAGTACAAGTGTCTCTGAGAACAGCTTCCCAGAGACAAGGAGGTAAATGCTGAGCCTCACTGTGGCCAGCACACCCTGGTCTCAAACAGCATCATCCTCACCGAATGGAGTCCTGGAAGAAGGGGATGGCTTTCTCCACTCATGCTCTAAACTTAGATCCCCAAGGGATAGTGACCATTGACAGGCCAGGTTCTCTAAGAGAGTGGTGCTCAGCCAGCTCCATCAGCTGCAGGTAAGGAACCTGAGCCAGCCTAGGGATTTGCCAGGGAGGTCCCCAAAGTGAGCCAGCCCACTGGACTTCTCCAAGCCTCTTACTTCAGACACTGCAATGGCAACTAAGGATCAGAAATAAAATGGGCTCCAAAAGAGCTGCCAGAAAGGAGCCCTCCAACCACCACCAAGGCCAGGCGGAGAGAGGGGGGCCGGCTCTACCAAAGACAGAAGAGGTCACTTTCTTGCTATTACTACCTATTTAGCACAGATGACCTGACAGGACCAGTCAGAGAATAGCCTAAGGCCAGTACTCAGACCAAGACAGAGATTGCAGAGCAAGGCAAAGGTCTCAGCGCAGCGCAGAACAGATTTGCCGTGACAGCTTAAAGAGGCCACAAGGCCACTGGGAGTAAGCCAAGACTGTGAGTGGCAACTGGCCACATTACAGTGAAGCCATTCCCCCTGAACTCAGTCCAGCTTACCTTTTTGTCCTCTTTGGTCTTTCTAACATTTCGATGGGGTCCAAATAGGTTCTGCATTCCGAAAGCCTTCCTAGACCAGTCCCTCTTCTGGGTGCTCAGTGGGGCCTGAGCAAAGCTGCCCTCCACCCGGTATCGGTCTGCGGGAATCTTGCTCATGGGAGGGGGCAGTGTGCCACAGTTGACACTGGACCACCCATCAGTAGAGTCTGTGTAAGACTCCTGGTCACTGGCATGTCCACACTGCCACTCTTGTAGCACATGGACCGGGAGCCACCTCTGGTTGAAGCCACAGCTGGAACCTGTGGCACCCCTCTTGGAAGGGGGTATAGAACTCCTCAAGGTGGCTGGAGGAACTTCCATGTGAGAGACAGGCCCTGCGTGCTTTGTTAAGTCCCAGAACCTGTCAGCATTGGGGCTGGTTTCCAATGGGGAGCCAGCCTCTGAGTCGTGGCAGAAAGCTCCATTCCAGGGTGCACTCCAAGGCTGTGAGCCCCTTCCACTTACACTTTCCCACCCTGGACTACTGCCCTGGCCATGCCTGCTTGAGCCCCCGCCCAGGTCAACTACAAGCACCCTGTTGCTCTTCTCTTCCTGGTTGAAATTGCCGATGCCGCTGTCGCTGTTGCTGCTGGTGCTATTATTCTGGTGGGCATCAGCATCCCCATCTAGAAAGGCACGGGCCCGTACACCCTCGATCAGTTCGCCCATATCTCGGTACAAAACGGAGATGAACTGAAGCACAGGGAGGGAAGATGCTGGGAATTCCAAACAGCCACTCGTGTCTGGGTCTGCAGTGCATGCAAACCCAAACCTCCGAGCGATGCCTTGGTGGATCTTATGATGAAATAAGTCTGGGTCTACCATGAACACATGGCAGGACGTCCTCAGGGCACCTTCATCTTCCTGTGCCAGGCCCCCGTCATCATTGGTCTGCATGGTCACCAGCCCGAAGAACCGCCTGTCATCTGGGCACACTGCACTGAATGCCAGCTTCTCAGCAGGGTACTCTGCCACCACGCCAGCCCTGTCAGTGACCAGCTGCACACAGTCGTGCATGACCTTCATGGTCACTAGTGAATGGATCTTCTGCTCGGCCCGTAGGCGGCGCATGCAGCCACGAATAGCCTGTAAACTGTCATGCTCCAGGTTGGAACTTGTGGAAGGGAGCTCAATGGAGCCCAAATAGCCCACAACCATGGCAACATTTAAAATACTTGCATCTAGTCCAAAGTCATCATGATTGTCCAGCCCCACAGTGAATACAGAATCATCATTGATAACTTTTGATATCTCTTCCTTGGAAAGCATGTTGGGATGTGGTGCACAGAGACCGTCCTGGCCAACCTCAAGCCGCAAAGCAGCTGACTCTGACAAGGACCTTTGCTTCAGCTTCAGGGGCTCAGGGCCACTGGCACAAAGACTTGGGCTTTCAAAAATCATGTTGAAAATCCCACCAGACTGCACCTCTTCCACAACCCTCTCTGCCCTGTTTATACCCAAAGCCTTAGAATCAAGTTTAGGCCTCAGCCAGCCTTTCCCCTCATACAGGCCACCTTCTTCATCACTGGAACAGGACTCCACATGGCTGGTGCCCTCAGAGATCACCATGTGCAGGACTCCAGAGCATTTCCCAATTAGTTTCACCACATCTTCATGTGAGGCTTTCTTCACATTGATTTCATTGATGGCAAGTATCTGGTCCCCAGACCGTAGGCCCACGAAATCTGCAGGGCTGCCCCTCATGACACAGCTGAGCACACAGGGCGCCTGTCCTGAGAGCGTGAAGCCGTAGCCAGCTCTGCCCCGGGCCACTTCCACGCTCCGTACTCGAGGGGGTGCGGGGCCGGGCTGCCGCTTCCCTGGCTCCCCAGCCCTGTACATCCTGGTGTATTGTCAAGGCCGATCGCATGTCCTGCTATTCCACAGATTCCATGTTTCAAGGAATGCACGGTGCTACTGGGTTTTTTGTCTTGAAATTTACCCTAAGGAAGAAATGCAAATACCTGGTTATTAAAGATCCTGTATCTCTAACCCTGACGGCCATTACCTGACTCTACAAGGTAACTGATAATAAAAAACCACAAGAGACTCTAAAAGTTACCATATAAATGTCAAGGTGAAAGGAATCTAAACTTGGCGGCTCTCATGCTGGGCTAAGAATCCTGCTATTAAAGCAGAAAGTTGTGGTCTCCTTCAGGGTTTCTGAAGAGGATGTACATAGAATAGTTATCTCTGCATTCACCCTGAATGGAAAGAGGCTAAGGTGCAGGTCCAGGCTCTCCTGAAGGCTCCAAGGAGTCCCTTGTAGGTCCAGTGTGAAGAAAAGGGCCTGCTGTTGTCCTGAGGTCAAAGGCCTCAGAGATCACGATCCAACTCTTTGTTCTAATCCCAAATCCCCTCTACAAAATGCTCTCCCATATCCCATGACTCTCCCACAATTAATTTATTTTGAACGAAGTGCTATGCTAGGAAAACACGTAAGTATGAAACAACCTCAATCAATAAAACCATGGAGGTCATCCAAGAGAAGAGATAAAAACAGCAATCGAACGAAGCCAAGCAAATGCTGTACTGACTTATTCCAGAGGGCATGACTTCATAAAGTACTGGTTGTCAATAAAATCCAGATTCTAGGGTATTTTTGTTTTTTTGGCTCTGAGCCTTAGCCTTTAACAGCTGAGCCATCTTTCTAGCCCTTTATGGTATTTTTTAATCAGCCTTAAGAAAGTATAAGTGTAGCTACTTTAATCTGAAGAATATGGAGTCACTAGAGGAAAATTCTGTGATTACCAGCTGCCACTAAATGAACTATAAACCTGAAAAAAGGTTTAAAAAGAAGACCTGTGTCAGGATCCCCAGTGCCACCCAAGGCAGTGACCCACAGGACTCTCAGGACTCAGCACAGAGGCACACCCAGATTAAGATTCACTGCGACGAAGGGACTCAAGATAAAATCAGCAAAGGGAAAGATATACAGGGATGCAAAACAAAACAAAACAAAAACAAACAAACAAAAAACAGGCATGAGTTTCTAGAACCTTCTCCCAGGGAATCACACAGGACACACTTAAGTCCTTCCAGCAAGGAGCTGTGACATCATGTACATGTGAAATTTCTAAGCAGGGGCACAGCAGAGACTCAGAGTCCAGGGTTGTCACTGGGGGGTAACCACACTGCTGTCTTCTGTACAGTACCATATGAAAACTCCAGACTTCCAAAAGAAAAGCAAGTATGGGCATAAAGCACATTGCCTACACAGTCGACAGAAGCACAAGGAACCTTTCCCACCAGTGGAGGAAGGCGGCATCCCAGCATGCAGGCATCTGCTGGACAGGTGTCTAATGCTGAGAGAACTCTCTTCCATGATTACCTTTAAAGAGAATACAAGGGTTGGGGAGGAGGCTCGGTTGGTAAAGTGTAGGCCCTGTGTAAGCACAGAGGCCTGAGTTTGATCCCTAGCACTTATATATAAAAACGTGAGCCATGCAATGCATGCCTGTAATTCCTGGACTATGGGAAGAGACAGGGTACTGGGGTCTCACTGGCAAGATAATGCAGCCTAACTGACAAGCTACAGATTCAGTGCAAAACCCTGTCTCCATATATTCCACAAGCACATACACACATATATAAACACACACACAAAATAAATATCAATACACATATATCAGCCGGGCAGTGGTGGTGCACGCCTTTAATCCCAGCACTTGGGAGGCAGAGACAGGTGGATTTCTGAGTTCGAGGCCAGCCTGGTCTACAGAGTGAGTTCCAGGACAGCCAGGGCTACACAGAGAAATCCTGTCTCGAAAAACCAAAAAAAAAAAAAAAGAAAGAAACCACATATATCTGTAACTGCCATACTCAGAAGGCAAAGACAAGAGAGATCTGCAAGGCCGAGGTCAGTCTGGGCTGCAGTGTGAGACCTATCTCAGAAAGAAAAGGCAATACAGTTCTAATTAGAATGTGACGATCCAAACTACTATAGTGAGCTTGATGTTTGCAGAGCCCACTGCTGAATTAATTACTCTCTTAAGACATTCTTGTGTCATGAGATAGTTTCCAATAACTGTAAACAGATTCTAAGTGACTTACAGACACACCCAGAATAAACCGCTAGAGTCAGTGGGAATAGCATCAGCAGAAATGGTCTCAGGACTGAGAACAGGGTGAACAGGACGTGTGTTTGAGCACAATTACTCTTGCTACACAGGAATGAAGAAAGAACAGTTTATCTATAAAATGTGGCATCATCTACTATCTAATGATGCTAAATTCATAATTTATTTATTATTCATTAATAGGATGTACATATCAAAGCTGGGAGTATGATCCCATGACAGGAGTATAATCTTGCATGATTAACATAGGAGAGGCCCTGGGTTCTACCCTACACTGAAGATGATCAAGAAGCTGTTTTCAGATCTCACTGGGTCTTCTCTGAAGAGTGATGAGCAGAACTGGGTCCCTAACACATTTGCAGTCTAATGCCCACAGCTCATGCATGTCCCTCTCCAGCCACAAGGCTTGGCAAATGAGCTCAGGCTAAGGCTGTAGAGATGGGAAGACAGACCGTTTTGATCATTCAGAAGGCTTCCATGGAATCCCGAGCCCAGTGAAAGGGATGGAAAGGTGCCAGTCAACAGAGACAGCATGTGCGTCTAGAGGACCCAAGGGCAGGGCCCAGGACATAAGACGGAGGCAACAAAACCTCCAGGAAGAACCAGCCCTGTAGCCAGGTCACTCCAGACCCATGGGTCACCATATGACAAGCTGTAAAGCCCCAGACTTAAAGTTTCTTGTTCTAACAGCTCCAGAAACAAACACAGGGACTGCAGGGGGGACACAGCCCAGGATGGTCTCCTGGAACAATGCTGACCACAGTGTGGCTGCAAGGGTCAGTCACTGCAAACTGCTCCGAGACTAGAGGTCAGCAGTGTCAGGCTGTCTTCCTCCAGGGATAAGAAACCTCTTGCTCCTCTAGACAAGAATCCACTGAGAACAGTGATTCCACTGAGCACAGGCACTGTGCTTGAGAGCCCCTCTCCAGAGCTCAGTCTCATCAGCACAGATGCCGCCAAGCCACATTCTCCCACAGGAACATGCCCCCAGTAGACCCCTGCCTACCTCTTGCCCTCCCCCACAGCAATCACACCCCAACCAGCAACTCCTGTGGCTGTCAAAACAGCCACCTGGCACCACCCACACCAACATCTACATCAGGCACACATCAAAAACCAACAGTGGTCCTGCTGACAACAACCCACAAACTCACACTGATGACCCTGAACTCCCAACTACTGGAGCAGCCTGGCTCCAACCTCAGCTTCTAAGCCCTTCCTTAAGAACCCTGTGGAGGCCCAAGCCTGTGCCCTAACAATTTACCCTCCTGACCCTGGCAGACCTGGACCCATCAGGACATAGCTCAAAGGAAGGATCTAGCAGGTTCTTAACCTACATGGTCACTTCTAGACCTTCTGACTCCCAACCAAAGCATCTGCATAGGGAACAAGTATCTGCAGTGAACACCCCTTGTCTGAAGCCTCCCGGGTCCCAGCTCCTGGATGGCAAAGTATACACTGGCATGTTCTGTCTGCCATTCCATGGTTGCCACCAAGCAAGGCACAGGTCATCAAGGTGAGAAAAAGCATCTTTCTGTAAAGACCTCTCAGTCCACAGACCAGGAAGCCACAGGGCCTCTGCACCAGAATACACCACTGGCTTCTGACACCTGCTGCTTCATGAATTACTGCCAAAGGCAGTGACAATCAGGCCCTTGGGTACAGACATCCCCAGGTGCCCTTAGCCAGGTAGTCCTTCACCTGCTGAAGAATCTTCTATCTGCTTCTTCTCTGTAAAAACCCAACTCCTGGCTGACTGAACTCCAAGCCCCGACTTTGAGCTCTCCCTTAAAAACTTGCTATAGTTGGGGATGGGCTGGGAGGGCATACACCTCTAATCCCAACACTAAGGAGGCAGAGAAGGCGGATCTCTTTTGAGGCCAGCCCTGTCTACAAAGTGAATTCCAGGACAGTTAGGGCTATACAGGAAAATCCTGTCTTTAAAAACAAACAAAAACAACAACCAAATCTTGCTATCATCTCCCGAGCCACACATCCTGTCCACAGACCTCCTGTGGGAGCTGTCCCTCCCTTCTCTTCTCCCTCCCCTTCCTTCCTCTTTTCCCCTATACATGCAGCAGCCTCCTTAGGAAATGCAGATCCAAGGCCTCAAGCTGTCCCTACACCCTTTCCCAGTCACAAGGCTTTCTGATACCACTTCTGATACAAGGCATCCCACCCACCCTGGGTCCCCTCTCAGGTCAGTGCTCCCAGCCCTTCAGTATTCCTTTGGTCCCCTCACTGTGCTCCTAGACCCGAGACCTGGCCCTCCCTTCCCTTCTGGCTCCGCTCATGGCTGGCCTCCCTCTCCTGCAGCCTCTCCTCTCTTGCCCTTGCTCCTTCTCTGCTCTGCCTCTAAGTGTGGGGCCCATCCGTCTCCTCATCCCCAAGGATCTCCACTCCATGCCTTCCTCTATGCTTATCTCCTGTAAGCAAGCCCAACACCACAGTCCCAAAGGCCAAACACCCTCAGAGACAGAGCTAGCTCCCCAGATGTCAGAGGAAGGCAGCCAGCTCATGGGGACCCCTAAGTGAGCACCCCAAACCCTGTCAAGGACATGCAGATACCAGAAGGTGCCACCCCAAGATAAAGTTATCCAAACAATAACAGACCACAATAGATACTCTCTTAACCCCAAAACATGGGCTGGACAGTAGCCAGCCATAGCATAGAGCAGAACACAGGCAGCCAGAGAGGCTTGGAGGTCCTGTCTCTCAGCTACATAGGAGAAAATATGAGCTGGGTTTGTCTGCAAGGAGACAGGAGAACCCCTACCTCAAGAGTATGTTTGGGGCTGTCCAACTTAAATTGTGGGTTGTGTGTGAAGAGAGAATTCTCTTCAGGAAACCTTGGCCACAGCTGAAATTGAAGCCAGGTGCCAGCATTTAGTAGAATGTCTGGCCTTGTTTGACTTTTTAAAGAGGGAGGAGCTAAGAAAAAGAAACCCAGAGAATAAGGAGGGAAATACTGTAGCTATCAGAAGAAAGGGAACCCCCCTACCCCTTTCCCACCCTGCAACTCAAGGGAGTGTTAGGACAACTCAGCAAGGGACCCCACTATTTATGCAGTCTTTAGGTGAGCAGGCTGGGATCCTGGGAGAGAGTACTGGGGCAATGGTGGGTTAACTGGTTCAAAAATTAGTGAGTCATTCCCCAAAGCCAAAGACAGACATGGAGCTGTGAGCTCAAAAGTTCTGAGCAGAGAACATGGACAGTGTCCCAAAGAACTGGCAGAGCAAAAGGACAAGAATGTGCCCCAGACAACACTTCTGAGTGACACAAAGCACTTCAGCAGGGCCATGGCTGAGTGACCAGGAACTCCGTGACCAGCCCACTACCACAATGGGCTGGCCAGTCCTCACACCAGGCACCTGTGTGGGTGAGCAAGGCTTTGCCCATTCCTAAGGCATAAACCTGTGGTGACTGGAGGAGGGTGGCCAGACAGGGTGGCACCTCCATCTCATCTCCCCTTGCTGGCACCCACATGGGCATCTGTCCTGCTCAGATTACTGCGGTCACCAGCTAGTCTCTATCTGTCAAGGGTCATCATCTGCACTGAAAGGCACAGTTCCGGTGAAAGGGACGCTTGGGCCCCTGTAGGGAGCCCAGCCCAATGTCCTTACGCAGGCATCAGCAGAGAGGTGGCCAGATTTCTCAGCCAACTCATGGCCATTCCTTAGAAATGCTAAACACACTGGGCCCTGTGTCCCCAGGTCGGCCCAATTTGAGACAGTTCAGTCAAGGATGTAAGCACCAAGAACCCAACAGACATTCACAATACTCTACAAACCCTGGCAAGTGTCATCTGCCTGGATGTTCCTAATATCCTAGCGGGGCGTGGCTGGGGCCCAAATGCCCCAGGAAAGTCAAGTACCCCCAATCTGCCTGTCTGAGACTTCTGTTCCCTTTCAGAAGACCATCTTGTTGGCACCTTAAATGGCTCTAATAAAACATGGAGCAGGTGCTGTGCCCACATCTGTCCCACACATCAATACAAGAGCTTTCTCCATGCCAGGCATAAGAGAAACAGCAGGGATAATGGGCTCACCTGGGGAGCTAACCCAGGGGAGTTAACCCAGGGGCCACAGGTCCTGTGCGGAGAATCTAAGAAAGAAGGCACCAAGCTGAGGGCAGGAGCGTGCTGGCTGCACTCCTCATCACCTACCCACCTCACTTCACCCTCTTCTTGGAACTCTGCCCACCTCTCACTCCCCCAGGGTCACTATCAGAAGCTCAAATCACATGGGCCTGCTTTCTACCCTGGTATACTCACTCACACATGCATGTGTGGCCAAGGTGGGAGGTTTCTAGAGGTGCTGAATGAGACTTGTCCCCCTCAAAACTCACATTAAGACTTAACTCCTCAAAGTAACAGTATTAAAAAGGAACGGGATCTTTAACACATTAGACCTAATGGGAAACAACTGGGTCAGGCCCCTATAAAAGTAGAAATGCTGGTCTCACAATAGTGGATTAGTTCTCACAAGAGCAGGCTCTTAGAAAGGGAGTTTGGCCCCACTGGTGGCTTCCTCTTGCTTGTGTTCCCATTTTGTGGTGCTAGATTACCACAGGCATAAGATTGACCAGGGGTCAATCAGAAAGGGCCACTCAGATTTGGAGAGTTACATGAACCTCTTTACCTTACTGAGTACCCCAGTGTTGAGTATTTTTGTTACAGTGACAGAAAAGGGTCTATGGCAGTGCCTTTAGCAGGGTGTCCCACGATCTAGAGCACGAGGTGCATCCTGGCCCAGCTGCCCAGCAGCTGCTAAGCCAGAGAAAGGAGGGTTGGGTTGTTCCACAGTACTTCTGGGAAGCGGAGGAGCCTTTAGGAGGTCGGCCTACTAGAGCAAGCTAGGGCATTAAGGTATGTTAAGGCTTGAATGTGAAATGTCACTAACAGTCTTATATTCAGAACACCAGTTGGTCGTGCTGTGTTGGGAGGCTGTGAAACCTTTAAGGTGGGGGATTTCACTGGAGGAAATGGGTCCCTGGTGAGTTGACCTGAGATTTAGCCTGGTCCAGTCCAGCCTGAGCTACTGCTCATCTGCCCAGATATAACAATCTGTCCTGCAAGTTCCCACCATCACTGATGCCCCAGCCACCATGCCTTTCACAGTATGGGGGACTGAAGCCCTTAAGCCAACCATGAGCCAAAGTCAACCACTCCTCCTTGTACTTGCTTCTGCAGGGATTCTATCACAGTCACAGGAAACAGTGAGAGTGGTGACACAGGATATGCCCTTGAAGGGGTACTGGAAACCTTGCTCCTTCCTGCCTGTCCTCCACTTTCTGGCTGCCATGAGGTAAGCTCCTCCATGAGCACTTCATACAGCCTCAAGCAATGAAGCCCACCTACTAAACACATATCCACATCGCTCATCCAGGACCTTGATGCGCCGCACACATTCAGAAGGAAACCAAACACCAGAGGACTGGCAAACACTCTGGCACATTTCCCAGCTGCTCATAGCAACAGGGCCTTCCATCCTCCAGGAAAGGAAACTAGGGCTGCCTCACTCCCTGCTCCCAACACCCCCCCCCCCCATTACCCTATACCAAGCCCAATCAAACACTCCCACAAGTTCTGTGAGGACAACCAGCCAGGGACACATGAGTTCTCCAAGCTAGGCAGAAGCACAGTGCTCTATGGCTGGGGTCAGGACCACTCCCTGCTCCCTGCCAGGTTACCTGCACTGCTCACCCTGTAAGACTGGCACAAGCAGGCAGCACCCCCTCTCTAGGTACCCGGGGGGTCCTGAGGTTCAGCAGAGCAAAGAGCACGTCTATCATTGGTCACATCTCCAGTCGGGTCAGTAAGTAATGGAGGGGCAAGCAATGAACAGTTTTATCAGCAAGGCAGGCAGGAAGCCCCAGCTAAAGTCCCGCTATGCCAAGGAAACATAAAGGACTCAAGGAGGGAGAACAGCTTCCCGTCTCCTGTTCAGCACACTATGGCTGCCACTCCCCTGGAACACTCCCCTGCATCTGTCTCCCCAGTCTACACCCTCCTTACATCCAGCCCTACTCTGAGCAGCCACCATCCAACGGTGCCTAATGCTCCAGAGTCCCTGCTTCCAAGAGCCAGCTTATGAAGCTGCCCTGTGAGATACATTATCTAAACAGACAGCCAGAGCCCTTCTAAAGGGACTCAAGTCATTGGAGTGCCAACAAGAAGATCCACAGATCCATCAAGTTTCTGAAAAAATGATGTCACCAGAAACACTACCAGATGGGACTAAAGGGTCAGAGGGCTCGCCTCAGGACAGTGGGCACTGGATTCTGTGAACCCTAACAGGATGAAGTTAAGAAGTGTCTCAGCTGCAGCAAGAACGCCTTCCAGGAGGAGAGACAACACAGGGAGGGACGCTGTCCTTGGATCTTGACGTTTAACAAGGAACCCAGCCCTTGCCAGTCTGACTTCAGGGCGGCCACAGCTCTGACCCCATCCCATCTTCCATTCTTCACAATGAGCAGGAAGGCCTGAAGTGCTGGTGGTTTCACCTGACATTTGACCATGGGCTGGTGGGCTGTCACCTTGTCCCTTCGGGTTACAGATTAGTAAGATCAGCTGCTCTCCAGGGCTTTAACCAGGCCCTCATCTACACAAAAGCCAACCAAGGGCTGAGGTTCTGACCTGCTCCTACCATGGGAAGGCCATGGGCAGCGCACTTTGTATGTAGGATAAGGAACAGCGGGACCAGCAAATGACAGGGAGAGGTGACATCTGAGATGCCCATAACCAGGCCTCCTATCTACCCCACCTTTAAGAGTACCCTTGCCTGGGATACAAAATGGACCTAGTGACTCACCTCCAACTACTAAACACGGTGAAAGCGGCAAGGTGCCACCTCCAAGGTCAGGTTACAAAAGGACTGTGGCTTTTATCTAGCCCTCCCCCTTCTCCCTCACTCTGAGGGAAATGTTGGGTTTTAAGCTTCCCTAACTAGACACCCACACGACAGAGAGCCAACAAGATGGGAAGTCTGCCAGCAGCTGTATTAGCAGCCTTGGAAGAGGATCTTCTGCGGCTGACAACTGCCACAGGAGAAACTTGGAAGCAGCTCCTCCCACCAAAGGTAGCCAGATCCCAACCTGTGTGAGCCCTGACCATGGAAGCACAATGTGTAAGCTGCTGTGCTAGGGACAACCTGCTATTCAACAGTGGGTGACCAATGTCACAGAGAACACAAAATGTCATCCTTTGATCTGCTTTCACTCCACTATAAACACACACGCACCAGCACTGCTTACTCCTGGATGGCCAGGCATGGGTAGGTATTCTCAGACAGGTTCCCTAACATTGAGTTTTGGACGGGGTGACAGGGTAGCTAAGCTGCAACATCAGAAGCCTAAGTACCAGCTGGGAGTGACCATCACTGGACAGCCACCTGATGGCTAAAGGTCTCATCATCTAAGTCTACTAACCACATTGACAAGTGAAGAAACTCAGCTCAAACACCACGTCGTGGATCCAAACCTCCACTCAAAGACAATCCTCAGAGTCTGCTCTAAGTACTTGGCAGCTCACAGTTCCCAATGTGTTTTGAGAGCAGCTCAGCAGCCACTGCACTGTCCGTGTGCCCAGAGGCTGAATGGTGCAGCAGGCTACCTGGCTGAGAAGCATAGTGGCACTCTCCTCCCCGGGCAGGATTCCTCCCAGGTCTCTGCAAAGGCCAGTCCTCGAGGTTTCAACATTTCAGGCTCCAAGAGACCTGAGGCCAAGCACTAGGACTGCGCAGACACCTCAACTCTACTCTTGCATAGCAAGCCCCTTTCTCCCTGTCCCAGTCAGTCTTAACACCAAGGAGCCAATCCACTGACTGCTAAGAGACAGCACAGAAATTAGGCATTAGGAATTCCTTTAAACAGTGAATCTGAGTTCGTCTAAGAATAAAAGGTTCCAAGGGAGAAAGGAATAGGGTGGCAGAGAAGAAAGTGAAGACAGCCATCTTTGGCTTGCCCCACTTCTCCACATACACACTATCATCACAGCTGAAGAATACTGACAGGCAGAGGGGTCAGAGGCAACACAGCTAGGCTAATGTCACAGCTGTCACATGAAACAAGCTTCAAATGCTGGCTGGGCTTAGATATCAGGCCTCAGGAGACAAGGCATAATGACCATGGGTGGCTTTTACAGCCTATCCCCAGAGGACTCACAAGTGCTCAGCTCAGCTCCCTCCAAGTACAAGCTAAGCTGCCAAGCCCAAAGAGCTGTTTCCCATAAAAGTAGAGCTAGGACTCATTGCATACCCAGGGACCCCAGAACAGAGAAGACCAGGAAAATAAAATGTCCAGGGTTGCAGGTCCCGCCTCCAGGTAGAGCTCAACTCACACTTGTTTTCAACTTTAGCAGCAAAGATAATGTCTTGAAATGCAAAGGTTTGCTTTTCTAGTTTGGGAGCAACTATCATTTTTCATGATAAAGTTGACCGCTAGCAAAACCCAAAGGCTAGCCTATCCACAGAAACAAGCATGTGTAAACTCCCGATATACAAGAGGTGAAAGTGACAAAAACACTTAGAGGTCCAAACACATGGTTCACCCGCCACTCAAAGGGGCAGTAGAGATCCCACTGTCTGCATGCAGGCAGGGCCTCCAGCCACTCACAGGATCCCAGGAGAGGTAATGTGAGAGAACAGTGCCACTGCAGGGCTGGAGAGACACGGAATCAATCAGCACTGCCTCTTGGGATTTTGCACTGTAGCACTACAGAAACCAGCAGTGCCCACACAGGTAGAGGACCCAGTTCTTTAAGCAGGGAAGGGAGCCATGAGCCATAGAAGCTAACAAGGACCTGATTGAATTGGGTCCACCTGCTGGAGGTCACAGACCTTCAAATGAAATATCAGAAGCATACTGACCCAAGAAATCAGCAGGAATAGCTGGCTTTCATCACTACTCCATGAGACTCCACAGCTAGCTGAGACCAGGACTGTCCTGGGAATGGTCGCCATCCCAGCCCACAGTTAGCTAGCCAGAGGCCACCTTTCAACTCATTCCTCTCACTCTGCGCACCAACTTAGGCTCCTGCATTTTGGAAAACTGGTAGGATATGCAGAAGCCACAGCTTGTCAGGACATGGATCCTCACTGCCAATGGCTCTGCAGTGGCGATTCTGACTCCAGAGTCACATACCACTTCCAAATCTTTGAAATATTTAAGAGTAAACCATGCTGATTTTCCATTTCATTTTTATTTGATCTTTTTTTTATCTCTACTTGATATTTATTTCTGCTTGTGATTTTAAACCCGTGCAAAGTGAGTCTTTGAAAACAGATGACCTAATTTCACAAAAATATGAGGCATGTCATTAGATGCCACATAAAAGACAGCTTTTGGACATCCCAAACACAACGCAGCAGTATTTTCTCTGACAAGTCCAACTATAAAGAGATACGGCCATTCCCAAGTGCCCGTAGTCCCACCCAAGGAGCCAGGGCTTCCCCACTACTGGGAGCACCCTGCCCTCCTGTTCCTACCTAACTTTAATATATTTCCCTCACAACTGTCTCCCTGCACCAAATGCACAAAAACAGAAGAGTAACTTTCTAGAATTCTATACCCAGCTAAACTAAAAAGGAAATAGACTGTAAAAAGGACAGCTTCAAAACCAAGAGGGATGGGCTCTATGTTATATTTCTTAGCTACCAGAAAAGTAGAATTTTAGCAAAACAAGGATGGAGTTGGGATCAGACGAGGAACCTGACACAGAGCAGTCAGTATAGCACAGGCAGCTCCAGTTGACAGCTCTATGCAGATCTTGGGATTTCAGAACAGACTGAAGCAGAGTCTTCCAATACCACCCGCTGTGGGGGTGGACTAACATGAAGATGTAAAGAAATTTGGTTTTGGTACATCAGTGACAGCAAAATCAATCCACAAATGCATGATGGGAGCTGTGTTCCAGGGTCCCTGCTCAGCTTGGTGATGCCAGCTGGTTTAACTAAGAGGCCTATTAGGAGGGGGTGTGGAGAGATGGGCTCAGTAGTTAAGGGCTCTTGGTTCAATTCCAGTATCTACATAGTGGCTAACGACCAACCATAACCACAGCTTAGGGGATCCAACAGGCATGTACTTGGTTCACAAACACACGGGTAGGCAAAATATTCATACACACACACACACACACACACACACACACACACACACGCAAAATCTTTTTTTAAAAGATGGGATGGGAGAGTGCACAGAGACCTGAAGATTCCACCCACCTTTGGTAAGAATCAAAAAGGAATGTATCAAGTAAATTCTAAGAGAGCACAGTAGATATCTAAGAAAACAGGACACCTATCGTGGTCTCTCTGGGGCTGGGCAAGTGGCCCAGAATGCCACTGTTTGAATTTAAACCATGAGTTAGTCCCCAACACAGCAGATGTCATGGAAGGAAAACTAAGACCATGGCTCAGAGACAGATGGGTGGTGTACAAATTATGTAGCAAACAATGTGTATGTATGCATGTGACATGGGGATGGCCCTGATTACAGAGCTGGGGACGGCTAGGCCACAAGAGAACAAGGAAATAAAAAGGACACAGAACATGCTCTCCTTCTCTTTTCTTTAACCCTAGACCTTTAAAGACACGGAGTGGGGTTACTAACCAGATCAGTTCCTGCCTAGAACAAGTGACTTCTCCATGGGAGAAGCTGGGAGCTTCTAAAATGGTAGCCCCTGAAAATCAGGAGCAAAGTTCCCATGCATGTGCCTATTTGAGCTTATTTGCTTTTGGGTTTGAGGTTTGGGTTTTTATTGTTGTTGTTTATTTTGTTTTTTTTTTTTTTTTTTTTAGATTCTGCTTGTCTTTGTTGTTCTTGTTGTTTGAGGCAGGGTTTCCCTGTGTAGCCCTGGCTATCCTGAAACTTGTTCTGTAGATCAGGCTGGCCTTGAACTCAGAGATCCACCTGCCTCTAATTCTGTTTTCTTAATTATGTGTACATGTGTGTACATGCTCATGAATTCCAGTGCCTTGGGAAGCATTAGTTCTGCAGGGAGTTGTGAGTTTTCCCATGCGGGTTTTGGAAACCAACCATGGATCCTCTGCAAGAGCAGTATAGACTCTTAACCACCGAGGCAACTCTCTAGCCCCCCGGTTTTTGCTGCTGAGACCTCACTTAGCCCATGCTCTGGCACCACACTCTCCATCCTCCTGAGCGCTGGGGTGACAAGCTATTACTGAGCAGATTTCTGGAGATTGTAGTTTTCACTGGATTGTGAAAGGCTAGCACCTCCCTAAAGAGAACAGGACAAATGGACACTCCACCCTCTCACAGCTGAGTATGCATCCAGAAACATGTCCACAGGGCAGTGAAACCACAAACTATTGCAGTCTTTGGTATGCAGGACCCTTGGGGAGATCCATGTTTCCCACCCTGGGAAAGGTGCAGGACTGGGCTATTCCTCAGCAAGAAGGGGAAAACATTCGAAGGGCTTTGCAGATGTAAACTGAGGACTTTGGATCTCCTGGCAACCCTAAAAGTCCTCACAGACCATGGCAGAGGGAGGCTTAAGACAGAAGAGAAAGCCACGTGATGCTGGAACCAAGCCCTGAGCCCAGGATGAAACCAGTCTCCACCTGATATGAGAAGTAAGGAGATTCTCCCTGATCCCCAAAGGACATGTGGCCAGTGAGACCCACTGCAGACTTCTGGCATCCAGAGTCTTGAAGAATAAACTGTTGTTTTAAGCCACTAAACTTAAGCACTCTGTAACAGCTCAGTAGGAAACTAAAACAAGTGCTGACTAGTGTTTGCAAGGTTTCCAGCAAACTCACAAAAAGAAAGAAAAGGAGGAGGGGGTTACAACCACCCTATACCATCATGCTCCTGCTGCCAGAGCAAGGCAGGGAGCCCACAACTAAGGCAGCACTCTCCCTCAGCCAGATAGGACCAGCATACTGGGCCTGTCTCAGATACAGATGTCAAATGGCAACAGGATTAGAAATTCAGGGCTCAGCCTCACCGCTCCTACCTCTGGGATCCTGCAGGAGCTACTGCAGCAGCCAGTTCACCAGGCTCAGTATCACCTTTGTGACCACCCACTCTTCCATCCTCTGAGACTGTTGTTCTAAACAATGCAAAAAGTGACCCAGCCCTTGACACAGGCCCCCTCCTGGGTGCCATGAAGGAACACAAGTGCCTCCTGTCACAGGCTGGCACTCCATGATGCACTACAATTTGGCCTACTCAGTATAAACTCTGTCTTCTGACTCCTGCGCAAAGACTGGCACACACACGCCACCCCAAGTCTGAGGACCTTTCCTCAGCTCTGGTACTTGCTGATCTCCTTTGCCAGCTCACCAGTCTTTCATCTTTCCTGGCAGAAGCAACCCTCCTCCTTAGTCCCACTGAGGGTAGGTTCCAAGAAACTTCACAGAAATGGCCTTACATCTTTTAAAGATCCTGGACACCTGCTTCCTGCCCTCGACACTTCTAGGTCCTACCTCAGAGTCTTACCTAAGCCCTTTACCCCTCGACTTTCTCTGTCCCAACAGTGTCTCTGAAGTCCAGGTCCTGTCAGTCTGAGTACTTGGTACTTTTCAGCCAGTCCCAAAATAAAAAAGGTGTAACATTTTACTCCAGTTTTTCTAGAGAATGTCATGCTGACAATTATGCTTCAGAAACTTTTAAAACTTAAGCACAGTCACTTAATTCAAAATAGATTCTGCTCCTCTCCCCTCATCCACACACACCAGTTGCTTGTTGTAGACTCAAGGCTTCATTTCCAGGGCAACCTCCCTGATAACTCCATCTACACTCCATAGGTCTGAGGCCATTTCAGGAACCTTGGCCCCTCCATCTGTATTCTATGGGTCAAAACCCCTCTGTTTACACTCCAGGGGTCTGGACCCTAGCTACACACCACTCCTCCATCTACACTCCACAGCTGAGCCCTTCCAACTACACTCTACAGTCCTGCACAACCCCCACAGCCCACAGGCCTGGGGCCCCTGTCTACACTCCAGGGGTCTGAGTCCCCCCTGTCTACACTCTGAACCCCCTTGTCTACACTTCCCAGCTCTAGCCCCTCCATCTATACTCAATCCTCCTTGTGGGCTGCCCTGCGTTCTTGCCCTACATTTCCTCAGTTCGGGTCCTTGGAAACGGTTTCTGCCCAAACAATGAGACCGCGGGCTGAGTTGGACATTAAAGTCCCCTCACGGTCAGCTGGGCCGGTTTCTGAGCCGGGTCAGCTTCTGAGCCGGGTCAGATCCTGCCCAAGTCCGGTGGGCTGCGGTCCTGCGGAACCCGCACATCCGGCCTGCGCGGGACCCCAGCCGCAGCCCGCGCGGGCAAGTTCCCGGAGTCCCGCGCGAACAAAGAAGGCGCGGGCGGCGCCCGAGCTCGGCCCCACGGCCGCAGGAGGACAAGGCCGGGCCGGGCGGGGGCGCGCTCCAGGGAAGAAAGACGCGCGAGGAGGCACGCCGGCCCCGCTCACCTACCGGGCCGCCGCTTGCTCCCGCCGGGCGCCCGCCGAAGCATCAACGGTCACCGCCGTCGCCGGGCCGGGGGCGGGGCTCCGGGAGGGGTACGGTCCGGCCCCTGAGAGCAGAGCTCCCACTCCTGGGGGCGGGACCCAGTCGTTGTAAGGTGGGGCCCAGGGGCTAGGGGGCGGGGCTCTGGGGGCGGGGCCCTGGGGGGCGGGTCAGGCCGTTGTGCACTTCGGGGACTCAGACCCGCGGGTCCAGCTTCTGGGGGCGTGGCTACTGGAAGGGCGGGGTACAGCCGGGTTTGGAGTGTGTGACTCAGGGCCTTGGAGGTGGGGCTCACTCGGCATCCACCAAGCTCAGGATTTTGGTGGTCTGGTTTTGGGTCACGGAGCTGGATGAGGGGACGGTTCAGGCCGTTGGACAGCGGGAGTCAGGGACCAACGGGGTCCAACTTCTGGGGGCCGGGCTCCTGGAGAGCGGAGTCTGGCTCCGGGAGGGTCGGACTCCTAGTACAGAAGTGCTCACAAAGTAGGGATTTGCCCGAGACTGAAGACCTAACTGAAAGCTCAACATCCAGGGCATAAGACTACACAGAGGCGGGGCGGAGCCTGGAGGCTGGGGCGGGACTTCCGCCTTGGTCCAGCTGTGGGGTTGAGCTACCCTGCTAATTCGCAAAAGCCAGATGGGTTTCCTTTTTGAGTGTCTGCAGAGGGCTGGAATGTGTGGTCTCCTTCACGTGCACAGAGAGATCACTTCGTCCTCCTTCAAGGGGTAGCTCTGAGACACGATGCACTTGTGAGGAAAGTTTCACCTTTCACCCTCACCTGTCAGGAGAGGGGTAATCTACCCGAGGGTGTGCACTTGCGATGGAGAGAGGTACATATGTCCTGTTCCAAGCACTACCCAGGCTATGATGCAGTAGTTGCACAAACTGGTTTTATAGTTCCTTAGCCCGACCTTTTCAGAACACTGGACTTTGTCTACCCCAAGGAGCCCTTTCTTTGGTGAAAGACATCAAGGGCTGGATTCCCCTTCTTTTCCACATTGACTTCTGAGCAACCACAGCCTCTTCAGAAGTTTCATTCCCAGCGAGGCAGTAACTAGCTAAAGTACTATAAGAAAACAGGCCACTGGGCGTTTTACTAAATAAGAAAAAGTTCGGTCCAGGAATTCACTGGCTGGGCCCTGTTTTTCTCAAACACTACCCCAACCTGGCTCAAGCTACTTGGATTTGAGATTAAATCACCATGAAAACCCCATAGCAGTAACCTTTAACACACACTTCCTCCCTAAATTCAGGAAATGTAAGTCATGACTGGTAGTCCCTCCAGTGTTTCCAGGGCAACAAACCCCTGGGTTCTGGTCAGTGTGTGGCTTCTGTTTACTGCATAGGTAGATGCATTGGTGGCCAATGTGTCTTAAGGATGCCCTGTGACACTGAGACCAGTGGCAGTAACATAGCCCTATTTCTATACACGTGGTACCACCTCACACCTCTTTCTCTCAGCTTGGCCTCAATAACCACCTTCAATCTCAAAATCTCTGCTTTTCCTTTCTTGGCCCTTGTACTGGCTGGTTTTGTGTGTCAATTTGACACAAGCTGGATTTATCACAGAGAAAGGAGTTTCAGTTGAGGAAATGCCTCCATGAGATCCAGCGGTAAGGCATTTTCTCAATTAGTGATCAAGGAGGGAGGGCCCCTTGTGAGTGGTACCATCTGTGGGCTGGTAGTCTTGGGCTCTATAAGAAAGGCTGAGCAAGCCAGGAGAAGCAAGCAAGCCAGTAAGCAGCATTCCTCCATGGCCTCTGCATCAGCTCCTGCTTCCTGACCTGCTTGAGTTCCAGCCTGACTTCCTTTGGTGATGAACAGCAGCATGGAAGCGTAAGCTCAATAAACCCTTTCCTCCCCAAGTTGCCTCTTGGTCATGATGTTTGTGCAGGAATAGAAACCCCAACTAAGACAGCCCTGCTTCCTCCTGTCCTATCTTTTCTCCCCCTTTAAACATTCATTGCTGATCCATTTTCTAGCCGGCAATCAACCCTGCTATTGAGCATAGCCCTGTCCTCTTGTGTAGGTCACTGTTTTCTCCTTTACCCCATGGCCACTCTTCTTGCTTCCACCCCTAGAGATGCTGATAGTTCTCTTGTTGCCTGTCACCCTGACCCTCTGTTCCCTGGAACTTCAATTATAAAAGACCTAAAGTCAATAAACTGTCCCAGGGTATAGAAAGGGAGTAGGGTGAAGGCAGAGAGAGACCTTTGAATCACGACCAGGCCAGAAGTGGCAGGCCACAAGGCCCTGCCTCCCAGAGCTGTGGGAGTCACCAAGAAGGGTGGACAGCAGCCAGCAGAGGCTGTGGAAGATGTCCAGCACAGGGGTCCTCTTTGCCTTTATTTCCTCCACACTGAGCTGGCTTCCAGGTGCCTTATAGACTTAGAGAAGAGACCGCAAGAAACAGTCCCCAAGCCTGGATCCTCAGGTTAGTGAAGAAGCTATTCACACTGTGAAATCTCTATTCCTCTAGCCAAGATCCTTTGTGTGGACACGCTCAGCCCATGTTCTGTCCCTTTACAGCCCCAGGTTGCCATCTCCCTAATTTCTGTAGCTCTTTGGTAGCACCATTACAAAGAGCATGTAGAGTCAAAACCAGCCTTAGAAAGTCACCTGTCTGAATTATCAGGCAAGGAGTTAGGAGGTGGGTCCAGCCACGGTGGCCACATGAGGAGCCCATACTGGACAAGTTAAGTTCTGGAAGATGAGAAAGTTGTAAAGATGAACAGGGAGATGGCTGCACAATTTACATGTGTTTGATGCCAGTTAACTGTGATGATGGTGCTGACATGGGAGCCACATGGAGGTTCCTCAAAACATTACAAATATAACCATGTCATCCAGCAATCACACTACTGGTATGTATCCAGAGAAAGTGAGGTTTGTATATGGCAGATACCTGCACCCCATGCTCACCATAGCACTGCTCACAATGGCCAGGATATGGGATCCACTTATAAGCATGGGAATAAAGAAAATGTGGCATACAATAGCATTCTATGCAGTCTTGAAAATGAACGGAAGGACATCATGCTTCATCTGCGCCCTCCCATAAACTTAGCAATGTAGTAAAAGAATGGAGACTCGGATCAGAGTCCCTGTCCAAGTGTCCAGCTCCCCCTCACCTTCCCCTAGTCCCCTCTGCTGAGAATGCTGCTCCACCTGTTGGCCATCTCTTTGTTGTAGTCACTCCTGTAGAGGCTCCTCTCTGGGGTTGTCCTCTGGAACCAGCTCTCATCCCTCCCCTACCCATAACCCCTTGGCACCCCCCGGACTATGCCTATCACTGAGGGTCACATAAGCAAGGCAGCTGTGCAGTGCTGCCCCATGAAGTCACATACTACTCTAAACACATCAAATGCTTCTGAACATTCACCAGCACTGCGCAACAGCTAGGCCTTGGGAACACAATGCCCATGCAGGCAAGCACAAGGCTCAAGGAGCTGGAACTAGCTGGCCAGCAGGTGTGGTCATCATTCGTGCTCCTGGCAGAGCCCTGGGCTGGGGAGGAGGGACAAAAGTTGGGGCCTTAGCACTATAACTGGGGAGCAGGTTTGAAAGCAGGCACACAGGCCACGCCATAAAAAAAAAAAAAAAACAGCCAAAGGCTTGCTGGGGACTTGGTGACTTTAAAGGTAGATAGCAGACACGAGGAACTTTGAAAACAGTAGCTAAGAACCCCAAATCCATCTGAGGTACACTCCTTGCTAAATCCCAACACATACACACACACACACACACACACACACACACACACACACACACACACACACACACACATACACACACACACACACCATGTAGTTGACTGAACCCCCGGCCCTTTCTTAAAATGCTGGCTCAAGAGCTCAGACCCCTCTGGAAAGCTCTCCATCGGATCACTCCTCTTCCATGGTCTGTAGACACCTCCAGCTGCACCATGTTACAAAATTCATGAGGAGTAAACAGATGAAATATATTAAATGAAGCATTATGTTTTTCACCAGAACACACGAAAGAAATTAAATGGGACACACTGTTACTAAATAGAGCCTGTGTTAATTAGGAAGACTGTTACCAAATAGAAGAAGCATCAATTAATAGACCATATTGTTGCTGAGCAAAAGAACACAGAATCATTAACTACAGCAGACTGCTCCTGCGTGAAGCTTTTTATTTCTCTTGGGTCTCAGAAACTGGGAAATGGGGGACAGGACGTTCCTGCAGGTATAGGCCTGGGGCAATTTCACAAAGCAGAAAAGGGCTTTGCCGCACAGGTGGACATCCACATGCATGAGAACGTCAGCATCCGGTGCAGATCCCACTTTGAAATGCTCTTCTCACAGAACCCATCCCTGCTATCAACATCACACTGAAAAGTTGCCAGAAAGGCTGGGCATGACAGCGTACAACTGCAAACATGGGGCCTCTGGGCAGGGGGAAGAGGCCAGCGGTTAAAGTCATTCTATATAATGGGTCCATATCCCGGGCTATGTGAAAAAGCAAAGTGAAGTAAATCAGAAAGCACCTCAAAGTGACAGCCGTAGATGCTTTAACTGCTGCTCTCTGGTCTCTTGTGACCAACCCTGATGATGACGGTCCTGAGAGAGCTCTGAGGTAGAGTAGCTGTACCTTGCTGTACTGGTCGCATGGAGAGGGGCTGCTTGCATAAGTTCCCTGGAGATGAGGAATTTAGGGGAACAGTATTGTCTTAGTCAGGGTTCCTATTCCTGCACAAACATCATGACCAAGAAGCAAGTTGAGGAGGAAAGGGTTTATTCAGCTTACACTTCCATTACTGCTGTTCATCACCAAAGGAAGTCAGGACTGGAACTCAGGCAGGTCAGGAAGCAGGAGCTGATGCAGAGGCCGTGGAAGAATGCTGCTTACTGGCTTGCTTCCCCTGGCTTGCTTTCTTATAGAACCCAGGACTACCAGCCCACAGATGGTACCACCTACAAGGGGCCCTCCCCCCTTGATCACTAATTGAGAAAATGCCTTACCGCTGGATCTCATGGAGGCATTTTCTCAACTGAAACTCCTTTCTCTGTGATAACTCCAGCTTGTGTCAAGTTGACACGCAAAATCAGCCAGTACAATTGACCCATCAACTTGACACACAAACACATCACTATTAAGCCTCAACCCTTATTTTCTTATTCATCCCCGAGATCTAAGTAATTTTAAAAGTCCCATAGTCTTTACATATTAAAAGTTCAATACCTTTAAAATATCCAGTATCTTTTAAAATTCAAAGTCTTTTAAAAATTCAAACTCTTAACTATGGGCTCTACTAAAATACCTTCTTACTTCAAGATGGAAAAATATCAGGGCACAGTCACAATCAAAATCAAAATCAAATCCCAATCGTTCAATGTCTGGGATCCACTCACGATCTTCTGAATTCCTCCAAGGGCTTGGATCACTTCTCCAGCTCTGCCCTTTGTAGCACACACCTTGTCTTCTAGGCTCCAGATGCCTGTACTCCACTGCTGCTGCTGTTCTTGGTGGTCATCTCATGGTACTGGCATCTCCAAAACACTGCTGTCTTCTGCTGCAACTAGGCTTCACCAAGAGCCTCTCATAGGCTCTCTTCATGGTGCCAAGCCTCACCTCACCTCCTTTACATGATCCCTTTAGTCCTGAGCCGTCAATTGCAACTGAGGCTGTACCTTCACCAATGGCCTTCTGTGGTCTCTCACAGTGCCCAGGCCTCAGCTGCTCTTCATGACTCCTTCATGCCTTCAAAACCAGTACCACCTGGGTGACTCTTACACATTACCAAGTCCAGCCACAGCACAAGGTACAACGTTGGTTATCTCTGGAACACAGTCTCTGTGCTTTCAGAAAACACTTCCCAGAAGATTTCACCTAAATGATGATGGTCTCTTCTTAATCACTGCTAATTTCTTAGCTCCAGTTAACCAGCATCAATAGTCCCCGTAATGCAAAGTTTTCACGTTAGTAGTTCTGGTATCTTGTTAATCACAGCTGATTCTTCAGCCCCAGCTAACCAAAACCACAGAATCTTCACAATCAAACTAGCAACAGCCCTGATAAGAGTCTTTAATCTTCCCTCTGAAATTTCACAAGCCAGGCCTCCATCTTCTGCACTGTTCTCAACGTTATCTTCCAAGCTCCTACACAACATCCCACAGAGCTCTTAACACCAATTGGCTCTTCTAGCTCAAAGTTCCAAAGTCCTTCCACAGTCCTCCCCAAACATGGTCAGGTTGTCACAGAATACCCCACTATGCTGGTACCAATTTGTCTTAAAGTTTCTATTCCTGCACAAACATCATGACCAAGAAGCAAGTTGAGGAGGAAAGGGTTTATTCAGCTTACACTTCCATTACTGCTGTTCATCATGAAAGAAAGTCAGGACTGGGACTCAAGCAGGTCAGGAAGCAGGAGCTGATGCAGAGGCCATGGAGGGATGTTCCTTACTGGCTTGCTTCCCCTGGCTTGCTCAGCCTGCTCTCTTATAGAACCCAAGACAACCAGCCCAGGGATGGTACCACCCACAAGAGGCCTTCCCCTCTTGATCACTAAATGAGAAAAATGCCTTACAGCTGGATCTCATGGAGGCATTTTCTCAACTGAAACTCCTTTCTCTGTGATGACTCCAGTCTGTGTCGAGTTGACACACAAAATCAGCCAGTACAAGTATCTTATTGCTGCTGTTATATTTGGGAGTAGGAAGTTAGCCTCAAAGATAGGAACACTTTCCTGGAATATGCAGGATTCTGGATCCATCCCTAACAACACAAAACAACAGCAAAAGCCAGCAACGAAAATACTGCATTTGGTTTCCTAGTGACTTCCTAATGTGAGCTACCAATCATGACCTGATGTCCCATGAAATCTGAGGTGGCAGCTTTGTCCCTGAGAAGCGTCTCTACCTTCCAGAAGTGTCTACCCACTGAGCTCTGTGTCCAGTGGGGCAGGGGCAGGACTGGAATGTGCACTTGGCTAGAAGTTAGAAGGGTCTCAGTGTGTCCCCCGAAGTTTATGTGTTGCACCCTTTGTCACGAAGAAACAAGGTTGGCAAGTATTGCCTAATGAGAAGTGATCGGGACCAAAAGCTAAACTAAGCCATGTAGAAGACATAAGCAAGGCCTACGGTGGTCTCCACTCGGATTCCAAAGATGTCTTGGACGGTCTTGGGGCCCCAGCAGAGACTTGTCAACGGGAGGACTCCTGTAGACATAACCCACTATACCCTCATGGACTCTTAAGGGATGTAGGACTGTAAAGTCACCAGCTGCACCCTAGCCTGGGAGAGTTGTAGTTGGGGGAAGCAAAAAGTCATAGGGTGAGGCTGCCCAGAGCCAAGCTCATCGTGCGTACTCAGGAGTTAGGACTTGGGGATGGTTCTACAGCCTCAAGATTATTACCCTCCCTTTGGCTTTTGGACTTGCTTGGAACCCGTGTGAATGAAGGATGTTTGGAGAACCTGGAAGCCAGGTCATCTTTGATATGTTAAATAGTTACCTCAGCTGTTTGCCCCAGGTTTGAAACTTAACAGATTAGCATAGCTACACACACACACACACACACACACACACACACACACACACACACACACACACACACACGTATCCAGGGATCTAATAGTGACACATATCTTAGAGTAACCAATAGTTGTCTAATTAGACTTAAGGCCCATCATTAAAAGTAAATCTAGCCAACTATCTATAGCTGGCAAGGCTGTGGACACTGTAAGAGAACCTACTACTTACTGTCACTTGCCTAAGCCAGGATAATTTCTAACTGCATTCTAATACTTACTCTTTAAGTATAGCTCTCACTCCACATCAATGAAGCTTCCTTTTGCAGATTGAAACTATTACAGAAATCTACAACTGGTCAAAATTCAGAGAACAATTGGCATTTGGTGCCTAGCCCCAAACAATACACAGCACAACCCCTACACCTAAGCCTCAGGCCATATTGCAGAAAAAGGGGGGCAGGGGGCAGAAAGAGCCAAAGGACCAGGAAATCTGCTGTGAAATCATGTCTTTTATATATGAAAGAGAAGCTGCACCCATGGAATCTCAACAATACGGTCACCTGAACAAGACCTGTACACTGGCAACACCAGCTGACATACCAATGAGAATGTAGGAAATCACACAAGGCCCCCTCCCTAGATGAGGAGCTACAGGCAATGGCTCCTAAGGAAGGGAAATCAGTCTTCCCCAGAGATGAGCTCCCCAATGGATTACCCAATCCCATGTGGTCAGCCCTAAACATGTACACTCACGAGCAACACCAAACAGACTCACAGGGGTGTGTGTGTGTGTGTGTGTGTGTGTGTGTGTGTGTGTGTGTGTGTGTAACAATAATTAAAGACTAAGAGGTCACGAATTCAAAAGGGAGTGGGAGGGAAGGTAAGAAGAGTTGGAAAGAGGGAGGAATGAAATGGTGTAATAAAGTGCTTGTGACATTTTCAAAAGTTTAAAATTTAAAAAAGATTCTTTTTCATAGATTCTAGGCCATCCTTCTCTGTTTTCTCCTCCTCTCTCTTTTTGTAGACAATCTGCATCTATTTGTTTCTAGTCTCAGAGGCAGGGATAACCCTCTTGGGAAGAGACTAAAGACTCATTAGAAGATAGGGACTTCAAACGGATTGAGCTGAATTTTGTGTGTCTTTTTGTCTCCGTATGGCTTCAAACTGCTAAGGCGGAAGATAACGAGAATCCTAACTTTAAACAGGGAGATAGGGAAGGCTGAAGGTTCCTCTTCAGATCAGCCTTACAGCACAGTTAAAAGAAACAGTTGAAAGAAAGAGGCATGCACCTCCTCAGGAAAGGATGAAAAGGTTGACACCAATTAGTAACAGCCTTCCTGAGGATGGAGGCCCCGAACCCCAAGACAACACCCCAGTATTTTCTGTAAGGAGAGCAGATGGAGCTTAATCTACCGGTCTAAGACTTGAAGCTATAAACCAGATGGCTCAGAGTGGTGGTCTCAAACACCTACACACTCTTATCACAGATTCCTTATGGTCAAAAATGGCTCAGTGTAGTCAGCCTTTCTGGACTTGTATTTGGCAGAGGAAAGTAGGGTTTTGTCTGCCTTTGAATGGGAAGAGCTAGAGACCGGAAGAAAGTAACAGTACAGATAGACCACACTCCTGGGGGGTTT
This sequence comes from Uromys caudimaculatus, assembly GCA_028551405.1. NCBI lineage: Eukaryota > Metazoa > Chordata > Mammalia > Rodentia > Muridae > Uromys > Uromys caudimaculatus. Next base: position 26,262,413 of record CM052712.1, on the reverse strand, counting down.
ACTGAAGATTCTTACCACTATCACACCACAAAGACTAAAAAACAATTTATCAAAAACTGTATTGTGGGTCTCTCCTCTACTTTTTTTCTCTTAGGATGCAAGGCATTCATGCCTACACCCGGGTCCACAAAACCAAGAAAAGGACTTAAAACACTTAAGACTAGTAGGGTGCTGCAGACTCTGGATTGATGCTTACACTATCAAACCAAAGTCTCACACACAGATCCTAGACTAGGAAGCCCAGCCTCTGCTGGAGGAGGCAAAGGAAATTCAGACCATAGAATTAAGCAGGAATTAGTGCCTGCCCCAGCACCAGCCTTGCCCTCTCTGGAAAAGCCTTTTCATCTTTTTGTAAGTGAAGACAAAGCTACTGTGCTTGGAGCACTTTCTCAGGGTCATGGGAAAAGACAACCACAGCAGACATGTCAGAGTTGTCAGACCCAGTCTAACACAGCCGGCCGGAATGCATTCAATCAGTAGTCCCCATGAAAGAAAGCTGAAAAGAAACGTCTGCAGCTGTTCAATTGTGAGCACTGCTCTCCAAGTAAGAAGCCCACAGCAGACTGCTAGGAGATGGCTAGAAGACATGAAGAATAAAGCCATTCCTCCAGAGAGAGATGATTCCATTCTTGCCACTAACAACCCTGCAGAATTCCTGTGCTCATAGAACATTATTGTTTAAATCTGACTGAGTTGTCTTTCCTAACAAAGCAAGATCCCTTTCTCAGGAAGCCAAACTGTGGATAGATGGGTCCTTCTGTGTAACTCAGGGGAGAGCATCATAGGTATTCTGAGATTGATAGAATTAAATTAAAAAAAAAAAAATACCAAGTGTGGCCGAATTGCCAAGAACTGGTCTCCCCAGACATTTGAGTGATATGCTTTAAACCAGGCTCTTATAAATGAGGAGGTGTAATACTGACTCCAGCTATGCAATGCATTTAGTTATTCTTCCTGGTGTGTGTGTGTGTGGGGGGGTATCTGAGGAGATCAGATGAGGAAACTAGATCTCCTGGAAACTGGAGTTACAGATGGTTGTCAGCTAAGACACCCATGCTGGAAAACAAATCTGGGTCCTCTGTGGGAGCTCTTAACTACTGAGTCATTGCTCCAGTCCCCAAATATATATTTGTAGTAGTTCATACTTTGGGGAAAATCTGAACCTAAGTAGGGTTAATTAACAGAAAAGGAAAGGATTTGATACACAAGAAACTAATTACTGAGGTACTGGAAAACTTCCAGCTGCCTGAGGAAGCTGCCACTGTACAAACTCCCTGGCACCAAAGGGGACACAGGTTAGAGATCTAGGGAGAGAGACTGGCCGGTGAAATGACAAGAAAAGCTGGAATGGAATTTAAACTTTTTACATACCCTTTCCTTCTCATCTTCAGAGATTGGAGCTAGAGAGATGGCTCAGTGGTTAAGAGCACTGGCTGCTTGTCTAGAGGACCCAGGTTCAATTCCCATGCACCCACATGGCAGCTCACAACTATCTATAACTCCAGTTCCAGGAGACCTGACACCATTACACAGATACACATGCAGGCAAAATACCAATGCACACAAAACAAAAATAAAACATTTTTTAAACTAAAAAAATATTTCAGGAGTAGAAGAATAAAAATTAACTGACATAAGGGCTATCAAAATAGTAGAAGGGAAATGGTATCTACTTAATGGGAAGGAAATATCTATATCAGTAATAAGGGTACTGGTCTCAATTATATGAAAGAAGTCACAGAATCCCCAGACAATGTGTGCAGCTATTCCAGGGACGTATGTATGTATGTATGTATGTATAAAATGTATATGTATATATAATATATACATAATATATATATTTATGCTATAGTGCAATAGTCATCATTAGTTGTGTGGCCTCTTGCAGAGTTCATAATCAGAACCTTCACAAACAGCTTGCAGGGGAAAGAAACTCTGGGCTCAGGCCATTCTGAGGTATCCAGGTACACTTTACTAAGATGCCTAAGATAATGATGCTAATTAATGGTTACTGTGGACCAGCTCACTAATTGGAGGACACGTTCCTCCTCCCCAGTGCTATAGCCAACTATGTAATAATAACACTCTTAGCATTTGGTCCTGAGATTTGAGTTAACACAAAACAGAAGTGTGGGTACTGTATTAGTTAAGGTTACTGTTGCTGTAATAAAATGCCATAACCAAAGAAACTTGGGAAGGAAAAGGTTTATTTGGCTTACACTTTTGTATCACTGTTCATCATCGAAGGAAGTCAAGACAGGAACTCAAACAGGGCAAGAACCTGGAGGAAGGAGCTGATGCAGAGGCCACGGAGGGGTGCCACTTACTAGCTTGCTCCCTCTACTTCCTTATAGAACCCAGGACCACCAGCCCTGGGTTAACACCACCCATCAATCAATAATTAAAGAAAACGCCCTATAGGCATGCCTACAACCCAATCTTACGGTGGCATTTTCTCAACTGGGGTTCCCTCCTTTCAGACTAGTCAACACAGACACTAACTAGGATTACCATATGCTTTGGTACCCTCATTCCTCAGGTAAAGTTGGAAAAATATGAATAAGAACCTTAAATGACAAAGCATTTTGCCAACCCTAGAGATTAAACTTTCTTGGACCAAATGCTTGCTGAGACACAGTTCCTCATGAAGTGAACTACCAAACCAGGGAAGAGGCAGTGGCGTCCCCACCATGGACACTAAGGATCAAAAAGTATGTGCTGAGCCTCTCCTCTTGGCTTCTCTTAGTTCCAAGGCCTCCTTGTCTAGACCTGCCCACTAGAATTCCCGCTCCGTCCCTTCCAATGCAGAGACTGAATAAGCTAGAAAGAAAAGGAAGGCTGATACCCACTTATCAGTGAGTACATACCGTGTTCGTTCTTTTGTGACTGAGCTACCTCGCTCAGGATGATATTTTCAAGTTCCATCCATTTGTCTGCGAATTTCATGAAATCATTATTTTTAATAGCTGAGTAGTATTCCATTGTGTAAATGTACCACATTTTCTGTGCCCCCCGCCCCCAGTGCTCCCGGAGACTGGACCACCAACCAAAGAATACGCACGGAGGGACCCATGGTTCGGACCACATATGTGGCAGAGGAGGGCCTTGTTGGCCATCAGGGGGAGGAGAGGCCCTTGGGCCTGAGGGTGTTAGATGCCCCAGTATAGGGGAATGCCAGGGAGGGAAGACAGGAGTAGGTGGGTAGGTAGGGGAATACTCTCATAGAGGCAGGGGGAGGGGGAAGGGAATAGGGGGTTTCCAAAGGGGAGACCTGGAAAGGCGGAAACATTTGAAATGTAAATAAAGTATCAAAAAATAAAGTGAAATAAAATAAAAAAAAGAAAAGAACAGAAAGGCTGAGAGACAGCTCACTATTCTGAATACTTATTTTTTCTTACAGAGGACCAGGATTCAGTTCCCAGCATCCACATCAGGTGGCTTATAACTGCCTGTAAATTCAGTTCCAAAGCACCTCTCTTCTGGGCTCCATAGGCTTCTAAATACATGTGCTGTACACAAATTTACATATGTACATCAGTAAGAAAAAATAAACACATCCTTTTAATTTATTTTTTTAAGTCTATAAGAAAAACAAGTTGGAACCAGATACTGTTAACAACCAGAAGCATGGTTCAGACAGCTGAAAGAAGTTGGCACATTACACCTAAATAAAGAAGGCTGTTAACAACAGTGCCCAAGCAAAATGCACAGGCTTACCTCAAAAAGGTCTTTAAAAGTAAGACGAAGAAGAGTCTGTTTTAAAACCTTTTTCTTATAGAGAAGACAATATAACCAGAACAGCAGTCTGCATTAACTGTTCACTGAGATGCATGTTTATCCTTGCCCTATGAGAACTCAGCAAATCAGAAATTACTTTCTGGGAAGGACGAATGCATGTACCGTAAGTTCTTCTCCACCTGTCTCCTCCACATCCCAATTTAAATGACATATGGTAAGGCCCCTTCAAACCAGGAAGAAGCCTGTCCCCTGGGGACACATTCCCCTTTCTGGTACTGTCCTTAGAGCCTTCCAAGGCAAGATCCAATAATAATGGAAGATACTCCAAGCAACAGTAAGCACATTCAATGCAACCTCGGTCAGTCCAAGGGCCACCCGTCAACGGGATATATGAGCTTGATGTATGGATGTCATACCTGGGAATAAGAGGAGAACCCAAGAACAGTTTTATTACCTTGGTTACTAAACCTAGAGATTCCTAGGGATGACTTGAAGATACATGCAGTAGAAATTAAAGATTTTTAAAGACAAACTAGAGGTTAAACTGGGTGTGGGGAGATGAATGTGGGCTGGAATGGACCAAATATTCTGTCCACACATTAATAAGTAAGAGTTGTCCTGCCTGCATAGGAGGGAGGTTGAAAACCCAAGAGGTCCTGATCCTGCTTATATGAACTCAGATGCCCTATAAACAGACTGCATGATATTCCTCTCTGGAGGACTCCATTTTGTAAGTCCTTGTCCTTTCTGTTCCTGGTCACCAAGGGACTGAGGCAGAGACCCTTGAATTATCTAACCCTGCTGTAGGGACAAATTACACCTCCTGCCTGCAAAGGTGGAGGAGGGACTGGAATGCCTGGGAAATGTATCAGGAGGTCAGGCCTGCAGAACCTTTAAGGACATGCAACATCATTCTATCCTGAGCATGGTCAGGGCAGATACCTGCTGGTATTGTGCTGGCCATTACTTGATACTTTACCAGCTAACTGAAGTGGGACCAGTGCTTTGGTCCAGATAGCTGTCCCCTCCCTAGTGTGTATCCTCCATCCCAGAGTCAACCTTAATCATCTCATCAAACTAGAGACCTTTTGACTCCGGTGAGGTTCCTTGATATGCACATCTACATACATTGATTTCACTGGAATGCTGAGAGCAGTCCCTGTCGGATTTAAGGCTAGGAAGCAAATGGCAGCAGGACTTGAATCCATGCTATCCAGAAGGTCTGAGCATCTGGTTTTCCCAGACCTGGCTTAGCCCTGACAACATTCCTGAGAACCCCCTCAGTCTAACAAACTAGATGATTGACCTCTCTCCATTCTATGGGCCTCATGCATGACCAGGACTCCAGGCTGGACAGGGACAGCATCTTTTACATCTGAGCTCTCCATACCACAGGTGTCGTCTTTTGATATCAGACCTCATTAGCTCCTGAAGTAAAGCAGGGGAGGCTTAACTGTGACAATCAAAGTCCAACCATATTGGGCCTAGCTGTGTTTTTAGGGCTCCCTTTACAGTGAAGCTGGAGGTTGATGAGAGACAGACAAAGCCATGCCCCTGTGCACTCCCTAGGGAAAAGAAAACTCAGAAGCCTATTCCCTCCCATATCCCAGGAGGGGCCAAGAGCCTTCCCAAAGAAACCTATGGCCCCTGCACAGGGACACAGTCCTGGTCAGGCTGACCGTTTGGAAAAGGTTGTGTATAGAGGGAAAGATGAAAGAAAGATGAGCACATACCTGTCCTACCTTCAGGCAGGTGGGGACCTATTTGTGGAAAATGCACTCTGTGGGAATCATGGCTGGGATCCCAGGCAATGTCACCTTCATCTGTGGTCCATCACATGGCCACGCATCCTTCCTCAGGAACTCCTATAGGTACCTGATAGCAAGTAAGAGCATGTGTCCTTGGAGCCTAGAACCTTCCAGGGGTGAAAGAGGCAACAAAACCGCACAACACGATCACTGAAGACTTAAAAGGAGTGAGGGCTGCCTCTCCCAAGGGGATCTGAGGGTCCAAACCTTAATTTCGACTCTTTCTGCCCCAGAAACCCATTCTTTCCTCCATCTGTGTTCTTGACAAGGACAAGCAAGAGACCAGGTGGATTTAGTATCAAGTGGGGCCTCAATCTTCTGCACTGCAGACTCTCACACCATCTTGCAGATAAGAGAGTTATTTAGCCCAGTGAGTGTACTTCATTCTCATGATGAGCCCCTCAAACCCCCCAGCTTGTCTCTGCCCCCCACGATGCTCTATGGTGGCCCCATAACCACAACGGCTATTGGTTGCTCCATTGATGCATTTATAATCGGCTGGACTAAAAGGAGGTGGAGCCTGGTTAGAGGAGGTAGGTTCCTTGTGGGTGTTGCCTCCTGGTTGCCATGAGGTAAGGTGAGGAGCCTCCTCTATCGCATCTGCCCTTTCACCACAAGGTTCCACCTCAAAAGCAATGGAGCCAATATGGCGACCTCCGAACCCATGAACCAAATAAGTCTTTCCTTTAAAATGGCTCTAAAAAAAAAAAACCTTAAGTCTAGATATTCACTAATAACCCAATGGCAAACTATTGGAACTGATGCCTTACTGTGGGGTCGGCTGGCCCGGTGAGTGGAAGCAGGACCCACTGGATTCGGCAGCATTGGACCTTGCTTCCCCAAGTAACTTCTTCTGAATTCATTTCAGCAAACCCAGTAATTATGCTGTTAGAGTCCCACATTTCCCTCATAATCTGTGCTCCATTTTCCATTTTGAGAAGCTTTTCCCAGTTGAAGCAGATGCAACGACACCATCAATTAAATTGTTCAAGCAAATGTTTATAGCTGGAAAGAGACACTCATTTTGTATATCATGGTCAGACCCCTTCGTGAGGTTGCCAATGACATGGTTATCACAGAAAATATTACTGCCTATGAATGCTCTCATAGAAACCACTATGACATATAGCAAAATAGCCCACTACTGCGTATAAGATCCACACAGTGTGCCTAACACATTGTACCTGAAATCATCCTTCAGATGTACCAGTGCTGAGATTCTGTTTTGTAGCTGAGAATGACCTTGAACTCTTGCTCCCTGGCTTCTGCCTCCTGCTTGATGGGTTGATATGTATACACCACCCTGCCTTGCCTTCGAGACATTAAAGATTTATTTATTTATTTATTTATTTATTTATTTATTTATTTATTTACATGTGTATGGGTGTTTTGCCTGAATGTATATCTATGTACCATGTGTGTGCAGTGTCAGTAGGGGCAGGAAGAGGGAAATGGAGACACAGATGATAGTGAACCACCATGTGGGTACTGGGAACTGAACTGGGGACCTCTGCAAAAGCAGATAGTGTTCTTAACCATTGAGCCATCTCTCCGGTCCCTGAAATACTCTTTTAAGAAAGGAAAATACGAATGTACTCGAGTCTCTCAAGGTTGGTGCATAACATAAGCCCTGGCGATCATTTTGATGTGACTCACCTCCCTCACAGGAATGCAAATGTTTCCACTTCCTCACCTATGTCACAAGAAGGTTTTTTCCAGGAGAGAAGCTATTCTCTCCCCAGTTTAAAAAAAAAAAACACTTTTTGTTTGTCACCCTTGTTCTTTTTGAGGAAGCCTTGGCTAGTGCTATCAAGAGCAATCAGCACCTCAGGTGACAGGAGAGCCCTGAAACAGGACTTTGCGCTTTTTGGAAGCCAAGACTTATCTCTCGGGACCTGCACCTCCTCCCACTTGCTGCGCACCTCGAACCCTGTCTAACTGCTTTTACAGCACTGGATAGTCGTTCCCTCTGTGGATCTAGGAATGGTGAGAAAGGCAGATGTTGACAGAGATGTCCCACCTTTTGGGCACATGCAGAACCTGTCAACTGCCATTGCTGAGTTACTGTAATCCCCAGAGCCACATTTCCACACAACAAAGTCAAACTCTGCAGAGGACCCAGCATACAGAAGGCTTTAAGGTGCCAGCCGAGTTTGGGCCTGGGCATCTTTTCCTTGACCTGGGGCAGTGAAGTCAAGATCACTGCCTCCCTTGACAACCTTCTTGTTATTCTTTACATTTACTCATGAGTATGCGTGAATTTATCTGGAGCACATGAGTACAGGTGCCTGAGAAAGCCAGTGGTCCAGACCTTTGGAACTGGAGTTACAGGTGGTTGTGTGTCGCGACCCCCAACCAGCAAGGATGACGCAACACTCGGAGATCTTCACAGAGCAGTTTACTCAGGCGTTTACAGGATTCTAATCTCCTTCAAATCCCCCAAGCCAGAGCTTATATCTCATTCAGCCAACCAATCACAACAAGAGACGTGGCAGCAAATCATAGGTTGCTAGGTAGCAACTAACATCCCATAATAGTTGTTTACCACGTAAGCACAGGAAATCCGCGCCATCTTGGGGTGCTGGTTCTGAGGCTCGCCACAGTTGTGAGCTCCCATGTAAGTGTTGGAAACTGAATCCAGGACATGGCCCAGGTCACAGCAGGACGATGCTTAGTCAGCAAAAGGCTGCACCTCCAAGACAATCACTGGTAGAAAATGACAGGACCTTGCTTTCTTTCAATTCCCACCATACAGCGTGGAGCTGAACAGAGGAGAGAAAGGAACTTCTTCCCCCAAAGGCCCAAAGAGCAGCTATACAGGTCTTCCTACTGGAGAAGTACTCCAGAGAGCAGGGCCAGGCCCTCTTTTTGCCTGTTTCAGCAGCCTGGGTTTATGTCTCCATGGCAGAGTGGAGGAGCAAAGCAAAGTAACATGGCATGGGGACATGTGCCATGCCAACTGGCTGGAGAAGAAGCTAGTCCACACAGCCAGTGTCCTTAGCTACCCAACCTCATGTGCTGTCAAGAGGAGGCAAAACTAGTGACAGAGAGGACACCTGAAGTTCACAAATCTCTACATTCTCACCAGGCTGGGGTCCCGCGGCAACACTAGTCAAGCCCAACGTGAAGCAAACATTCTAAAAACAGCAGCCACAGAACCATGCTAAACACTGATGAGACCCACGGAGAGCCCCCAGTCCACCGGAAAGAGGTGTGCTTCTGTGGAACGTGAGGCAAAGCCAACAACAGGGCCACTTCGGCCTCCAGTTTACTCCCGTGTCTGCCATGGAACAAAAAGTCAGAACATATGCAAAGAAGTAGCAACCCTGGCCTGCTCTTCCAGGGGCAACACTCTGCAACTCAGAGCATTGCACGGCCTCGCTCCCCTCTTCCGAGGCATCTTGAATATCATCTGAGTCAGATCTAATGGCATTAGCAGCACTTTGGATTTTCTTGTGTCTCTGAGGGTGGTTAGAAGGTCAAATTGAAAGACCCCCGAGCTGGGGAGACCCTCGCTCAAGTCTCGGGATGGCGCGACCCCCCAAGAACTCACGAAAGACCGTCCTTGCTGCAATCACATGAGGTTTAATTCGGGGGTGGTGAGAAGGACCAATGCATTGGGGTCGAACCCGTAACCTACGCAGAGGCAGAGGGGTTCGGCCCCGAGCAGTTGAAGTCAG
>CM052712.1:26192638-26253087 GCA_028551405.1 Uromys caudimaculatus | reverse complement strand
TGTGGCACACATTGAATCGAGATGCTTCCTGCACAGACACCAACTATCATTGTGGGACGTGTCAGCAGTGTGGAGTTCACATGGTCCAGCAGTGGACGTCAGTGGGCATGTACCACACAAGAGGCCTATATCAAAGAATTTTCAGATGGAGATGAACACGACACACGAAAAGATGGTAGGGGAGATGATAAACAAACTCAACAGCAATAAAAAGATGAGGCCTGGAAACCACCACAGTGTCTGAAATGCCAAAGTGTGCAAGTGGCTGGGTGTGATGCACACTCACGAGGCAGAGGCAGGCAGGTCAAGACCAGCTTGGGCTATAAATTGAGGTCCTATTTAAAAAAAAAAAAAAAAAAACTTAATTCAAATTTAAAATGTATTGGCAAAGCTTCAAGGCTCTGCAAAAGAAAGTTTCAATGAATCTGAAGTCAGGTGACTAGAAGCAATCCAAACTAAATTACAAAAGAACTGTTTGAAGAGTAAGAAATAAGCTAGGTGTGGTGGTACATGCCTTTAATCCCAGCACTCGGGAGGAAAAGGCAAGCAGGTCTCTGTGAGTTCGAGGCCAGCCTGGTCTACAAAGGGAAACCAGGATAGCCAAGACTCTGTTACATAGAGAATCTGTGTCTTGAAAAACAAAACAAAAGAGTAAGGAGTAACAGGCAAAGAGCACTAGGGACCTGAATGCCGGGAACAAGCAGTAGCACATTTAGCCAGAATCCAGGCAGGGAATAAAGAAATGAGCAATTATGATCAACTTTTTTCAAATTTGAACCCCCCCCCCCCAAAGCCCCTAGATCCCAAAGCTTAATATGCAAAGAAAATGCATACAGGCAGAAATCGTTTTTTTAAAAAAGCCAAATTCTCAGATGCAACCAGAGAAAAGAACACATTGCACACAGTCAGAAACAAAAAAGCTGAGAAGAAAGATATGGTTCTTGACTTAGTGAAAACATCCTAGAAATGGTGAAGGCAGAGGGAAGACATGTTCTTCTTTTTTTCCTTTTTGTGGAATTAGATCTTGAACCCAGGGCCTCATACATGCCAGGTAAGTGCCTTTCAAGTGTACGAGTTACAGTGTGCATCACCAAGCACGGCTAGAATGTGTATTACTTTCAAATGCACACAAAACATTTGCCAAGCGAGGACAGAGACCAGATCATAACATCAGTTGTACTCACTTTAAACAGACAGAAGTCATTAGAAATCAATAATCATATCCCCAAAACAGCACAAAAAAGAAAAGTAGCAAACATGTAACTAATCCATAGGACAAAGGAGAAATCACAGAGAAATTAGAAACAAGATAAGTAAAAGACACAATATATTAAAGTTCATTATATACAACTAAAGTCCTTATATAGGTAATGCTATCAGTTAAATTTTTGCTTATATGGGCCTGGAGAGATGGCTCAGTGGTGAAGAGCACTGGTGGAGGGTCTGGGCTTGGTGTGCCTCATCCATACTGTGGTTCACAGCGGTCTCTAACTCCAGGCCCAGGGCAAGCCTATGCCCTCCTCTGGTCTCTACAGGTACTGCATGCATGTGATAGGTGGCCATACTTTCAGGTCATATGCTCATACATATAAAATTAAAAGAAATAAAAAAAAAATTAAATGGTTTATATGAGAAATGATAGTTTGAAATGAATTGCATAAATTTTAAAAATCAGTGTAGTAGTTGATACGTATAATTCCAGCAATCAGGTGTTGAGGCAGGAGGATCACTAAAAGCTCTAGTCAAGAAACTGAAGAAGGAAAAGGGGGATGGAGAGGAGGGCACAGGAAAGGAGAAAAGGGTGAGAAACAGAGGGGGAAAGAGCACAGCGACCGACACAGAGATCCCAGAGCCTGGGTGACGAGAGATGGAAAAGCGCAAACAGTTTATGCAACCTGTGAGAACACAGCACCGGGGGGCTGAGGCCGAGTCTCTCAGGAGTGTGTAGTTAGCCTGGGCTACAGAGCAGGGTTCTGTCAAAAGAGTTGGGTTAGGGAGAGAAGGACAGAGAGAAGGGAAGAAGAGGAGGAGGGAGGGAGGGAGGGAAGGTGGGAGGGAGGGAAGGAGGGAGGGAGGGAGGGAGGAGAGAAAAGAGAGAGTGTGAGCTTTCTCACCAAATGTCTCTGTGGAGTCAAAGACAACTCAATCATCAAGCTTTCTGAGGGCAGACATTGACAAGGTGATTTAAAAGCTATATAGACATACAAAAGCTATGAAATATCAAGCCCTGATTTTCAGGAGAGAAAGGTTGGATTTTTTGCCATGCAACTTCAAGTCTCCAAGAAGCTGCAGTGACAAGATCCAGTGCACATGGGTGCAGACGATGGCCTCACTGCAGCCTAGAAACACACTCACCTTTGTTCTAAAACCTGATTCTCAACAAAGCCTCTAGAGGAAGAAAACAGTCTTCAACAAATAGTTCTAGAAGAACAGGATAGTACTGCAGGAAAATAACTCACTGTCCAGTTCATCACACACATGGCAATGAATGTAAGGTGGATCAGAGACATGGACACCATTGCAGCTTCTGGGACCGGATGTGGGAAAATAGTTCCACCGCCTCAGTGAAGATTTAGAAGAACACAGGAAGCTTTCTCCAGACCGAAGAAAAACAAATGAGGTAATTCTGATTGTATCAAAAGTAAACTCTTCTGCCCAACAAGAGACTGTTTACTTCCACTTCCGGCCAGGATGGAATCACAGGATCCAAGTTTAAGCATGCTACCCCCTGCACTGTGATTCCTGGGGCCCAGGACAGTCCAGGCACTAAGGAGTGCCTATGGAGTGGCCTGTCCAGAGAACACTATCTGGGGCCAGAGACATTGATTCATTGAAGCCTGGCTCCAAGTTTTCATACATGTGGGTGTAAAGTCCCAAATGCATGTCTCTTTTACCTGGCATGCCAGTCCATTTCTGGAGGCTCCTTTCTCACCCTTCAGGGTAGCTGTTGAGGGTTTAACCAGGGTACCCACCCCCATGGCCAACCCCAGGTTCTTCCCAGGTACTCAGCTCCTCCTTGCTTGCCTCCTGTCCAGGGCCCTGGCTCCAGCTGCTCTGCCCGGCTGAGCATTACTATTTTTGGCTGTAACCTAAGCAGCTGCCCATTAAAATTCCATTAGTTTCGAAGGCTGGAGCTGCAGTTGATATTTCTAATTATTGTGAAATTAAAATTGTCTCTGTAATTTAATGATAATTGCACGAGATGCCAGCTGGTGCCCCAGGGAGCTGCTCTGTTCCTAAGCAGAACTTGGAAAGTCTCTTGAAAGTTCTTTGAATAAGGAAACAGGAAGGGGAGGAGGGGGCCAGGCACACAGTTGGAATCTAAATTTCTGGCATCAATAGGCTGTGGTGAACCCAGGCCTCTGAGGAGGCAGCTTGGCTCCCTGAGTAGGTAGGCTGTATTGGGAGGTTGACACGAGCCTTCTCCCAGCACTGAGGATAGGATTGAATGGGGGGGGGGGGTGTTGCCTTGATATATCACAATCTAACCCTATGGGAATAAATGTGACATTATGGGGAAGGTTCTAGAAGCTTACAGAAGCTCTTTCTGGAACAGGCCTTGCACTTAATAGATGGTTTTATTTTTGTTTGTTTGCTTTGTTGTTGTGGTGGTGATGTTGTTGTTGTTTTGATGTAGTGAGTCTCCATGGAATGTAGCCCGTTCTGCTTGATTTACTGGCCTCCCTTCCAGCCATGCCTGGAGAGCTTACAGGAGGACTGGGCTAAGAGAGCAGTGGCCAGCCCTGATGATTCCTAGGGTCTCCCTTCATCCTGGCCTCCCTTATCCCTCCCTGGACCTTTGAAGACTTGCCTTGTGCAGACACATGTGGTCTCTGTTGGAGACCCTGCATGTCTCCCTGTCCCCTGTTGGCCATTGCCCTCCCTCCTGCTCTGCAGTGTTGGGTCTGGGAACCTAAGTCCTTCTCTCAAGAGGCTCCTCATGTGTGCCCCCCCCATGCCAGGCTCCTTTCTCTAAGGCTCAGATCAGATGCCATGTTCCACAGGTTTCCAAGGCCCCATGCCCTGGATGCTATATGGCCAGTGATGCTCTATGTTAGCTGTCCCATGAGGCAGGACAAGCTCCAGGTTCTGACTAAGCCTATGTTTTCACTCACAGGCAGAGCACACCTGTCCAGTGGAGAAGTCTACCCATCATCCTCACTTGCAGAATGACCGTCCAGCACAAAACCATCTCCCTTAGTGAACTTTACTGAGTGGCAAGAAGGCTCTGTATGCGGCCATTTCTGTTCTTCCATCATTCTATGTGTGGGTATCTGCTCAGGCACCAGATGATTGGTCACCATCTCTCTCCCAAGACAGCTCTGTGGTAAGTGGAGCCTCAATTGTTCTTGTCCTTTGAGCCAACTCTGTGCTTAGTTTAGTTTAAACTGCTATTTTTTCAATTTCTGCTTCCTGTTAAAACTGTGTTTGGTTGCAGATATGAGAACAATGCTGATCTGGTTTGGATTCACTTCTCATTTGCATAAAAAGCTAAGCCCCTATAACAGGACCATGGTACCTACAGACTTTCATCCATACAGTTCCCTTGGAATGCTATAAAGCCAGGAGTCAGACACCTCCACCTCACTCTTTCTGGTGAAGAAATGAGAGGACATGGAAAAATAGGGTCTGGCAAGATGGCTCAGCAGATTAAAGGCAGTTGCTGCTAAGCTGGACAACCTGAGTTCAATTCCTAGAACCCACATGGTAGAGGGAGGTAATTGATTCTTAAGTTGTCCTCTGACCTCCATGTATTCATGCCAAGGCCACCAACACACACACACACACACACACACATACACACACACACACACACATACACACACACACACACACACACACACACACACACACACCATTTTTTTGTTTGTTTGTTTGTTTTGAGACAGGGTTTCTCTGTGTAGCCCTGGCTGTCCTGGAACTCACTCTGTAGACCAGGCTGGCCTCAAACTCAGAAATCCACCCGCCTCTGCCTGCCTCCCAAGTGCTGGGATTAAAGGCGTGCGCCACCACTGCCCAGCTTTTTTTTTTTTTTTTTTTTTAAAGATTTATTTATTTATTTTATGTATATGATTACACTGTCGCTGTCTTCAGACACACCAGAAGAGAGCATCAGATTCCATTACAGATGGTTGTGAGCCACCATGTGGTTGCTGGGAATTGAACTCAGGACCTCTGGAAGAGCAGTCAGTGCTTTTAACCGCTGAGCCAGCTCTCCAGGCCCCCCCCTTTTTTTCTGTCCCTTTTTAAAAAGGCTGTTTGTTTCATATATTTTGCAGCAACGTCCTTGGATATCTTGCTTGTCACCATAAACTTTGAGGGACAGGTGACTGGATTTAGCTAGGAACATTGCTGCCCAAAATAAAGTAATAAAGAATGAATATTGAGGATGTCAGAAGGTGCTGTGGGCAGGGTCTCCGGATGATAAGGAGAACCTGGGCAGACCTAGACACAGACTGAATGGAATTAGATAAATAAACCATGGGCCATTCTGGCCTCCATGAGGGCAGGGTACAGCCCCCACCCTGAGCCTGGTACCAGGCCAGGACCTAGCACATTCCAAGCCCTTCAGGAAGGGCCTCTCGGGTCAGTTCCAGTTCTGTATCCCAGTTACTTCCAGGGGAAGTGAGTCCACTGCAGGGTCACAGGTAAGCAAGCACACTGACTGGGGGAGTGTCTGTAGCAATTGCCATTACGGGAACTGGACCTTGAGCCTCTGTGGAACAAGATTAGGAGGTGAAGTCCAAGGAGAATCAAGCCATTGAAGAATTGGAGCAGCCCTGGGTGGCACCTTCCAGGGACAACTGGACACCAGTCATGTCCTGTTGTGTGGAGCTTCTGATGGATCTATGACTTCACAGTAGGAACCAGATATGAGTGCCAGTGGGGAGCAGTGGAGATAACCATGCACATGGGAGCTCCTGGGGCATCTACATGCCCATTACCAACAACCCTCTGACCTCCTGTCCCTATGAGCCTCATAGCCTTACCTCTGACCCTGCTTGTCCTAGAACACAAAGTAGACATTGTGGGAAACATGGTTTCCAGCATGTGGAGCATTCTTCAACTACCATAGAACAGATCAAGAACCCACCCAGAACACTCAGGGCCATTGTCTGCTCAGAAGGGCACGTGGAGGTCCCTGGAAGAAGCAGCGCCAGGATGGGTATCACTAGGGCAGGGCTACCCAGGCTCCTCCCAGGAAGTTCCCAGAAGCTTCAGTTCTTGCCTTATCTCAAAGAAGTCTATCTTACACAGAACCCTTTGTCCAACCCATGTTACCTGGATGCTTAAAGCTCTCTTGTCATAATTGAGCTTTTTTACTTTAATAACGAAATTACTTTCTAAGTCACCCTGCTCATAAATCTCTGAGAGCCTAAGGTTCTACCTTTTTCCAAAACACCTTCTAGAATGTCTCTATTCATAACATTTAAGTCTCGTTCACCTGTAATTTTGTGTTAGATCATGATTTCAGCGCAGCCTCATTCTTGCCTTCTATACCTGGGTTACTGCTCATCACTATCAGGGTCACTTCTGCCAGGCCGGTGAAATGTCAACAGGGCTTCGAGCTGGGCCTCCTCCTTCATCTATTCCCTACAGACTATGGCAGAGCCTTGGTGACAACTCCCAGTGGGAGGCACCACCAAAGCTTCCATGTTGGTGAGACGGATACCTCTGGTCTTGATTGCACTTTCTTCACAAGCTGAGCTCTACTGGAACTGCGTCTGGATTCCCTTTCTTATCCCTCTCCTGTGTCCAGTGCTGGACTTCTTTCCTGTGTTCCACAGTGATCCTTCATTGGCTCATTTATTCAAGGAACTTATAAGTTGTCTTGTCTTCTTCCTTTTCCTCTCTTCCCTCTCCTCCCCCCTCCCCCTTCTCCTCCTCTTCTTCCTCTTCTTCTTCTAGAAAAGTCTCACTATGTAGCCCCTGGCTAGCTTGTAACTTACTATGTAGACCAGGCTAGCCTCAAACTCAGAGACTTGCTTGCTTCTGCTTCCCCAGTTGTAGTGATTAAAGACCTGTGTCACCATGAACAGCATAACTTTGTAATTTTTTGATACTATTATAAATGGGATTTACCTACCCAGTACTGCTCTGGTTATTACTAATATAAAAAGGGGGAATTTTATGTATTCCCCTCTTATTAATTCTTAGAATTAAAAAAATTCTTTCAGGCATTCTGTTTTATAGTTGTGAGATTAGAGATAATCATAGAATTTCCTTTTCTAGTACCTCTAAGCAATGTTGCAGTGACCTTCAGTGATCTTCTTAAGGAAGCCCTGCTTGGTTATGGTGACTGGCATTTATTAATATTTTATTCAGCACCTTTCACTTCTTCCTTCCTTTTATGTTATCTGCATGTTCCCTTTCTTTCTTTCCTTTTGTTTCTTTTTAACAAGTTTTTGCTCTGCTGCCTTAAATCCACAGAAAGCTTTCTGCTTAAGCCTCCTGAGTACTGGGATTACAGGCATGAGCCACCCATTCTGCTCAAGCGCCCCTGACGAGGATGACTGACAGACTGTCTAAGTCTTAACCTTGAGATGGTGGAATGGAAAGCATAATGCATGGCTTTTGTCATGTCTGTGTGTTGGGCTGACCAAGCAAAGGCCTGTGTGCAGCTGTGTGCTGTTTTAAAATAAGGCTTATAAAGATTCCTTGAAAGAATCCTGGCAGGCCAGAGCACTGGTAGGTGTATTTCTGAGAAATGAAGTAGGCCTGTTCCTTAAAAGAAACTGTGGCAGTGGTAGTAAAATCCACACATTCCCCTAAGAGTCAGACTTTGGAAATAACTTGTTCCCACCATGATGGGCTTTGGAACTCCCTACCTGAGGTCTTTCTGCTGAGACTGTCAGTGATTGGGCAAAGGTGACTATCTGGCATCTGGTTGATGTCGTGTTGTAATAGTAGGAACAGTTGTAGCACCACGGGTACAATATTTTCCAAAAATGTTTCCAAATGTCCACTTGGGACCCAAACGCACAGAAGGATAAAGAGCCATTGAGGCATAAGATGAGTCGCAAGGAAAAGTTGGGGATTTGGGGGAAGTGGCTTAATGTATGAGCATTTACCTAGCATGAAGGAGACCCTGGGTTCAATCCCTACCCCAGAAAAACAAAAACTCCATTTCCCTACACCTCAAGTTTGAGGTAGGACAGAGTTGGAACAGCCACATTGATCTGTTCTTTGAATGTCTTTTCTTTCCAGGTAACTATTCCTGTGAGGCTGGACTTCTGGACAGAATCCTGTACTCAACAACCAGAAACTCTCCCAGCAGCAGAGCACACAGATGCCTGAGGAGCCCTAGCTGGTTCTCTTGAGCCAGAGATTTGTACAAATATAAAACAATGCCACTTTTCTTGCTGAAACCTTGTTTTGGAAAATACATTTTTCATACAATTGGTCTTGACAGTAACATGTAATAGGTTTATTGTTCTGAAATATATAACATTTTCATGTCTAAAGTTTAATTTTTAATAAGGTATTCTATAGGTACTGGCGCTGCTGTCTGGAACTCTTCAAAGTTCTCTAGGATCCTTGATCACTTTTCTGAGTTGTGGAGCTGCTGCTGAACATCTCCTCAGACGGACCCTGGAAGAGGCTGTTACAATCCCCTTAGCTAGTGAGTGAGTTCCTGTCCTTGAGGTTCTTCCCAGTTTCTGAGTACCTCCGACTTCCCTGTTGCTGCTGTAAGCCTCCGTGACCAAGGCAACTTATAGAAAGAAGGGTTTATTTTGGCTTATGGTTCCAGAGGGATGAGAGAGCATCACCATCATAGCATGGAGGTGTGGCAGCAGGCAGACATGGTGGCAGGAGCACCCGGGAGCTCTTAAACTACAAGCAAGAAGCCAATAGAGCTCACTAGGAATCACATAAGTCTTATATTCTCAAAACCTGCCTTCAGTGACATACCTTCTCCAACAAGGTCATGTCCCTAAGCCTTAAAAACAGCTCCACCACCTGGAGACTGAGCATTAGATTGTGTGAGACTGTGGGTGACATTTCTCATTAGCACCACCACAGGCTCCTGCTGTGTGTCCCAACTCTGCAAGCAACTGAGCAAGTCTTCCCACCTTTGGCCTCATTCTTTGTTTCATATGAATTTAAACGTAATTTTTGTTGTTTCACAACACAATCTACAGTTCTTTTTTTTTTTTTTTTTTTTTCGAGACAGGGTTTCTCTGTGTAGCCCTGGCTGTCCTGGAACTCACTCTGTAGACCAGGCTGGCCTCGAACTCAGAAATCCACCTGCCTCTGCCTTCCAAGTGCTGGGATTAAAGGCGTGTGCCACCACTGCCCAGCTCAATCTACAGTTCTTTCAGAAACATCCTGGGATCACAGGAGTACAATGTGCAGACTTTCTCTAGAGGCTTTCCGGTGCACTCAGCTCCCCAGCTCGGTGTACTGTGTTGCATCCTTCATTGACAGTGCATATCTTCATAAGAGCCTCTGTCTTTCTGGGTGAATCCACTCCTGGGCAATCTACTACTCTAGTCTCAGTTCAGACAGTCTAGTCTCCTGTTTCTCATTCTCAATTTTAATACTTTTAGGTTAAAGCGCTTGAGGTCTTGTGTATTTGGTCTTCTGGATCATCAAAAGTGCTGTCTGAAAATAAAGGTACCTGTCATGTCTTCATCCCATCCCTTAGCTTTCTTTGTTTGCTGACCAGTTCTAGATGTCAGAGGATCAGGTAGTAATAGTGAAAGCACTTGATGCGTTTAGTTTTCTGTGTTCACGTTTGGCTGAATCTGATCAGCTATTTTAGTGTTTATAAATAGTTTTTTCGCTCCTCAAATGACCTAGTAGCTAAAGAAGAAACCTGGAAGTCCTCAAAGACACATCAGGTGGTTAACAGCTGAGTCCCACTGAGCAATGAGGGGGGGCAAATGAGCAGCCCCTGACTGCTCAGACACTGGCTGCTTCCAAACACAGAGTGCAAGGATGCTGACTCCTGAGTACTAAAACAGCAGTGTGCCGTTGCCTTGATTCTGGAACACTGGGGTCTAAACATGAAGACACTGGCTCTATCCTGAACCTCATTCTGTTCCCTCCTGTGGAGCTTCAAGACACAGGTGGCCAGTGCTTACCTTCAGTGGCCTCTCAGACACCACTGCTGTTCCTTCTGCAAGGCTGGAAATCCCCTCTTGAGGTTCAAGAACCTCATGGCAGCCCAGCCTCAGTGGCCCACAGATAAGAACAGGCAGGTGCATGTCAGCAGATCACTGTCCATGGTGGGGTCCCCAAGCACCTAAGGCTGCAGATGAATTCTGGAAGGCAGGAGGAGGCCAGGCTCCTTGCCTTGGCTCTCAAGTACTACATGCCCCTGAGTTCTCCATCTTCCTGGAGCCATCCAACCTGTTTTCAGGAGAGGACTGTAGTTACTTGTGCTGGTGCCCCAAAGCCAACTATTTGTTCTCTGCCAGGTTAAGGACACAGGGATATCATGTGGACAGCTGGCACTTGGCTTAACTGACACCACAGACACTGACAGCTGCTCCATCGGTACCACTAAATGAATGTTTCCCACTGCCTGTGGTTGCCAGCAAAATGCAGAGTCCACAGGACATGACTGCAGGAGCCCTATGTGGGAGCAGAGGACCTGAGCAAGGCAGATCGTGTCTGCTACTCTGTTTCAGCTGCACAAACCATGTAGCCCTTCCCATAGGCAGCCTGGGGCAGGCCTCCACACCACCTGGATGACACAGACTCGCAGCCTCTCTCTCATGTCTGGCTGACCATTACTGGAGAGTCAACAGAGTCGGCACCCTCACAGCAGGATGATTGGCAGCTGCTTGGTAAAGCCTCACTACCACCCTTGACCTCGGAAGTATATCCTAAGTCTCAGGGCAAACTACCACATGTAAACATCTAACCCAACTCCACTAAATCTGGTCTGCTGGGGTTGCAATTGGCCTGGTTCCCAGGAGCAAATCAGACAGGCCTGCTTTCAGTCTCCTCTGTGGCCTCAGTCAAAAAGCCAAGGCCTAGCCAATGAAACTATGGATATTCAATGAGGGAGTCCCAGGAAGAGCCTTTCATATGGTAGGATGACAGTGGCAAGCTGGATCAGTGTGTTCAGCCTTCTGCCTATTCCCAACAAGCTTAGAGAAAACACAAACTTCTTCCAGAAGTGCATGGCTCTGGGTGATTTGGCTGCTGGCTGCCGGCTGGCCACTGGCAACAGGTGCTCTAGGTGTGGTTCGCAACGGCTGTTCCCATATGGGGTGCTGCTCTTGCTATCTCCACCTGAATCTGGTTCCTTCTGTTGCAGGCCCAACCTTTCCCTTGAGCACTCACTATCACTGGCTACCATTTCTCTGATGACTGAACTAAAGCTTCATAAAGCCAGGGCCTCTGCCTCACTTAGAATACCACTGCTATCACCAGGACTCAGATGAACAGGCCAGGAGAGCATACGCAGCATGAGTCCACCAGAGCCTGTGCTACTGTGAAGCTCCAAACAGATGACTAATGGGTGGCTAGGTGGAGTCAGTACTGTGATAACTGGGTAGTTATGGTAACTGCAACAGATCCTGTGGAGGAAAGATCACCCCCACCCCCACCCCCACCACTTGCCTCTGACCTATAGCACTTACTTTTGTCTACTGAAGAGAATCGTCCAAGCCAGCACTTCCCCTTCCCCTTAATACCAGAGAGAGGAAAGTTGGCTTCCAGGCAATAATGGAAAGTATGTTTAATATCAAAAGCTGTTTCAAGTATCAGATAGTGACTATACTGGAGAGCGGCTTCTGGGACCTCCTCACTACCTGTCATCCTGGAGTCCCTGGCATTAATGCTGGAGATGGGGGTCCCAAGGTCTCCCAATGCCACTGGAGTCCTAGAAAGCCCTTCAGAGA
Organism: Uromys caudimaculatus; assembly: GCA_028551405.1. NCBI lineage: Eukaryota > Metazoa > Chordata > Mammalia > Rodentia > Muridae > Uromys > Uromys caudimaculatus. Next base: position 26,241,229 of record CM052712.1, on the reverse strand, counting down.
AGCACAGAGGCCAGGCTGAAGCCTGTCCCCTTTCTGGAGCCCTGCCTGGGTGGGCGGGACTCTGAGCCTGCGTGGGCCTCGAGATAGGACTGCGAGGCACCTGGCATCCTCTCCGCGGCCTAGACGTTGGACTTGGCGATGATCTTCTCCAGCAGGCTCATCATGCGCTCTTGAAGCTGCAGGCTCTGAACCTGCAGGATGTTTTGCTGGTCCAGCACACGGCGCACCTCTCGGCATGTCTCCTCCATGGCACGGCTCAGCCTGCGCTGCTCCTCCAGCATGGCCTCCAGCAGCCGCAGCTTCTTTTTCTGTAGGTGACAGCTGCGCACCTTGCGTTTCTTCACAGGACGTTCCTCTGACCTGTCAGGAGAGGTGAGCCGGTCACAGGGACTGGAACATGAGAGCCACCAGACCTTCCCAAACACCCCACTGGACAAACAAGAACACTGAGGCCCCAGGAGTCATATCTAGGACTCAGGCCTCAGCTCACAGAGGTGAGGAGGGGTCAGAGCTCACAGCAGAGAGAGCGGCAGGTGATAGCTAGTGCTGGCTTGCCAGAGTGTGGACTATATAGGTACACGATCCTGACAGCACCCCAAGCCCACTGAGCTGGTGGAGGGTGCTCACAGGTGAAGAGCCCACTCCAGGAAGCAGCAAGGAGAAAGATGCTGGGCACTTTGTGGTACTTGGTACTCTTAAGGGAAGTGACTTCTGTAGCCCCCGCCGGGCTATGATAAATGAAGAAATGGATTCAGAATGAAGGTTTACTCTGAGCCCTCTGTCTCCAAGTATGCCTTTGGCAGTGGGGAGGGGGGTTCAGACAGGCCATCTGGGCTCCTCCCTAGGAGAGCCCCATGGGTGCTCTCTGCTAGTCTAAAAGCCCTTGCTGGACAGCAGGAAGCTGTCAAAGCCTACCAGACCCTAAGGCCTATTCTGGTAACTGCCAGTATCTGGCCTGTGCTCTGTGTTCTGAGCAAAGTGGAAGATCAGCTAGTCTTGGGGACAGAGCCTCAGGCAGCTGTGCCTTGGAACTGGGCTTGGTAAGCCATGTGAACAATTGGCCATAAATCTCAGGCTTCTCTGCTAGTTTGGTCTGGCTTTAGTAAAGACAGATTTTGTCTGGGCCTTCAGTGAGAAATTCCCTCTAGAGAAGGGCTTTTTAGGTGAATTAAGCAGATGTTCCCAGCCTTAGAGACGCTAGATTCTGAGACCCCCATGGAGGTACCTTTCCTACCTTATCTGTTGTCAAACAGGCTTGAAAGCTCATAACTCAAAGCCATATTTACTAGTTTCTTTAACTGCCTGACTCCTCTTTTACCTTGGAAACCCATTCTAAATATCCCTTAGAAGTGCCTGCTCTGGACTCCATGGTTCAAAGCTAAAGGGTGTCTACTACTTGTTCCCCAACTCAGAGGCTCTGTGAATACCTTGCAGGCACAGGCGTGTGGCTAGCACAGGCTTGGAGTGCGATGACAGAGAAGACAGATAATACAGGCCCATTCACTGCTCAGGAGGTACAGACTTACATCTCCATGCTGTGAGGACCTGTTGCTGAGGTGGGGACCCAAGAAAGGGCCAATGTTGGGATTTGGTAGGCAGGGAAGGCATGCTTGGGGCCTGGCCCTGTGTCTTTTCTCCTTGAGGAATACTGATTTATCCCCATTTTATGGTGGCAGTCAGGGGTCAGAGAGGTCAAAGAACTTTCCATGCATGTAAGAGGTGATGAAGCCTTGGACAAGCCCCACCTATCCATTGGCATTGGAGCTCTCTTTGCTCTGAGGCTGACCTGGCCCTGAGCCAGGCCACAGCAATGGCCTGTGCAGAAAGTCAGGGCAGAGGATACCAGAGCGTGTCACTGTGCCGCGGCCTTGCTCTGAGCACTGGAGCTTTGGTCCCATTTGGGAATAGGGCAGGGGACAAAGATGCCAAGGCAGTGCTGGGTCAGGAGAGGGAGAGCGAACACACACTACCTGAACTTAAGGGACAGTAAGCTGGAGGAGCTGTCGGAGCGATCGTCCTCGAAGCGGCCTTCATAGGAGCACTGGGTATACGGTAAGTACAGAGGGGTGGACTTAGCAGACGGCGACAGGGACGCCTCGGTCTGGGATGTGGAGGGCCCCGGCTGCTGGCCATCCGGCAGTTTGCCCTCACAGGACTCAGGGACCTTGGCCAGAATCCTATCAATGGCTAGGTAATAGGGCCAGTCCGGCGGGACGGACTCGCTATCTGTCATGCATTTTAATTTCCTGAAACGAGAGACACAAGAGCCAAGGTGAGAAACAGCAGGTGAAGCCTGTCCTGCCTGACCCTTGGGCAGAGTGTCACTCAAGGGGTCTAGGTACCCAGAGGGAGCCATGCTAATATAGGCAGAAGCCACTCTCAGCCAGCATGGTCTTCCTCGGCAAACTCAGCCAGGCTCTAGGGCCCCAGTGACACTGGACAGAAGGTAGAGGCTTTGGGACCTGTACAGCCTTTGGGTGTCAGAAAGGAAACCCAAGCATGAACAAGGGTACCCATAGGTGCTTGGGACTTGGGGCTGGTTCCTGTGGTCTCTGTTCTTCTGTGGGTTCTAAACTCACTGCAATGAACTGAGTGCTTTTTACATAAGTTAACCTTCAGTGATGAGACCGCGTGTGAGACACTGACATAGCAGCAGTTGTAGTAGTCTACAAAGATGCTTCCAGGAGAGGGAACAGCAGGGCCACAGGAAAACAACATTCACAGTTCTGAGCCTGTATTTTGCACACACACTATGATCTTGGACAGGTTCGTTAACCTCTCTGAGCCTTCATGTTTTACATTAGTAAAATGGGGATGAAAAAGTAAATCCTTCTTCACAAAGCTGACGGGAAGATTTAATAAAATAATGCCTGGTAAACAGGGGTCCAGGCTCCAACATTGTTCACAGCTGAACCTACAGGAAGATGTGTTAGGCTGTATCAATGTAATGCTGCTACCATTCAAGCCCTGAGCTAAGCCTGACCCAGCTCTCAAACCCACGGCGTGCCCAGAGACTGTGGGGATGGGGGCCAGTGCCATCTCACATGCCTCACGCCACATCCTCTACTAGTGCCAAAGCCGAAGGTCTGATCAGTGTGACTGGTGCTCTCAAGACCCTATGGCCTATCTTCTCCACAGATAGGTCCTGTCTCACTGAGAGGGTCTCACATCCCTGTCCTTGGTCATCCCCTGAGAAGGGAGGACCGGGGAGACTGGACACAGGCTGGTTGGACAGTTTGGGTCTGCAGAGAAAGGGGCAGCATAGGAGCATTTCAGCCCTCAGGGCCACCTTGGGCCCATACAGGGTATTTGCAAGGGCTGGCCCTAGTCTCACTGGTCTCTGAAGATGGAGAGCTGGCTGAAGAAGCCCCCAACACTGGGATAGCCAATAATAAGGGGCTGCTGCTCAAGACAGGCTGTGGTTAACCAAAGCAGAGGCTGGCCTTGGGGAGTAGCATCAAGGGCCTAGGGGCTCCACCACGGCATGACTGCATCAGAAAGCAGAGGCAGGCCACACAGAATAGAGCAGACTGCTCTGAATGAATGGCAGGTGCCATCAAGCCACAGGGGACACAGGGAAGGTGAAGTTTATAATCATTAATGCCATGTCAGCTTTCTACACAGGCTCCTCCTCTGTAGAGAACCCCTGCCCCTGTTTCCTCTGTTCCACTTTTAGCTAGTCCACTCCTTGGAAAAATGGGGACAGTCTGTCTCCAGTGTGGGGGTCTCATGTGGTATTCCAAAAAATCATGGTCCATAGAACCTAGCTACCTGTTCATATTTCCTTTAAGTCAGAACCTTAATATATAAACAGCTCTTGTAAAAAAAAAAAAAAGAGTGCTATGAAGTCAGGAATGAATGGATAAAGAACTGGTCAGCTATGAGGAGCCATGGTCTGCATGTGCTTCATAAACTGTGAAGTGCCATGACTCCTACCCTTAGACTGCAGTGGCTGGCCTTTCCATGTACTCTCATCTCCTGGCTCACAACCACCTCTAGGAATGGAGACAGAATCCCTCCCTTAGGACTCTGAGGGAGGCTTTCAAGATAAATAATGAATAATACAGCTAGACACTGTGAGCTATGGAGTCAAAGGGAAGCTAAGGAAAACAACCAGTGGTGCCTCTCATCTTGCCCAGAATCCCTTCTTCACCAAGCACTGGAATAGAGTTATGGGGCATAAGTCAGCCAAGCAAGCCTCTGCCATGGTTGCTATCTTCGTGTGTTCATGTCTGTTCCTGCAGGTAACAGACTCGGTCTCACCTCTCATAAGACAGAGACTTACATTTAACACCAGTTACAATAAATGACTCTGATGTCAGCAAGCCCAAGCAGCTACTGGAACTGTGGGTTTTTGTTTACAGGCTCAGCTATGGGCCAGCATTGGGGGTCAGAAATGAGCCATGGACAAGACAGGCTTGAGGTCCTCTCACTTCTTCCATGGCCCTCATAAGTCAAACCAGCAGTTAAGAGTTTTAGGGCCTCACGGTTTGTCCAAGGTCTTGGTGGGCTGTATCTCCCAGGCGCACAGGATTCATGGGCCAGGCAGGGGTTCCTCTCCCTTTCTTGGGCCATCTCTTACTGATGAGGGTATGAGAGCTCTGTTCGTCCATGGATTCTGTCTGGGGTCCTCACAGATATGCATGGCAAGGTCTGAACCAGCCTCCCCATCTGCCCAACTCAACTACTAGTACATCTGTGAGCCCCAGATAGCACCTCCTATCATGGGATCTGAACACGATCTTAGGCAGCCCCAGGCCCAGACTGTCTAGCCTGCCTTTTGGGGAAGTACTCAACTACTGTGCTCCCTCGACACTCTCCAGCTTCTACTGTGACACCTCCCCTCAGAAGAGCCTCATGCACACAGCCTTCACTTTATATTTTGACCTTCACCCCACCCTCTACTTTCTCATGCCTCCAAAGACACAGTCTCCAGCCCATCCGTGATCCCTGCCCTGCACTCGACTCTTTCCAGATGTCAGACCCCCCACAGCTGCTCTTTCCTGGATGCCAGAGATGCTGCAGGCTGTGAACTTAGTATCAGTCCTCCCCACCCCCCACACCCAGGCTCTCCTTTGGCTGCATGTTAGGACAGTCAAACAGAGGCAGCAAAGTCAGAGACACAAATGGGGAGTTCCCAACCTAGAATTGTGTGCTGTCTGGGGAGCCCCCTAAAATCCCAAATCTTACCAACCTCGAGGCTGGCCCTGGGCTGGGCTCACCTAGCTCTCATGTCTCAGGGTATGGGGGTCAGCCAGGCCTGGGAGTCAAACCTCCTTTTCACTCTAGCTTCAGTTTCCGTACATGAATCAAAGAACCCCATACCCTGCCCAACTTGGGTACTTGTGGTAGGTGGGGCAGGCAGAATCAAGCCCAGTTGGTACCCTGTAGTTCCAGTTGAGATGCGAGGTCTTAAGATCTGAGCTGCCTGTCTACTGCTGGAGCATCATGGTAGGTAGGAGGCGGGTCTAATGTCAGCCCTAGAACCATCCTCATGATGGTGCAGCTCCAGCCCTAGTCCCAGGAAGTTGAGCTGAGGACACTCCCAGCCTTGCCACTTGAGAGTTCATGATCAGTTTTTTTGCCTGTGGGCCTCAATTTCCCCAACTTCCCAATGGGAGGCTGCACAAATGGTTTTGGAAGGTGATCTCACCAAGTGGAGCTCTGATAGGTAGCCCAGACGACACACACCCTCCCTTCCTCAGAGCACAAAGTGGCACAGAGTGGAACAACCTGCCTGGACCCTCCCACAACCGTCCGCATGCTCACCTGTACTGGAAGGTCATGTTGGTTATTTTGATTTTGATCTCCTCGCCAAGCCGGCGCTCCCCAGTCATCTCAAAGAGCTTGCTGGCCATCTTCTCATACACCTTGGCATTGCGCTTGGTCTGCTTGAGCTCATCGAAGAACTCCTCCCAGACCAGCATGAGGCCGCGCATCTCAGCATCTGTCCAGTTGCGGGCCCGCCGATGCTTCTCCGTCTGAGGAGACACAAGGTAGCCAGGCACTTCGGCTGCTGCCATGCTGGAGGCACCTGCAGGGTTAAGGATGGCACTCAGGCAGGGCCTCAGGCCTGGCCAGCGCACCATGGGCGAGAGACAGTGCACTTGTTCACTCGCTTGCTCGAGGCAGCTCCACGCTCAAAATGGGGCCTACATCTGACAGGCAGGAATTTAGTTAAAAGCTTTTAAACGGGAAACGTCATTTTGATGTCATGTTTCCATAGCAACAGAGCAACTGCATAAGCTACAACAACAGAAACCTTTTAACTGAAAGCACAGGAATCAGGGCTGCACTGACGGGCCATCAATATTGCAGTGAGAGGCTGTACCCAAACCCACTGTGGTTCCCAGCCCTCCTCCTACCCTGCTAGCCCTCTAGGCTCCAGAAAAGACTTGCTTTCGCCGTGCCTGACAGGCTTCTACATGGGGGATTCAGGCAGCAGTCCCCACCTCAGACCCACCTGGTTCATACAGGTTAGAGTTCAAGGAGGCCCAAGATGGGCAGTATGCCAAGATCCAAGGTACAGGGTCATAGGGGAGATAGAGGCCTCAATACTGCCTTGATGGCTGTTGGTGTCATGAGGTCCTTACTGAGCGGTCACCTTCCTCTCAGAGGCCCATCAAGCTTTACTGAAGTCAGCCCTCATGGGGCCCTGCCTCCTCCTCATTGACTCTGCTTCTCTTGCTCCACTCACACAACACCCTGGGTGTCAGGTTGTGTGGGTGCTGGGAAGCCAGGCAAGTCAGAGCTAGGCCTTGCCTAGCCATGCAGGCCAGAAAGACACAGATGCTGACCTTCATCATGGGAAGACACAGGAGCGTAGCTCCGATGGCAGAGGCAAACTGAACTGAGCTGAGGAGGCCCATCAGGGAAAAGTGGCAGCCGGCAGAGGGCAATGTCAATGTCCTGAGCAGGGCACATTTCAGGGCTAGTCCTCAAGAGACAGAGCAGTGTTGGCGTGGGGGACAGGCAAAACATCAAGAGGAGGGGTTAATATGCCCACAGGGCTAGGCAGGGACCTCAGGTTGAGGAGTCAGCAGAGCAGGAGTGTAGAATGTGGGATCTGCAGAGGGCATCAACAGCTAACATCTGGAAGGTAGACCCTCATGCTAGACTGGCTGTGGTGGACACACGGTCTAGTCTGATCCTAGACTCCCTGGGCCCAGTATACTCTATTGGTAGTCATGCTTGGTCCCCAAGCAACTAGGCTAAAACTCTCTGTCAGCAGAACAACAGTGATCATTGGCTTTCCCTCTGCCTGATCTAAGGCAGGAAGAACTTAGCCTGGAGAAAACAATGTCTCTGGGTTTCCTGTGTCCATCGTAAGGAGCATAGTCAGTAACTTATTGGGCGGAGAGAGTGAACTAAGTTCCAATCCAAAAGTAGACATGAAAAGGCAGCAGAGGGCAGTTCTTGGAGGTCTTGCTGTCACTTCATAGGTTCAGGTCAATGCCAGGCTTCCTCTCTGAACCCTGGGAGTCACTTAGGGACTTCCTACTGCTGAGCTCGCAGATGGATACCCATGATTGTTCCATGTCTCCTAAAAGAGTACTCAGAAGGTCTGCAAAAACTCTTCTTATTGCCAAAGTCAGATAGATACTGAGCATGCTGGCACACTACTGGCCTGCTGGTTCGTTGCTGCCCCCTAGTGCTGAGTGTGGGACCTGGGTCTGGTTCTCTTAGCCCGGTGCCTAGAAAGTGCCTCCTTCCTCCAGGAAGTCCCCAGTTCCTTAGGCCCAAATGATTGATCCTTGAGGAGCAGCAGGGCAACTAGGAACCTGCCCTATTGCCTCCACAGACAGCATCTCCAGCTATCAGGGAAAGGCAAGCATGACCTGGGGCCCAAGAACTCAGTATGTTTATACTAGACTGGCCCTGTCTCTGCCTCCTGAATACTGGGATTAAAAGTTTATGTCCTATGCTTAGCTTCAAGCTGCTAGCTTTTGAATCTAGCTCTGTGTGACCTTAGCAATGGATTCCAGCCCGTGTCCTCATCTCTGTACTAAAATAACAAGAGCTAGCTAGATGACTATAAATGACTCAGCAAAATGGTAGCCAAAGAACATTTAGGGATATGGAGAGGTCCTAGGTCCCCATCTGCCATCTCTTAGTCCTTTCCACAAATCTCCTTAGAGTCTCTGGAGAGTTCAAAGCCAAGCCAGTGGCTAACTGTTGGCTAATGGCTATCATTGCCATTACTCAGGATCCTATAGTTAGATGGCTGCAGAGGAAACGTCTATAACAGCTGCTTGCCCAAGTTCCAGGAGGTAGGAGGTATCAGAGCCAGTCTGGCAGGAGCTACTTCATAACCACACAACACTTTGGTTGACACCTAAATGGGAGGTAAGATGGGCTCCCACCTACTCTTCTCAGGCATGTGGGCATCAGCAGCTCCAGGTAGAAAGTAGCCTCTGTGGGGGCACCTCCTAGAGCAGAGTCCTTGCCTGGCTTCCAAGGACAAGAAAGATCAGGTGTTTGTCCAAGTCTCAGCTGCCACAATATAGGGTGGGACATGCTTCTCTATTCAGGGTAGAGTTCCATACCTTGACACAGCTGCATGGCCTGCTAGGACCCTCAGTTGTCACAGGATGAGGAGGCAGGAGGCTGAGGACTAGGCCCCCAGTAGAACCTGAAGGGAAAGGGGGCAGGTCAGCTTCAGCAAGTGTCTTTTAAAGGCCAGGCACACTGACTGGGGTCAAGACTGGTCCTGTTGTGAACTGGTGAGATCTACTTAGGCTCTCTGGATCTATTTTCCCCTCTAAATAATGAGTCTGGGGCTAATCTGAAACTTGTATTTATGGAAACTGTTCAGGCTGCAAGAAACCAGGCCTGACCAGGGTAATAGCAGCCAAGCTCAGCCTATATGGATAGAGGCCAGAGTAGAAAATGGCCAGTTTCAGTGGGGTGCCAGGTAACTTTTGAGAGAACTGAGCCTGCACTGGTGGGAGGAATTTAGGAGTTGAAGACTTGACAAAGTCCTAGAAGTATATGAAATATGTGCACACGTGGCAGTGGCCAAGTACAGCCTTGACTAAGAGGTAGTAGGACCTGGGTCTAGGAAGCCTTAGGGCACTAAGGAGTTTGAACTGCTCTGGGTGGTTAGTGAGGTATGACCTATCTCAGTGGTGGGCAGTGAGAGGAGTTATGATCTACCTTAGAACTGGCTTGTCACAGCAATTCCTGGGGCCTTGCGCCTAGCCTAGGATAGAGGCATAGGCAGCTAAGTAGTTTAGCTTGCATGTTAGACATTACTATCACATGTCAGACTTTTAACCTTTGACTCTCTGCCTTTGTGGACAGCCCTTCGCACCCCAACTATGTCCCAAATGCCCACCCCAAGCTTGAAGTAAAGCAGGCATCCCTTTTCACAACATGGAGGGAAATGAGACTCAGGCTTCTAGGGCCAAGGATGTGTGTGGATTCCAGGAAGGTCTCAGTGATTCTCAAGTGCCTGGGTCCACCTCTGCTCATCAGTCTTCCCTGGGCTACCCAAGTAGGTCTTCCTGATTTGGCTGAGCTTTGTCACCTCATATGGAGGTGAGGCTCACACCCTAGGAAGCCTGGGTACAGCTCTAGGAAACCTGGACCCTGTCCACTCAATGTGTGGCCACAAATGGCACACATACCATGACCACCCATTTCCTTATCCAACACAATCAGGCCCCTTCTTCAAGCTCCTTCAGAATGTTTTTTGGGAAAACTGAATTCAAACACAATGAGGCTCCTACATTCCTCAGGCAGGAAGGCAGGACTTTCTGTGGTGAGTTGTATTCTGCTGTAGTGGCTAGAAGGAATAATGTGCTGCCAACACCCCCGGGAGGCTTACCTTATCCTTTCTGGAATACCACCCATGTCTGTTATGTCAAAGGTCTGGCTATTCACCAGGAGGGCAGGGGTGCTTCATTTCCCTGAAGTGACCAAAACTCAAGTGTCGATGAAGATCTTAATGGCAGTATCACAATAGTCCTAGAGAGAACTGCTGAGGTAGATTTAGGGAGCACCTACTACGCCCTTTCTGCCAAGGGTTGATTATCTTGTACAGAAAATAGACCCTGTGCCATGCCCTAGAAGGGATAGTGGCATGTACTGGGCTCCATAAGGCTCCAAGAGTTATCCTGGTACTAACTTCAGTGTCTGGTGGGCTGAAGGACCAGGTAGATAACTCCTGCCTCAAAACTGAAACTGGACAGGCCTTCAGAAAGTGTTTCCCAAACAGCCTTGTTCCTGCAGGCTGGTGGATAAAGTAGCTGCACTTATCAGGCTTAGCCCAGATACTAAAGAAGGGACCTGGTAAGACAGACAATGTTATAGACAAAGTAAAAGGAGTCATAACCTACAAAAGACAGGGTAGGTGTTGCAGACACAGCAGCCAGCCTAGGACAAAGGTGAAAAGACCGGTTATGTTGAAGGGCAGAGGGGGCTCCATGTGGGCCAGGAGCATGACCAGAATGGTAGAAGGGATGGTGGAGAACATGGGAAGACTTCAAGGACTAACTGTCCTGTGTGAGGACAGAGCCTCACCACCCCTCTAAGACCCTGGAGCAATGTGTGGAAGCTGAAATAATAGATAGGACCTCACTCAACAGGCTTAAAATGCCAATAACCATGAGAACTTGGCACATCCTATCTCCCAGACAGGGAGACCACTTCAATAGGGTCCGTACCTAGTGTGGCCTGACCTTTACAGTGTCAAGAGGGCTGCTGGTGGTATCCTTGCCCCACTGGAGAAAAGCAGGATGCTCTCCTCAAATGCTAGAAAGGAGGTTCTCATAAGTAAAGCAAGCCTCAAACAGCAACAACGGGTGGTTTAATTGCTTCTTTAATTCAAATGTACAATATCTGCAATTTAAAAATTTTAAATATACATTTCATGTCAGTCCTTCCTCTTGGAAATGGACAGCCAAGTCTAGGCTGGGCTCCGGGGCACACCCATCACAGCCCTCCTAGTTCCCAGTGGAGCCCATGGCATGCAGCAGCAAGGCCTGGACAGGAGCCCCCTAGAGTGCAGCCAAATCTCTGCAGCTAGGTCTCTGCCACCTATTACCTTACACCCAGCTTGTGGCAGAGGATGTTTCCAGAGACACTTGAGGGGAGCAGTTCCTTTGATGGCTCTAAACTGTGACAAGCACACATGGAGGGTGGCCCTGAACCTTGACATCATCTTTAGCTGTCACACTGCTCAGCATTGGTTCTTCTTTCCTGGGGGCTCCAGACCCATCGAGGAACAGTTCTTTTCCAAACCATTCCATCCTGAGCCCCCACCCATCCTCAGCAGCTCTCAGTGTCTTCTGTTCCCACATACCCATCCCTGGAGGACAGCTTCATGCCTGTCCTGGTAGCAGCCATGATCCTAGTGCTCAATGTTGAGGGAGGAAGAGGGAGACTGTGTGGGGAAGGATGCTCACAGGTGGCAAGAGGAGACTAACTCTGCAGCCCCACAACGGGAGGCAGGACTCCTTGCCAGGTGGCTGTGAGCCAAGCTATTGCTGTATAAAACCTGTCCCATGAGCCAAAAGCAGAGCTGCTTCATTCACAGGAAGGTACTTCCTGCCAGGGAAGGCGCCTGTTAGGGTTAGGGCCTTCCCTGGTACTGCATTCTACGGGGCAGGAGGTGGTTCCACGCTAGTGCTTCCCTCCTGAAGGGTGCGTGTGCAGACAAAATGAGGGAACAATAAAGGGCACTTGGCAGTGGCAAAGTCACCTACATGTCAAGGGGGCCATCAGAGGGAAGGAGGCACATTTTGGAGAAGAAACATGCTGAAGTGCATTGCCAAATAGTTCTACCCTGGTTTTATTAAAATCTTTCCTGACAGTACCAGCAGGAAAACAGAAACAACATCCCACCTCCTACCCCCAAAACCTCACAGTCAAAATAACTTTTTTTTTTTTTTAAATAAAGTTTGGAAATCCTTAGATTTTTGAGGAATTTGATAAAAAGTTTTGATCCTTCCTGCAGTTAGACAGGTGGGGCAATGTCTCCATCGGGACTTTAATGAACTATGGACTTTTAAAAACTGAGTCCCATTCTCAGATGCTAGACTCACAGAGCTGACTGTGTGTGGCAGTTGCAAGAAAAGTCTGCTTTCAGAAAAAACGGACAGGCATTTTTAGGGGCCTTGCATATCCCTTTGAGGAATATGTGTATGTGTGTGTGTGTGTGTGTGTGTGTGTGTGTGTGTGTGTGTGTGTGTGTGTGTGTGTGTACACAAATGCACACCTGCCTGTGCCCAGGTGCATCTCTAGGCTGCGGCACCCATGAGCAGACAACAGCCTTGTGGTAGAGGTCAACTAAACTTGGAGTTGAGCTCACTGATATAATCCCCAGGTCAATGGCTCTAGATTTTATATTCAGTTTCCTTATGAACATCCATGAGGAGTAATCAGGCCTGCAACATGCTCATCTCAGAGCTGTTGGACCAACCTCAGAGTGTGGCAGCAGCATTGTGAGAACTTCCACGTGGTCCCCAAGCACTTACTTCTAGGAGGGAAATCTAGGGTAACAAGTAGAAGTCCTAGATCAGCAAAGGGGCTTTGGTGATGTTCTTTCATTAAAATTCAGTAGTTTCCCTTAAGGTCCTCTTGAAAGACCTGATCCATGTCCACTGTTCCTGTTACCATGACACCAGTATGGGCTGGGCTGGCCTGGGGTGGCCTTTGCCGGGGTAGATAGGAAAAGAATCAGGCAAAGTGTGAGGCTCCCCACAACCTGTTTGGTAGGGAACCTTGCATCCCAACAGCCTTTTAATTGTCATGATGGGAAGACAGAAGGAAATTCAAGGGTCTCAAGAAAGCAATCCATGGACTGAAGCACAGTTAATTAATCATAGGCTGCAAGCTCTTTCCTCCTGTGTAGCCTAGAAACAGCTCCAAATTACTCCTCTCCCCGACTCTACAGCTGAGAAATACAGACATGACTTAGCAGAGCAGCAGAGAACCTGCTCTGTCATATAGCCAAACAGCAAAAGCTCCAAAATCAAGCCAGGAAATGAAGTCAGACCATATTCAGGTCTCATTTTCATTAACATGTCCTGGCTACTCTGGGCTTGGGCCTTGGGCAGAAGAGGTGGCTCTGACCAGCATGGGAAGCTGTCTGAGGCCGTAGGCTGACCTGATTTTGAACCTTCCTTTTGGTGTCTCATCTTGTCAGGCTGAGTCCTCCCTGGGCTCTGATAGGCATAGGTCTATACTCTACTGAGCTGACAGAAGGCAAGATAGGAAGGGGCAAAAGAGGCTCTGGGTCCATTCTTAACTGTTGTTAGGATACCAAGCTTTCCCTTGACCAAGAGAAACTGAGACAAACCACCAAAGCATAGTTCAGAGACACCTTTGGGGTAATCAGGTCAGCACTCCTCAGGTCCCAAACCATGCAGAAGATACAAAGGGACAGACAATATCCACAATGGTCAGCCGGTGTCTGGGCAGGCTATAGCGCAGGTCAGCCCACGACTAGGGATGAGTCACTTTGGGTCCAGCAGATGCTGTCTCTGCCCAGGCTGAGAGACTAGGAGAGTGCATCAACACTAGTGAGGAGACAGGTTGACAGTCATGCTTGGGGGGAGGGGGAGTGGCTGCTGCAGGGTAAGCCTCTTACAACCATAACAGTGGAAGTCAGTCTCCTCAGTTCCTCAGTTGGGCCACAGGCAGGACTCCCACATAGGCAGTCAACACCAATACCTCTCTCTGTGCTGGTTAAATGGAATGCGTAAGAAAAAGGAGCCGTGTGAAGTGCAGGTGCCATAGGGTGTTGGGAGGGCTACATGAGGGACCTGCCCGACTAGATTGAGTAGCTACAGGAGAGGAAGTGGTGGCCAGAAGGCCCATCCACTTCCATAAACTTTGTCACATGCAGCACAGGCCTTGCCAAGTCACACACTTTACATGGGCATAGAAAGAGTTACATTAAAATTAATCTCTTTACTGATATAATTAAATTTTAACTCCTGAGAAGAAAACAGAGAAAGGGAAAATGATGCTGGACACCTGGCAGCCCCAGTTCCCAGCCCCCACACACCACTCATTTTGTGTCCAGACAGTGATGTGGCAGGTACATCTGCTGGGTAAATGTGGGAGGGAGCTCTCCAGCCCAGTGGGATAGGGGGGCTCAGAACCATCTGGCAAGAGCTAGGACTTCTGCTCCACATACCAGGGCAGCTGCAACCTGGCGACCATGGCCAGGGGAACACTAAGAAAAAGACAAACACCTGGTCAACCTAGCACTGCCACCAGCTACAGCGAGGCCAGGACCCAGGAATCAGGCTCAACCCCAACATAGTGCATGTTCCCTGCATAGCCCTCATTGCAAAGCACTCCTGCCATTGCCTGGCTGTCCACTTGACACAAGTGGAAGCCTGCACGACCAAGGCAGTCCCAGCAGAAGCTTGGTGCAGTCTCCTGGAGGCTCTGGCCCCAGCAGCTGCCTCCTCTCAGCCTCTTGTTTCACAGGTATTACTCAGCAGGTGGTGACCTTGTGAACATTTTGCAAACAAGCAAGCAGCCTGTGGTATGGACTTCCTGGTGCTGCCACCACCTCAAACACAGACTGGAAAGCCCTGCGGTCGAATTCCTCCTCTATCTGGTGTCTGTAGAAGTCTGTGGCAACCAGGCAGAAAAGGTTCACATCCACCTGCTCCAGTTTGCCCATCCTGCTGATGACGTGTGGAAGGCTGGTAGAAGAGTGAAGGGGAATGACGGCAAGGGCGAGAAGACAGCCTCCCCAAGTGGTTCCCTTCCTAAGTCCACCAAGAGGCCCAGGGAAGACTGAGGACAGCCTAGATCACATTAGCAACTGCAGCTTGCTATCTGCCAAGGAAGGCAGTGGTGGGAAGGCAGAGAGGCCCAGGATGTGGGAGCCCTGCAGTGCAGACAGGGTGCTGGTTCCCAGGGCTCTGTGCAACAGCACTTACCTGGGCTGTGCTCCCCACACAGTGCTAGTGGCTGCTGTTCCCGCTCACACTGCTCCGGTGCAGGGAGGGCAGAGCTAGCACCCTGCCTGCAAGGCTTTCCCAGTACTTAGGGTGAGGCTGTACTGTCACCACCAAGACAACTTTGCTGCTCAGTAACTCTCATGGTCTACTGTGGAGGAGGCTGCCAAAAGAGGAACTCCTGGGCATCACTCTTAGGGCGGGAACTACAGCAGTACTTACAGCTTTCCCCAGGAGAGTGACCACAGCGTAAAGATGAGAGCTAATGAGAAGCAGCATTGAGAAAACCTCAGAGGGGTAGAGCATGCCAGACGGGGCAGCCGCAGGGCCAGCGGCTGGCTGGCCTGAGCTGCCCTGCCTCCCTTTGGGCTCCCCTCTTCTCCCTCAAGCAGTAGAACTGCCACAAACCCACCCGTTGGGCAGCCCTGGCTGGAAAATGGCTAGACCTTCTGTTTCATGTTCCTGTCAACGTTTTAGGGAAGGGTAAGCATCACCTTGATACCTGTGGGGTTCTCTAGAGTTTAGGTTTCAAAACATTCAGTGAAACCTAAACTGGATGCTAAGAGAATAAGGAAAGGCTGGTGGAGACTGAAACCTGGCCAAAGCCCCATGGAAGGATACATCGCCGAAACCCATGGGCTGGTAGATGCGCTGACAAGGAAGCAGGAGAGGCTCCACATGGCCATGGCAACTGGAGTTCTTTGTGTGAAGTTGGACAGGGACAGCATGACCCAGTCCCGGACCATGGATGACTGCCCAGCACTGTGCAGAGTCTGAAAAACCTGGGGAGGAGAGAGCCCTGAGCACAGGGTCAGGCTGTCGGGTTGGGTGAGGGGACTGGGGCCACAGCTGCCACCCATCTTAAAGGATGAGTCTAGCCCTGATGACAGGCCTACTGGAAGTGTGGGATTGGCTTCCCCTTCTTCCCCCTGCTCTGTCCTTGACCCACAAGGCAAGTACATGCTCACCTTGTATACTACAGTGGCCATGAACTGTGGGTATGGCTGCTGGTTGGACAGGAACTCTCCAATAACTTTGTTCATGACATCTTGAGGTGGAAAGAAGTCATCTAGGAACTGAGGCAGGATCCTTGCCACGACCCTGGCTTCACAGGGAAATCCCTTGCGGATCCTGAAATGAGAGGAGCTGATCTGAGCCTCACCCTGGCTCTTGGCCTCTCAAACCTGTCCATACAGCCAACACGGAACAAGGCTCAGAGGCCCTTGACCCACAGGGATGTTCCAAGTGGGGCTCAGACCACAACTAGGATATGAGTTTTAAAACCCAAAGATGACACCCAGGCTGTCCTTTTGCTGCCCTGATTGATCCGGACACAGGTGGTCTTCCCCACTCTGGGGCGAATAATGCGGTTGTGGGGAAGCCCTGTAAAGGAAGAGCAGCAGTAGGGTGGGGGAGTGGCATTAGAGAAGAGATTCTCCACATCAAAATGTTCCAAAACTTTTCACTGTTTCATGTCCTAATATCCGGAGTACTACCGCCAAGCAGGAGCTTTTCTTCCCGTCTAACACGGACCCCCATCTACGATTCTGTTGATGCTTCTCTCAACATCCAACACTTTCCCCTTAGCAGTCAGACTGCTGACCTAAGACTATTCCACTAATGCCACACAACTGTGGTATACAGCTGAGAAGTACACAAGTGACTCAGAGACTTAGCCGTGTCTCCTTCCTGTGGATACGGCCCAAGCCCCACCACAGAACTTGGCTATACTCCAGGAGTGTCTATTTCCTCAGCAATGGCCTGTGGGATCCACCAGGGCAGTGGTTTGGTTGTACACCTGCATGGGTCCAGTTGTCCCTGAGTCTGGCTTGCAGGTGGTGCTCTGTGAATATGCATGAACTGGAAAAATGGCTGCAACGATGCATTTTAAAGTTCAAGAGAATGAACAAATACACAAAGAAGGAACTGCTCTGGCTGTGGCTCTAGGGCAGTCAGTGACTACTGAGGTTGGGGGAGGGTGTTTGCTGCATCTCTTACCTATCAAAGAGAACAGACACTCGCTCCATAGCTACGATCACAGACTCGCTGTCAGGTGTAGCAGGGCTGGGGTCAGAAGCTCTGCCTGGACTAGCTTTTTCCTTTCCTGAAACAGAAACACTAAGTAGGTTACAGGATGGAAGCCCAAGAGTCTTGAAATCTGCACTCACTGGCTCATACAGGACTTTACCAGATAGGCAGAGATCCTTCAAAAGTAGGTGATTACAGTCCCTAGCAAGGCAGGACCCAGCCCAACTTTCTTCCAACTCTCAGGGATGCAGTGGCTAGAGGCAGCTCTGATAGCTATACTTGGTGGTATCGTGTGAGCTGCTCTCTTGCCTTGGGCCCTAAATTTCTGGAAAGGTGAGAAGGCTGTCTTAGGGCCACACTAAGCCATGAGGCCTGGCTTGAGTCTCTGGGTGAGTCTATGAGCCTTACAACTCACTCACCTGTGTACATGCAGGTGAGCATCAGGCCTAGGGCTGCCATGGCCCTGTGTGGGCTTTGTACATTCACTCTTTCCACACTTAGCTTGACCAAGGACTCTGTGTCTAGCCGAGAGAGCTGCTCAGACAGCAGGAGCCGCTCCAGACCCCGGAGGGCACAGTGGTAAATGATGGAGGGGGTGGACTCCTCACTTCCAGAAAGCATTACTCCACACATCTAGACAAGAAGAAAGGCTTATTCTTATCTTCCCCAAAAGCACAATGACTCACTGGTACAGTCTATAAGGTAACCTGCCTATGTTCAATTGAGCCCAGCTAGAGCCCTCTCACCTGTATCACAGATGCTGAAAATTCTGGTCCTACATCCAGAGGGTAGTTTTCCATCAGGTAGAATGCAGTGGCACACATCACCAGCACATGCTGCTGGCTGTGAATGTTCACGCAGCTAAGAATGGGAGACAGTAATCATACCCAGTCACATACAGCAGCCCCCGCCTGTCTGCAGAGGGGACAGTTTTAAAGCATTATCCATCCACATCTATTGAGTACAGAGCCCTGGGTCATGTCAGCTTCTCCAGGCCTTTTCACCTGGCTGGCCTAGTGATTACACTGTCTCTAGCTGCATGGCCTCAGCTTGGCATGCCATCTCCAAGGCTGTACCTGTCCATAGGCCACTTCACTCTCCCTGAACATTCTCCATGTTCTTCATCAGGGTGTCTGTTTGCTCCATGCATATGCTAACTTGTAATACTCTAACTCATGGGATCTCCAGTTGGTGCCTGTTTGCTCAATGGCAGCAGTAGGGACCTGGCTGGAATATGAGTTAGACCAAAGCCACCGTAAACAAAGGAGCCACATTCCATCCCTTCTACCCTTTCAGATTTGTTCAAATGACACTTTCACTCCTAGGAACTGGCCACTGTTTTATATAGGACCCTCTGCCCAAAGCACTGAGCAAGGTCTATGCCATCATCTGACTTGGAATTGTAAGCTCCACCTACCTGTTCCCAGTCCTTTGTGCCCTCTTCTTTCCTTAGCACAGATTGTGCTTTCACAGAACCTGCCCAAATCTGCTGCAGGCCAGGATCTGTGGGTGGCTGTTTGCCCACCCTGTACACAGTAGGTTACTGACAAGGAAGGAAGGGCCACAAGCCACTATCTCTATTCCAGTTCAACTTGCCACTGCCTGTTGGGCCCCGAAAAAGCACTTTGTTCATCTGTCAGAACGCCACCTCCTCCCAGTAGCTGTGCCTGTCAGCCTAAGACCTCACCATCTCTAACTTTACTCTCCACCTCTCAATCTACAATCCTGTCACAGAACACCTGGCTTTTCCTCCAAGTCCCTTCACATCCCTAACTTGTGCCTCTGAGTGCCTAGCTATGCTCCATCATGTCACAACAACACCTACTGCTTGCAAGATAGAGCTGTGATGGGCTCAACTTATTTTCAAAAGGACCAGCAACACACCCAGGTACAGCTGCATGGGAGCTGTCTTTATGGGGAGGTGGGAGATCAGAGTAGGGAAAAAGGGCCTCCCAGGAAACAGGGTACTGATCAGAAACTAAAGAGGAGGCTGAGTCTGGCAGCAGGGGATCAAGCTGCTTTTCACAGCAGTGTGCTAAGTATCGGGGAGAGCAATGCGAAGCAGGTCTTTTCATCTTGCTAGAGAAATCCAAGAAAACATCTGATGTACATTTATGTCCTTGTGTCTCACAGCTACTATTTCCCAAAAAGGTCCGCTCCTGGGTTTCCTGACTGCCACTTACCAGGACCTGGCATATACTTTGTTATTGTTTTGGGGACAGGATCTCATCTGTAGCCCTGGCTGGTTTCAAGCTTATGCCAATTTTCCTGCCTTAGTTTCTCAAATGCTGGGTTATAAGCATTTGTTACCAAGCCTCTCTGGCGAATAGGAGACTTTTATTTTGTTTTTTATTTTTGATGTTTTTGTTAAGACCACACCAAAGCCTGTAGCCCACCCAGCCAGTCCCACTCACTGGGCTATTCCTTTGAGGTTGGACAGCAGATAGTCACTAACAACTGGAATGAGCTGCTTTGCAGTGTCATCCAAGAGGTCGCACTCCAACACATAGAGGATGCCGTGCAGAGCTCCAATCTGGCTGGGCAGGTGGCTGCTCCTGAGTGTGCTTTCCAGTAGGCGGCTGACGGGCTCTGCCACAGTTTTGTCCTGGATACAAGCACAGACATGAACTGTTGGAGGCAGACTGATGGCTGACTGCCAACGGTCTGCTTCCCTGAGTTTGAAAGAGCCTAGCAACAGTCAAGCACATAGCAGAGTCCACACAGTGGCTGAAATTCACCCAGGAGAGGTTGGTGTACAGTGCAGACCCTATCTAAAAACCTGAAGTTTAGAGAGGGTTTACCTTATGAAGAACATGTGATTTGTGCCCACACTTACTTTCCCTTCTGGAGTTGTATATGCTGGGCAGAGGGTATTCCTGTAATCTGCTACTTCTGACAACCCTGGATTCTGAGTTCTGCTGGCCCCTGTAGGAACATCTCATATATGTTGTCTGCTCCTTGTCTACCTACTGGATGAATGATTTGTGTTCTGTATGACTATTCAGGAACAGTATTCACACCTGGTTTTCTAGGCTTTGCCCAGGAACCTTCTTTCTCAGCTGCTTTTTGCCTCATGTCTCTTCACTGTAATAAACCTTGGTCTGGCTTTTCTAGCAAAAGCTTGTTGGTAGTTGTGAAGCTCCTGACATTAATTTGTGCTAGCCTGGACTGACATAGTATCACTTCCATCTAGGTATTCTAAATGTGGGAGCACACACCTTGACACATGACTCCTTCAGCACTGAAGACTGCTGTTGTGTTATGCAATCCAGGGGCCGTATTTCATTGTCTGACTGTGTCCCACCACCAGGAAAGGCTGGCTGAGGACTCATTTGGTCTCATGATGTAAGAGGCCTTCTGGTCATCTAGCCCTCCAGGGGAGTTTGTATCTGATGGTTTCAGGCTAAAGAGGGTTAACAGTCTTTGCCAGTTACTTCCTTCTCATCCCCCTTCCCAGGGTATCCCCATTGAGTGAGTCCTTCCTAAGAACAGTACAACCTAGGGCTCTGACCAGACTTCTGCAAGCATAACACCGGGATGTGTTGCTGAAGGCTGCAGATCTAAGAATGGGCAGAGAAAAGTGACAGTCTGAGGCATGCCGTGGAACACTGTCCTCTGGACGTGACATGGGCATGCCATCTTGAAATCAGAGGAGCTGGGATTACCTGTATTCCTACCAGACTCTCACAAGCACAGGCTTCTAATGTTCCCTCATCACAGGGATAGGCAAGGACCGGAACCTGAACCTCGGCATTCTGCACATGATCCTGCCCCCGCTGCACATGGTCTTGGGAAAAGGTTAAGTGAAGGAGGAGAAGGGTGCTGTGGCTCCACTTATGGAACTTTGGGGGTATCATTACCCATGCCGTGGTAGAATTTTTTAGTATGCAGCTTTTTGGGGTCCCTCAGTTCCATAAGTAAGCCTTCACTTATGTTCCTATGAGGAAAGTCAATAAATACACTGATTCACAAGCTGGACTTGGATCATCAGTAGCCTATCTGAGGTGAACGTCCCTTGTTCAGGTTTCCCCAGGAAAAGCAATGCAGCACTGCCTATAGCAGCACAAGACAGGCTGAAAGCCTCTCAGAAGACAATTGCCTTCAAGCACAGCTGCCTGTGTACACAGAGCTGGGAACTGGAGCTGTCTGCCATTCTGCCTTGGGGTCGTTTCTTAAAAATGACCATTATTTGCCTGATGTATTTGATTTACATTTTGCCTGAAGAACTTGGGCCTGAGCACAAAACCACAGTTACAAGGAAAGTTAAGCCACTGAAGCCACCCCAAGAAGGAAAATGGACCTCCCACAAGGACACAGTCCTGACAGCACCCAGAGAATGCCTGCTTTGAAGAGTGTGCTCACACAGGGGGACTAAGTACTCATTGTTCCTGTTCTCTGGATGGTGCTATGGCCACCCATGCTGTATACCTGTTCTAGCCTCTAGGTTCAGTGACAGATTCTATAGCAGAGCAGTAAGGAGAGGTGGGAGCCGTGCTGTGCCATGATCTATGTGTGCTGATGCTCTGTGAGACTGCACAGAGTTAGACATATATGTAAGAGGTGCCATCAGATACTTGAGGCTGCAGTGATAATAGCACTGTCTTATAACAAGAGAGGACATGGCACATATGACCCATGGTGAACGGGCCCCAGCAGGCTCTTCCACACCACTCCTGCCAGCAGTCCTAACTACTTCACACATGGCAGCCACTCACGTATCTAGTGAACAAGTAAGTTTCTTTATTAAAATTACTCATTTTTATATGTGGTATACGTGTATGTGTCCACATGCTAAACATGCACGTGACCTGTAGAGGCCAGAAGAGGATGCTGGTTATTAGCTGGCAATGTGGGTGCTACGAAAACTCAGATATTCTATAAGAGAACCAAGTGCTCTTAACCATTGAGCCATCTTTCCAGCCCCTGAACAGTTTCTTCTGTTATCATAAAAGTGGATCCTAGGAAACAGAGATTAAAAACATGATAATTTTCAACATTTAATGATAACATTTTAACACAATTTAAAAACACGATAATTATTTAATAGTAAGTGACAGGACAAAAGTGCCCATGTCAACAGTCTAGAGTCCCTCACCTTTCCTGAGTGCTGATATCCTCCAATATGCTCCAAGAAGAGGCAGAACCCATAGGTAATTACTTTCATGTGTATGTCTGACGTATGTTCTGAGAACCACCTAATAATATGTACATAGGAAAGACAACCAAGTAGTACTAGCTAAATTCTGATAGATCAGCAGCAGGATAATGGGAAGTGCTGATAAGCTGGGGAAGCCATGAGGTGCACATCAGGCATTCCCAGAGCACCGTGATTTGGGGCTCCCCAGTCCTGAGAACCATAAGCAGTACATATCTGTTGTTTATAAATTACCCTAAGGTGTTTGTGACAGCAGCACAACTGGACCAAGACAATTGTGATGTTAAGGATACAAATCAACATTTCCCAAAGTGGAAGTGTAAGGTTACTGTGACAAAAAGGTCGCCAGGGAAGACTGTGTAGGCTGAACAGTACAGTGGCATCTAGACCCCAACGGAGAAATGGAGTGGGGCTGCCAAGTGACAGACTGGCAGAAGAAGCCAGACCCAGTTCCACTGTGTGCTGTCCTGGTGCCACCACACCTTTTGTCCTGGAGAGGTGTCACAGTAACAGCATACATGCCAGGGGACAAGTGCTCCAGCCATGCTCGCCACAACACAGTCCTCTGTGGGAGCAGTACTAACAGACACCAAAATCTTTTAGCTCCACATGTGCCAGGGAGCATGGCTTGGGACAGGTCTCTGAACTATGTGGATGCAGGCAGCACATTGGACCAATATAAGGTCCCAAAGCAGTGCGGTCCCAAGTGGCTTCAAGGGGGCAGCCTCTGCACTGCCCCTCACTCACCATTCCCAGGACAGCAGCTGCCTTACAGGTGGCAGGCACCAGGTATTGAATGAGGATCTCATCTTCTGATGGGTGCACTCTCCGTAATTCTGTCAGCGTCAGATACATCATTTCAAACTGGGTACGTTCAGTGAATAAGTCTGACACCACAAGAAGCTGGAGATATGGAGAATCAGAACAAGAATTACACCTGGAGGAATGTAAGAAAGGCAGCCTAAAATGTGAACCCCTGTGTAAGTTCTGGGAACAGATCCGGGTCCTTCAGAAAAGCAGCTGATGCTCTCTTAACTAGCACTCTCTCCAGCTCCCACTTTTCAGAAGACCAAGTCAGTACTTTAGAGCCTTTCAATCCAGCCCTGTCAATAATGAAAGATGCCACCCATGACCCTTTGGGGCCGTTGGGAACAGAAGAGTATTGAAGTACGACGAGACTATTTATCTTAGAAAGTACTGGTTCACAAGAGTAGGTTCAGGAGTATACAGCTGTTTGTCACTACTCTGGAAGAGATAGAGATAAGCTGGGTCTCAGAGACACACTGGTGTGGCATCTGAGAGCATTTACCTGCTCTGGATCTGAAAAAAATATCTGTCTTGTCACCAACTTCAAACACTCTGTCTTTCCACACCTGGGAGGCCTGCAGGAGTTCCTTTACAGGTTTTGAGACATTAGAGATGAGGTGTGTATGTGTCTATGTGTGCGTGTTTATTTGTATATATTTGTGTGTATATGTGTCTGTGTATATATATCTGGTGAATGCATGGCACATGTGTGTATTTATGAAAATGGTATCTGGTGCATATATGTGCTGTGAAGTTTGTGTAATGTGTCTGTAGCATGTATTTAGCATGTGTGCACATGTATGTGCATGACTCTGTGTGTGTGTGTGTGTGTGTGTGTGTGTGCGTGCCCACGCAAGATGTGCAGATGCCTCTGGGTGAGGGGAAAGCAAACTTACGGATCGAACCACTTCACTGATCAGGATAACAGGGGTTCTCCTGGCTGCACTGGATGGCAGGATCCAGCGGCTGTACAACTCAAGCAGAAACTGCGAACAGGAGTGAATATCAACCCCAGCACGGTGTTTTCTGCAGAGTGTGAAACATGGATATTTTCACCATACACAGATGAGAGGTTAGCCCCAAGAAGGAACCCAAATAAGTGACTGAGAAGAAATTTCAAATTTCTTATTAAAAAGATAAAGCCAGTAAACCTGGAATTGACTGGAGACACAGGTGGTGACGTCGGTGCAGGGACATCAGCTTCCTCCTCCTCCTCCTCATCCCACTCCTCCTCTCTCAGGGGTGTGATGTTGTTCCCCAGCCAAACGGAGTGTATGGACACCTGTCACAGAAGCAGGCCCCAGAGATAAGGACATAGGTAAAGGCCTCAGGTTCTTCTTGGGTAGACACAATCCGGTCCTCCTGGTCTGAGCACATATGGCCGCTGTAATGATCCATTCAGACCCATATGTTACTATCAATGGAACCCCTGGGTAGTAAGGCAAAGGTTCTAAACTGTTGGCAGAAAAACTCTAACCTCAGGTTCAAAGCCTGAATGAGTGTCTGGAGAGGGTATGAAGTAAAAGCAACACCAAAGAGTGACACTATTGCTTCTAAGTGACAGCTGACCACACCCTGGAGAGAGGGGCCCATATATGGATTTTATAAGCCTGGTCTCACTCATTTGTGTTTTCCAATTATAGAACCTGCTTTTCTGGGCTGCTTGGTTACAGAAGTTTCTCCAAGGATGCAGAAGGATATGTGTTTGTTTTAGGAAGGTGTAAGGGGCAGCCAAAAGCCCCAAGCTCCTAACTGTAGTTATGGATGAAGTGGTCTCTGCATTCTCAGGATGGACAGTGACCTCCCTTTGGACTGCTCCTCTACAAATCCTCCTGCATTATTTCTTATGATCTCTGAAATCTTCAGTGAGGGCAAGCTGTGAACTGTGAACGAATTCTAGGTGCCAGAGTTCTCCACACCCAGCCCCTTCTACCATCTCTTTCCCCAAGATGGAGTGGCAGCTCAACCCAGTAGTTTCTAATAGCTGGCAGGTACCCCAGGTAATAAGGCAGGGCTAGATCTACACTTTGGCCCCACACAGTCTGACTAAATTCAGGTTGCAGACTTGAGCTGGCCTCAAGTACTGAAGGAAACAGACATATGAGTGCAACACAGTTGTAAGGGACAATGTGACCACAGGGACATGGTGCCTAGAATATGATCCTGTGCCCAGGAGCTCCAGGCATCTTACTCATCACCTCGTCCTCAGAAACACTACATCAAAAGCACATCGCATTCTAACCATCACCGTGACTTACCTTAGGGTGGAACTTTCTCTGTAAAAGTAGGAAGGCACAGAAGAGTTTGTCTAGAAAGGCAGCAGGTACCATAGCTCCCTGACCCTGCAGTCAGCAGCTGTCAGCTATCCCTATTGTTCTGGATGGAGTGTACTGTTCAACTGGCAGCTGCCTGCTGAGCTGGACACTTAGCTGCCCCCTGAGCTAGCAGCCAGGAAGCATTCAGTAGTGCATCTGCCTGACAACTCTCAACTGACTCCATTCTCTCCTTTCTAACCTTTCATGCTTCTTGGTTCTCTCCTGTCTCTCATGTTTTATAAACATCTGTATGCTTATATGCAAAATATATTAAAATCACATCATCCAACTATATTTTAGAAATATCTGTATACTTATATGCAAAATATATTAAAATCTAGAATAAAGTATGTAAATAAACTTTTCTCTGAATGTGGTATGTGGCTCAAGCCAGTGGCTCAAGCTCAAAGTGGTTATAATTTCAGCCTATAGTCCTTGTAGAAGGGAGTGGATTGGTACAATTGACCTACCTGGCCCAGCTTGTAGCTCATGTTGCCTGGCTCCCGCTCTGAGTTGATCTGCAGCAGTAGCTTGTCATGGCTGATGAGAGCACCTGCAAAACATCAGCACAGCATTGCGTGAGACCCTGTGCCTGCCTGGAGAGATGTTTGCCCAAGCTATGTGTCCTCACCACAGGCAGGATATTCTAGTTTTGCAGAGGCAGTAGGTCTTGGAGTACTGTCCATCTGCAACCTCTTCTTCCTTCGATGGCTGCCTCAAGCTAACTCCATCAGATCTCACACTGCCCACCCTCTCCCAAGGCACTCTACTGCCCTCCGCAGAGCTGTACTCTGAGCTGTTATCTATCCACACCCCTCTCAAGACATTCCAGAGCAATTATGCCATTTCTTACCCATCCTACTGGCTCAGGTAGAGGCTCCTCAAGGTCCGAGCCCCATGACTATTTAAAATCTCAGTGCTCTGTTTAATTCAAAGCTGCCAAAACCATTTTGGGATATATGACACACTGCATTTCCATACACAAACTTCCCCAAATAAAGTCTTCAAGGTGCTTAAATTTACAACAACAAACAATTCCTAAAACAATTTAGTAATTATGAGACTGAAGCGGTTTGTTCGACAATAACAAAGTAGGGACAGCAAAGGGAAGGGAAGGTGGGCAAAGGGAATGGTAACGAGGTTTTTGGGGGTGGCTCATTCAATATACATTATGCGCTTGTATGAAAATGTCCTTATGAAACACAATACTTTGTACAATTAATGCACATAATGGAAAGAAAATTCTCTTCATTTAAGTAAGGTGATAGACCTTGGTGCTCATGGTGGTCTAGATGAAGCATGAGACTTGTGAATGGGGGCAATACACTCTGCACGCAGACTCCTTGTTAAGCCACAGCAAGAATGCCAGCCACATTCTTTTTCTAGCTCCTTCCTGTACCTGTAGTAGCTGGTAACAGAGAAGGGACAGGATCCCATGCCTGGTGAGAATGGTGAGTGGCAGTATTCTCTCGTTGGGAAACCATCTCTTGGATTTCTTGTTCTACAATTCCTCTGATCACACTCAACTTTCTTCCAAATCTAAAATTGAGAAACAAGGGAAAAAACATGTTTGCTTCCTTCAAACATCACAGAAGTGTAAACCACCAGGACTTCTCTTTCACTTGCCTGAAGCAGCTGGTGTAACAAAAAACAAACCCTTCAGCAGGTGCTCATTCTTGACCCACAAGTCTGCGCCTGAACACCCAGTGAAGCCCATAACATTTCAGACTAAATTCTCAGTTGTCACTGTTGATAAAAATCACTTCTGGATCTGCATCTCAGGGCAAGGCCACAGACACAGAACGTAACAGTACTGAAAGAACCAGTAAGGATTGTTCCATCAATTCTTACCCCAAAGGAGAGGGTTAGGGGAAGTGGGTTACCTCACCATCCTCTGCACTGGCCCACATAGGAACTCAGGCAAACCTGGTATCGAGAGCCTTCAGTGGCTTGTTCCGGGGCTGTTGCTCCAAGCAGCTTACAGCTGGATTGCCAGCCACAGGCACAGTCATTGCACTGAGCACTAGAGAGGTGATGGCCTGCACAGCCAGGACATGGATCTGGGTCCTTTCCGTGTCTTCCTAGAGGAACAGTCCACACATTGACAACATAAGAAGATACCAACTACTCATCCTGCCTCTACTTCACACAGTGCCCACAGGCCACATGGCCTCATACAGGAAGATCAGATCACGTAAGTGCTATGGCTTCCCACAGCCAGGGTCTTAAGTTCAAGTTTGCTGGGCACTGGTTACACCTACATACCTGGGCCTTGGAGTAAACCTGAAGTATCCACACGTTTGGCATAGATCTCCAAACAGAAATTTACCTTGGAGAAAATTGCTCTTTAAATTTTATCATCATTTTGGAACACTGCCTATGGCAGCCTGGCAGTTACAGATGAGTTTGAAGATAATACTGATGACCTGTGACCTATATAGATTCACCCTCTTATCTGTCATCTCCAGTTTACTACATATCTCTTAGAATCAAGTGCTTATATCCCAATACTTTTAATACCCAGAACCTCCCTCACTTTACAATGATATGGTGGTTATTCATGTCATATTAGCATGGTGTACACTAACACTAGGCTAACAAAGCAAAACCTCTAAGATAATTAAAAACAAACAAATAATCAGGAACAAAAAACAACCAACAAGCACATGTGAATGGCCTGGATTCACTGCCTTTGTTTTAGTTCAATGACATTCTTTCAGATCCTGATAAGTGAGTAGACCCCAACAGTAATGAAAGAACCAGCTCACTGATCATTGAAGTGCCATGTGTCATAGTGAAAGATACAGTCTAGCTACTGTAAGCCTCGGTCTCCAAGCCTCTCGGGAGTTTGCCTTTACTCTGAACCGTCAGTTGGCATATGATCAGCCTGTTTTGTTTCAAAAGCTGTCACAGCTACAGGGTCCCAGTTAGACACCCCCTAGTTACGGAAGTCTCACCTCTGGTGGGCTCTCTTCCTGCTCCATCACCAGGGGCTGAGTCACCAGGACACCAAGGAGGGTAGCCCAAGTTTCTTCAAACTGGGTACGACTGGTCCACCCTGCGATTCAATCATTACATTAGTTTCCTGACTCCCCAAACCCAAGAGGAGACACTGATAATATAATTGCATCAGTACTGCTCCTAGGGCACCGCCTTCAGAGCAATCCTACAACATAAGGGATGTCATTCTCTCCATTTATCATAAAGGACACAAGAGCACATGGAAATCAGTTGTGCTATCAAGGCCAAGAGGCACAGGCCAAATTCAGCAGCCCAAACTGCCCCGCTGTATAGCACAGTGACAAGGATGTATACAAAGGCATCACTTAAGCTGGTCGTGCTATTCCTGCCCACTAAGCATTTTAAAAGTAAGACTTCAGAGCAGACCACAGAGCCATATAGTTAATAATCCTGTCTCTATAAAGTTGGTGAGATTAAACAGTGTCAGCGAGATGGCTGACAATCTGAGTTCAATTCCCAGGGACCACATGGAAGGAGAGAACCAGTTCCTGTCAGCTGTCCTCTGCCCTCCATGCGAATGCTGCACTAGGAGATGCTCATGTGAGTCCTGCCTCCACAAAGTGAATACATGTAAACAGTGAAAGCCACCCAGAAGACAGATCAAAAGAGCATGGTACTGGGCTAAGAACACTCTAGCAAGCACAAAGGCAGCCTAGAAGGCCATTCAGAGTAAAGTTCAACAAAAAGCTGCACTTGATGTTCCCACCAAGACCCAAGGAGATCTACAGCACTCCTTGTAAGGCCAGGATATAGTAAAGAGTACCAGAAGAGTAGAGCATCAAGTGCTAGGACCTCCTGGAACACGGGGTATGACTCAGATTCAAGTGAATGCTGACACCAGGAGACAGACCCAACTGGTAATTGCCCAAGGCAGACATAAGTGGGCAGGAGTAAGTGGGCAATGTGTTGGCTAGTTATGTCAGCTTGACACAAGCTAGAATCATCCAGGAGGAGGAACTCTCAGTTGAAAAAGTGCCTCCAAATATTGGCTGTAAGTAAGTTTGAAGGGAGTTTTCCTAATTAGTGATTGATGTGGTAGGGCCCAGCCCGTATTGGTGGAACCACCCCTGGGGCAATAGTCCTGAGTGCTTTGAGAAAGCAGGCTGAGCAAGCCTTGGTGAGCAAGCTGGTAAGCGGTGCTCCTCCATGGCCTCTGCTCCTGTTTCTGCCTCTAGGTTCCTGTCCTGTGTTCCCGCCCTGGCTTCCTTCAGTGATATACTTATAAGCTATAAAGAGAAATAAACCTTTTCCTCCTCAAGTTGCTTTTGGTCATGGTGTTTATCACAGCAACACAAAAGTAACTAAGATAGGAAGTAAAAATGCTCTTCATGGGAGGTGCCCGATTCCTACTCAGGAGTTACTGAGGACAGTGATGACTGTTCAATTTATAGAGATTTAGGAAGTTGAGGCAGGTTGCTGAGATCTGAATAAGAACACTTGAAGAAGCCCCAGGGCCTCACTTGGACCAGGCAGTGGACCTGGTGCCCAGGCTCTTTTAGGAAATACCCCAGAAAGGAAAGGCTATGAGGATTATAACCACAAAACCAAATCAGATTGGACTCCATAGGCTCATATACTTGAATACTTGGTAACTAGGTGATAAACTATTTGAGAAGAATTAGGAGATATGGCCTTGCTGAAGGAAGTATGTCACTGTGACTGGGCTTTGAGGTTTGAAAAGCCCACACCAGGCCCTGTCTCTCTGTCTCTATCTCCCTCTCTATGTCTGCTGTCCGTGGATCAGGATGTAAAGCTCTGAGCTCCTGCTCCAGCGCCAGGCCTGTCTGCTTTCTGCCATGATGACAATGAACTAACTTTCTGAAACTATAAGTAAGCCACCAATTAAATGTTTTCTTTTGTAAGAGCTGCCTTGGTCATGGTGTCTCTTCACAGAATAGAACAGTGATTAAGCCACATTCTCAACAAGAAAACAGGCAAAAAAGGAGGAGGAGGAGGAGGAAGAGGAAGAATAATAATAATAAGAATAAGAAGAAGAAGAAGCAGCAACAGCAGCAACAGAATTTAGATTGTGTTTCAGGAAGCAGAAGAGTCTTGATAGGGGAACTACTCATGATACTGTTTACTGAGACACTACGTGTATTTTTCATGTTCATGTCTGTAGCCAACACATAAAATGGACACACTTTCCATTCTATGGACCACAGCACTGAAGATCCTACCCTGTCGGCGAAGGGATGAGCAGGACTGTCTGGCCAAATCTACCTTCCTTTATTCTATCACTGTGCCCCTGTGACACTTAGTTTGCCATGTTTTCCCAAACTGCTCATTCTACACATAAGAAAAATGACCCAAGTAAGAACACGAGATCAAAGTGGCAAGCAGGAAGACATGAGGACATCACTTCGACTATTTAGTCTGCTGTTGTGGCCCTGGAGACTGAAGCTTAGGCTTCCTTGGTGCTAAACAAGCACTGCAGTGAGCCACACTCCCAGCCCACCTGTATGGTTTAGTTTGAATGAATACTGTGAAGACAGAACTGGCTTCCTGTGATAGCTACACATGCATTTCCCTTTGTTCAAAGAAGCCTGGTATGCAACCCCCCACACTACACTCACTCATCCATTTGCACCTGGTCTACTTGTTCACCATAATTGTAAATGTACTGTAAAATGTATGAAGGTTTGCATCATCATCATCACCCCAGAACCTTCTCAGTTGCTAAGTGCGATGGCCCTACCCTGAAGCTTCAGGTCTCAGAGGTGGCACAGGGAACTGAAGAGAACTGTGGGTACCTAGGGTGTTGATGCGGTAGATGAATTCCTTGAGGATCTCCTTCTCCTGGAGGAACTCTACAGGGATCTCAGGAAACACTGTGCCAAAATCCCCTCCAGGCTTGGGTGACCACCCAAGTTTCCATACCTGAGATGAAAAGAGTACCAGATGGATGGAGATGCCATAAGGACAACAAGAGACACCCCCCGCCCCCTTCTCTTAGTCTTCCTGATGAGTCAGCCGCCTGCCCTTTACTACTCAGACTTTTCTAGAGCCTGTGCCTTTCTACAAGAGGCTCCCACCCTTTTGCCGAGAACCTTCAATGCCAAGCTTGACTCCCACCACTTTGCCCTGCCTTCCCAAGGCCAGCCCATCACCTTCTTGTTATACCCCTCACCCCTTGTCTGTACACAAGCTGTATTCCTTATAGGAAATGCTGGTACCCAAGTGTGTTAGAGAAAAGGCAAACACTAATGAGATTCAGTCTCATGTATAAATATGCACTGGCAAGCAGGCGCAAGGCCAACCCCACTGTCCATTCCTATCAACTCTGAGAGGTGGAGTTCTGCCATTCAATACAAAGGGAGCCCTGAGGGACACCCTACACTGTTCTAGTAGCAGGACCATCTAGCCAGCTCAGCTATGTGCCTCAGTAAAGCAATGAGGACCTAAGGGAACCTCCCCAGATTTCTACAACCCAACCAAGCCCCTTTTATTATGGGAAAACCTTCTATTAATCTCTTATACCACACACAAAAGTCTCTGGGGCATGCCCAGGGGAGGTTCTGCAGTGTGTGCTACAGCTGCTTTTCTGACCAGGGACTACGGCATGCAAGGGAGCAGATTAAGAGCTCTTGTAGGCAGACTCCTCAGAGCCTTCCATCACCCCTACACCACCTTCTTGTGCAGTCTTTACAAGGAATGCTCCTGCCCAGGGCTGAGCCTCATGCTGAAATGTTAGATGATCTCTTGGCTTTCTATTGCTCTCTTCCCAATGTCCACACCTCTCTGTTCTATAAGTACTTCTAGCACAGCTGGGCCACAGCACTCAGAAGGGGCCCCTGCAACTCTAAGGTCCAATGAATGTCATGTTTTGGATGTGAACTTTTCCAGGATCTTACATGCAAGCACACACATGCTGAAGCTATGGCCCAGCAGTAGGCACATGCCCTATCTATGAAGAAAAAAGCACTCTTCCTTTGGGTCTGGCCTGCCTCTGTGCTATGGTTCAAGTTGGCTGCGGGCTAGCTTTGCTTTCTTGATGAGGATTTTTGTAGGAAAGGATATGTCTGGTATGCTATTTCAGCAGACTGAGATCAGCCTAGCTGCTGTTAACCCTTTTCCCATGCTAAACTCTCACTGTGAACTGGAACAAAAACCAAGAACCATCCAATTTTAAGCTGATTCGTGAAGAAAACTTCAAGAGAAGACCCATAATTGTGGTTGTCCCTAAGTGTATGAATCAATCTTTCTTTCTATCTCTCTAAGCCAGAGTCTCACTATGTAGCTCTGGCTGTCCTAGAACTATGTAGACCAGGTTGGCCTAGAATTCAGAGACCTGCATGTCTCTGCATGTACCACTATGCCCAGCTTTATATGAATCTCTTCAGAGGTGACACTTGAAAAAAACTAATTGAAGAGCATAATTTCTGGCTTACTATTAATTAGTTTAATCACTTCAGAATCACATCCAACATGAATTATCAGTGGAGATGAAGTTTAGTACTTCAGCCAATTTTTTGAAATGCAGTATTTTTACTAAGACCCACTACACAGAATGCCTGGGGGACAACGCAGGTGTCACAACCATCTGAAAACACTGGAACTACCACAGAGAGTGTCACAATAAGGAAAACTATGTGATAAGCTGAGCATGTAATTTTAGCTTTGGGGAGGTAGAGAGGAGGATCCCAAGTTTGAGGCCTGGTTACATATCAAATTGAGCAAGATCCAACTTACCAGAGGAGGCACACGAGTATAACTGTTAACGAGGGGGAGGCGGGCCAGACTGATAACAATGTTCTTCAGCACAGCTGTGAGAAATGAAGGCAAGGTGCTGTTCCTCTTGTGGCCCAAGGCCAGCACTGACTGCAGGGATTCCACCATGTCTGCCACCATCTCGCAGGCTGAAGTGATGTGACTGAGGTCTATATAGGCAATGGTGATCAAGAGAGCAGCCCGTCAGAACACACTACCAGCTTTCCTCTGCATGAGAACACCGGCCTATGAGCCCTGTCCAGTTTACTCAGATTTTGGGCTGCTCACTTAAGGCCTGAGGTTTTACTTCCTTAGTATGCATCCAGACCCATTTCTTTCCATTTCTACTGGGAATACAACAATAGTTTTGAACCTGAGTTTCAGCCCTAGATGGGAATTCTAGCAGTGGAGTGACAAGGAAAGAATGAGAACCACCAATCTGCCCTGTTAAGAGTCTTGAGGGTAGGGACTGTTCATATTCGCTGAGTCTTGATACAGCACAGAATTTAAGAACCACTTGTTTAGTTGGTGAAAGTTAAACTAAACAGATAGTTACCCTTGTCCATGAGATTCAACAATTTAGGCACTCCCTGATACAGAAAAAGGATCCTTATTAAGCTTAAGGAATCTAGCCCCAAGCTAAAAGAAATGATGTGTGTCAGACTAACTTCAAGTAGTACCAGCTTAGATGGGAGAGATGGCTCAGTGGCTAAGAGCACTGACTGCTCTTTCAGAGGACCTGGACTCAATTCCAAGCACCCACATGGTAGCTCATAACAATCTGTAACTCCATTCCCACGGGATCTAGCACTTTCTTCTGGACTCCTTGGGCACTGCACACATGCGGTGCAGACATACAGGCAGGCAAAATACCCTCACATACAAAATTTTTTTAAAAAGTACTAACCTATGGACATGACTTAAAAATTTAAAAAGCAAAATATGAGTTGCTTCTTCTGACCAGAACTTCATTAACTGACCTCAAGTCATAGAGGATAAACAAAACTACATCTGCCTGAATTAAGTCATCTCCTGCCACTGGGCCCACCTGCCCATTCTCAAGATGGTGGGCATTTATTCCAGTGCTTCCCATGGCCTGATTTCCTTACCTGCATCTTAGCCTCACATCAGAAGCACAGAATAACCTGAGTTGCTGCTCAGTTAGGAAAAGACAAAACTGTGAGGTGAAGTGAATTCTAGGAACTGAAAGGGCTCCAGTCAGAAACCAAGTGAGAGCTCAGGCTGTACTAAAATGGTGCTGCTCATGGGCCTCTGTGCAATTATAAAATCTTGGGACAGGAACTGAAAGACTACAGACAGGGAAGCCCTGCCTTTTAAAATAGTTTCTCTTATTGTATAGCTCAGAGTGGACTCAAATCATGACCCTCCTACTTTGGCCTTCTTAGTACTGCGATTACAGGCCTGTGTCATAATACTGGGCTGTGATAGATGGTTTTACACTTATGATTACAAAGGCATGTTTCTGGAGAAATAGAGCAGGGCTGAGGCTCCTGGTGATCCAAGGAAAGATAATGTTCAATGCTACCTGCCTTCCTCCCTGTGGAAGAAGTGCTGTAGCTAGGGTATTTGAGCCTCTGAGATCAAGGAATTCAAAAGATTCTAGAAGCCACAACTGTCACAGTAAGAGAGCTGTGGTGGTTTGAATAGCACTATTAGGAGGTGCGGCCTTGTTGGAGGAAGTGTGTCACTGTGGGGGTGGGCCTTGAGACCCTCCTCCTAGCTGCCCATGAGACAGTCTCTCCTGGTTGGAGTTGGATCAAGAACTCTCAGTCCCCCAAGCACCATGTCTACCGACAGCACACTGCCATAATGACAATGGACTGAACCTCTGAACCTGTAAGCCAGCCCTAATCAAATGTGGTCCTTTATAAGAGTTGCCTTGGTCATGGTGTTTCTTCACAACAATGGAAACCCTAAGACAACTGCTAACCTAGACTCATAAGGAAGATCAGAAAAAGACATTGTATGTTCCTGAGTCTAGATGGTGATTTCAGTATTATTATTTTTTTTTCAAAGTAATGACAGCATCTACTACTTAAGAGGTTGAGACATCAGAGTCATGAATTCATTGCCAGCCTGGGCTATAGAGAAAGACCCTATGGCAAAGCAAACAAGTCAACAAATGTCACTAAAGAGATGTCTGAAATAGTCACTAAGGTTACAGTATATCATATAGCATCTGCACTAACTTCCAATTCCTTAAAATTCTGAGTTACTCATTCAGAATTTAATACTTATTTGCCAGTCACTTACAACAGACCAAGCAGTAACCTTAAGAGCACAGACAAGGAAAACAGAGTCACCCTAAAGTAGCAGTCATGTGCTAAGTGCTGAGGCTATGATGGGGGTGGGGAGGCAGCGCTTCCCAGAGAAGAGGTACACATCTAGGTTGTGAGGAAGGATGTAGGATGAGTCAGACCAACTGACTGAGGAGAGGGGGTCTTCATCAGAAAAACAGGGCTCCAAAACCAGGAATGTATATGCAGCCATGGTCAAAAAAAACCCTCCTGCCCCTTTAAGTCTGGATGAGCCCTAGAGGACAGCAAGAGAAAATATGTTTCCCAGAGTCCACTTCATGAGTTTCTTTTGTCAATGAATTTGAGGGCTCCAAAGAAACACAGAAGGGGAAAAAAAATGGCCCTAAGACTTACTTTGTATATCTGAGTCTACTTCCTCCTTTCTGACAGCTCTTGGAGTATGTGACCTGCTTTCAGGACCGAGAAGCTGGTCTCCAGGTTGTACTGCAACTGAAATTACAGCAGAACATACACTTAAACCCTTCTTTATACCTGTGCAGCCTCATAAATGTACCATGATAGCTATGTCAACTGAGGCTAGATTTCTAGAAGCAATTTCCATAAAACTGAAAAGCACTGGAAAATAGCAGATGCAAGCACCATTGCTTTGGCTAGTCATGAACACACAAAGACTTGTGCTTCCACACTCAGGCTTCTAAATGGATTGTCTGCCATCTCCACCCTGAGAGTTTTTATCAGACTAGTCATAACTCAATACTGCTAAAAGCGTCACTTTGACTAAGAAGCTTAGCTTTTTAAAATTAATCCCTGGATCTTTGTTTCCAAGTTGACTACAATGCACAGATGAAAACAATTTAAACAATGAAAGATCAAAACACCACTCTATAATGTTTAATTTGAAAACATAAAACTTCAAAACATCCTCTAACATGTAAACTATAATGTCTAATTTTTAAAAATTTTTAGCTAATGACCCTTGTTGAGGACACTGCAAAGAATGAATCCCTTTTATTTTATAACATATTAGCATTACAATGCAGTATGCAGGCACATACTTCACTCTAACAGAAGTCATCTATTGAATGTAATCTTATTAATCTTACAATCATCTAGGACTAAGGACATCGAATAGTCAACTAAGACTCCAAACTCTAAACAAAGTAACTAGGAAAGCAAATTCAAATTAAGTTCTAGTGCAGTGTCAAGGTCTGGGGTGGGCAAATGGGCCTTCTGAAGGCAGCACTACAACCTATCCACTCTATCCCAAATCCTAACTTGGGTCTTGGGAAATACAAGACAGGAAGAAAAAATATTCCTGACTGACGTGTATTGCTGATTACCAGTTGAGCTGCATGAAGACAACAAAGTCATTCATAGACAAAGACTTACTGGCTTCCAGGATGAATCGCACACAATGGATGAGGGAGCAGGCATGAGTCACATACTCTGGAGAGGACAGCACCCCCCAGAGGCCAGGCACCTGTAGTGCCAAACAACAGCAGTCTAGCCCGGCTTGAAGGTCCAGACTCAGTGGGATCTGCTCATGGATCAAATGCCATGACAGGGCCTAAAGGGAAGCACTGTGTTAGAAAACTCACTCAGGACTCTGGATCTCAGGGACCTCTAGGGAAGCAGTGCCAATAAAAGCTACGGAAGACCATGGACAGATGGATAGGGCAGGAGATCAGACAACCTCCTTGCAGAAGAATGGCCCCTGACCCACATTTCTAGGTTGTCATTCCTAGCTTTCTTATTATCCAGTCCTGATCTACCTATACCCTAAAGTTCTAGCCTTCTCTCTGCCAGAATGCCCAACTATCCTACGTATCTTTTTCCTTTAGAACCATGGGTGCCCATAGAAACTTGTTCTGAGCCACATACACAGTCTCCAGCCGGGGGCTTTTCTGGAGGGCCCCTGTAACATTGGACTTTTTCTTTTTTCTTTTCTTTTCTTTTCTTTTCTTTCTTTCTTTTTTTTTTTTTTAAAGAAATAGGATCTGTTTGTTTTGTTTTGTATTTCAGCCACAAAACTGAGTTTGGGAGTATGATTTATGACTAGTGACTTCTAGCAAGTCCCTGAACCTCTCTGAGCTTCTTTTCCTATGTGTGAAATGGGAACAGAGTTCACCCTACAGAGCTGTTACAGGAAACAAGTGTCATGACATGGCCTGTGCAGCTCAGAGTAGGACTAGGAGCTGCCACCCAGCACTTTACATAGACATTTGCTTTCCTGTCTTCCCCACTAGGCTGAGACAAGCTCAAAGACTACCTAACCTAGTGTGGTTCGCCTGGTGCCTTTACACCATACATCTCAGGATACTCACTTTCTTCTCTTAGTGTAAGGTGTCAACCCTTGTTCAGGATTGGCAGCACAGGTCTGGCTCAGGTGAGGCTCTTTCCCAGCAGTTATATGTCAAGGTAATAAAACTACAGTACCTGTATAGATATGTATTTTGGGGGGCCAAGTGTTCCAAGGTGAAATGTCCAGCTTCACTGCCCAAAACCTAACGCTGTCTGGATTTAGGATCCACATTAGGCTTGCAGTGTAGGGACAAAAGGATGTCTTACAGACCTCCTTTATTCCCATCGGTGAGGGTGAAAGGCACTCGGTACCATCAGGTCAATCAGACTCTGCCAACAGGCATTCCCTTCCTGCCTGTTTATTCAAATAGGGTCTAGCTATATACTCAGGCACATCCTTACAGACCAGAAACCCGCAATTCTCCTGCCTCAGCCTCCGGAGTACCTGGGCTAACGTGTGCGCTATCATACTCCATACTGTTGGTTTTCAAGGACTTTCATCTTAGTGCTACTCACATATCCTGTCTTCACAGAGACACATCATTTCAGAGCTGCTCTTACCTCAAGTGTCATTACCACAAACTTCACCGTGTCCCCCTCCTTCTCAGGAGGAAGGTGCAAATGAGCAGGCACTTTGGAGAGCACCACCAGGTACTGTGCCAGGGCACGGGCAAGTGTGGTCAGAGACTGGTATGATGTGGTATCACCTGAAACATGAGACTGGCATGAGTGACTTTGACTGTGAGCACAGGCCCCTCCCCTTCAGAAGCCTTCCCACACTATGTGAATTTGAGGTTGCCAAGACCAAGAGAGCATATCTGTACATGCTCACTCATATGTGCTACATAAAGTCTGGACCTGGTCTGCCCTGAGTCTAACCCACTATTCCTGAAGGGCTTAGAACCTGACTTTCTATGCCCAGGTCAAGCAACAAAGAAAGATGTTTAGAACTAAGGATTTGATGCAGTTTCTGAGATATCTTTGTCAGTCTTTCCAGTGCTTTAGTTTAACAGCCCTGACTATATATATGCTTAAGGAAAAGCACTGTGCTGAATCTGTAATACTTTTAAAAACTGACAACTAGGGCTAGAGAGATAGCTCAGTAGTTGACAGCATGGGCTGCTTCCAGAGGACCTAAGTTAAATCTCCAGTTACCACATAGTACGCTCACAGCCACCTGTAATTCCAGTCTCATGGGATTTGATGCCATCTTCTGGCTCCATTGGCACTGCATACATGTGGTGAAGACATACATGCAGACAAAACTCCTACACACATAAAATAAAATAACTAAAACACTAAGATAACTTGAGCTGAGAGGACGGGTTGGTGGGGACAAGTGTTTCCTGTGCAAGCATGAGGACTTGAGTTTGGAATCCAAGCACTCAGGTAAGACCTAGCTGTGGGTGTGCACCTATAACCTCAGCACTGGGGCTGAGGCAGGAGGATCCCAGAGGCTTGTTGGTCAGCCAATCTAGCAGAGTTGGAAGCTCTAGGTTCAGTGTGTGACCCTGTGTCCCTCTGGCTAGTACATTCTGCTACTGTCATTCCTATTATCCCATAAAGAGACAGAGTGACAAAGACAGAGACAGACAGACTGACAAGTATCTAAGGGAAATGTATTTAAATTACCAAGCAGATCATTCAACTTGCTCCAGTAGGCTGTGGGTTCTGTAGGCAGGAAAGGCTGGAAGACTTGATGGACAGCAGGAAGCTGCTGAACAACACTGGTCACCCGGTCCAGAGTCACCCCACGGGCTGCTTCAAAAAGGGGACTCTTTCGGCCATTAGCAATCTCGCTCATGCCAAGGCTTAAGCAGGGAGCCAAAAGGCTTAGGTTGAACTCCTGGGCCAGAAGATCACATGCAAGACAAATAGCAGCAAACAGTAAGCTATCCTCCAGGCTGGGACACACACAGTTAATGCAATAAGCATTTGTTTCTGAGATAATCCAGACCAAAGAACTGTAAGGAATGCTTCTGAGAATATTCTAGAGACATAGACACTCAAGCTTCTTGTTTTTTGCCATGGGAGAGTCTCTGAACCACACTGGGACTCTGACGGTAAAGTCATCGCCAGATGAGCCCTTGGATGTTGTATGTGCAGAACTATCAGTCAAAATAAACCTTTCTCTCTCTTTTTTTTGGCCCTGCTTGCTCCAGCCCAAAGATTTTTATTTATTTATTATATGTAAGTACACTGTAGCTGTCTTCAGACACACCAGAAGAGGGCATCTGATCTCACTACAGATGGTTGTGAGCCACCAGGTGGTTGCTGGGATTTGAACTCCTCCTCTGGAAGAGCAGTCAGTGCTCTTAACCGCTGAGCCATCTCTCCAGCCCCCTAAATCTTTCTCTTATGAAGTAGCTCGTCTCAAGTAACTTACAATAATAAAAGTGGGAAAATACACTCTAGAAAAGATCTTAATTAGACTATAAATAAAACGAAAAGACAGATAAAACTAAGTTGAATTCTCTATTTTAAAAAATTTACCCTATGTTTTATATATATATATCAACAATTCCATTTAACATGCTTAATAAATACTTCTGGTCTCTGTCATATCTGAATTTTAAAGTAATATTTTAAATTTTTATGATCTTATATTTCTTTGAAATAATTCTAGGATGACAGATCTTAATTGGTATAAAGAGTGCACCAAGTTTAATATGCCATCTAAAAACCAATGAAATGCCAAGCAATGCTGCAGCCTGTGAAGGCACACAAAGCATCTGGAACAAGAGAAGATGGGGTCTTATATAGGACAAAATTCTGCTTGGAAAATCAACATTTCACATGCCAAAAATTTTTAATTTTCCTTTTTCTTTTAGGTTTTTCGAGACAGGGTTTCTCTGTGTAGCTCTGGCTGTCCTGGAACTCACTCTGTAGACCAGGCTGGCCTCGAACTCAGAAATCCACCTGCCTCTGCCTCCCAAGTGCTGGGATTAAAGGCGTGCGCCACCACTGTCCGGCTATTTTTTCATTTTTTGATTTGGAGATAGAGTCTTACTATGTCACCCTGGTTGGCCTGGAACTTATGAGGTTGACAAGACAGGCCACAGAGATCCGCATGTCTCTGATTCCCAAGTGCTGGAATTAAGGGTATGCACCACCATGCCTGGCCTCATGACAGTTTTTATTATGTTTTGTCAAATTTTTCTTTTATTCATTTAAGGATTTAGAGAAAGAATTGCTGGGCCGTGATTGGCAGTCTGTTTTCTGATAGAGCTAAAGTTTGAACGCTGCAGGCCCAATAGGCAGTCTTCAGCCTATAAGGGATGGCAGTCGTTTGCCAAAGCTCCTAGAATACAGCTTCTAACACGTGGCTACATCTCTCCATAGGTCTGTGACATTTGGTCATGTAAAAAAGGGTCATGTCCCCAAGGCCCTCCTCAGGTAGAGGCGTGGTCACACCCCAAACCCAGCCACAGGTAGAGGCATGGCCACGCAGCCCCAAGCCATCCCCATGCTAATGAGACACCTGGAGACTTAGCCTTTCTACTTTAACCTCATCCCTCTCTGAGGGAGTGGGGTACGATCTCATCCACGCCACATGGACTGTCTCTATTCATCTTCATCTGCCGTGGGAAACAAATGGAATTGGCCTTCGCCTAATGAGCCGCCCATCTACCCTCCCGTCTCAGCATTTCCAGCTGCAGCAGACTTCCGCCCAAGCCAAAGCAGCTAGCTAGTGCCCAAGCTGCCAACCCGGTCCTAGCAGGGACCCCAACAGTGCTCCTTCTAGCTCTTCTGCGGCACCCAGGAGCGCCTGTGGTGCCCAGGGCTAGAAAACCCATGCAGCTGGCTGCAATGCATCCCCCCCACCCCCCACGAACGGCCGCCCCTCCCCCACCCACGGGCTGGGCCTCCACAAAGGCTTCCCATAGCCTGACTAGCCCAGAGGACTGTGGGCAGAGGCACGAGGCCACTTCCTGCATGTCTCATGCCTCACTCAGGAGCCACAAGTGCTCGGGGCGGACACGCAGGGCTTCACTCTACCCCTCACTATTTGTTCCCACAGAGAATGACAATTTTTTCCAGTAGAACTTAAGCTTCGATACTAAACACTGTATTTCATCATTAGTACCTCCAAATCAAACATTGCTGTGGTCATGGCTGGAACTTGCAAGCTGTTACTTAACGACTTGGAAAATATACCAACCTGGGTTCTGTACTTTAGATATCTTCCCATGTGCGAATCCCCCTCTCCCCACAACACACATACCTCCTATTAACCTGCTCAGTTCCTGCTTCTCCATACCCATTTGGCATGTATCAGGGGGCAACAAAGAACCCCACTAAGGTAGTGGCCTACGGATGGAATGAATGCCTAGGTAGTGGCCTAGGGAACTGAATGCTTTCAAGGCCTGGACCAGCTCTGAAGTGTGCTTTCTGGTATTTGAGAGGTAAGTGGAGGAGAATTCCTCTATATCTAGAGGGCACAGGGCATCTAACTACATGAGATAATTCCTCTACAGCTAGAGAGGACAGGGCACCTCACTACATGAGAGAATGTCTCTTTATCTATAGGGACAAGGTGCTTTACCACATGATGGGTGTAATGGTTAATATTGACATCAACTTAGCAAGATCTAGAATTACTTAGTAGATAAGCCTCTTGGTGTGCCTACCTTGATTAGGTTGAGGTAGGAAGACCCATTTTAATTGTGGGCAGGGATCCTGGACCGAACACAAGGGACAAAGCAAGCTCAGCACTAGCAGTCATTTTTCTCTGCTTTCTGATTATGGGCACAATGTGACCAGACATCTCAAGCTTACTGTGATGCTTTCCCTTCCATGAAGGACTGTACCCTTGAACTGTAAGCCAAAACAAACCCTTCCTCCTCTAAACTGCTTTTTGTCAGTGTTTTATCATAGCAACAAGAAAAGTAATTAATACAGGGGGCTACTAGAGATCAATTCCCAGAAGACAATGAACACACAATACTTTCTTGTAGTCAGGAAATGAACGATCAACTGACTATAGCCTATGGCCACCTGTTTTCTTTAAATGCAAGAAAGATCAAGTGAAACAGCCTTTTTCTTTTAGGATTCTAGTTTGTATGAAACGGCATCCTGTTCACATCTCACGAGCTGGCTATTCTGGATTATAGCTTTCCGTGTCATTTCTTGTTAGAGACGCCCATGTGCTTGCCTAATGATGTCCCTTGCCTGGACTCGGGTTTCCCATGTATTAATCACACAAAGATGAGACAAATTGTGCTGGCTAGTTTTATCAACTTGGCACAAGCTAAAGACATCTAAGAGGAGGAGACCTCAGTTAAGAAAATGCCACCAAAAGCCTGTGGGCATTTTTTAAAATTAGTGACTGATGGCAGAGGACCCAGCCCACTGTGAGTGGTGCCCTCCCTGGGCTGGTGGTCCTGGGTTCTATAAGAAAGTAGGCTGACCAACCATGGAAAACAAGCCAGTAAGCAGTAACCCTCTATGGCCTCTGCATCAGCTCCTGCCTCCAGGTTCTGGCCCTGTTAAGTTCCTATCCTGACTTCCTTCAATGATGGTATTAAGCCAAATAAGCCTTTTCTTCCCCAACTTGCTTTGGTCATGGTGTTTCATCGCAGCATCGGAAACCCTGACTAAGAGATAAATCTAACTCAGAAAGACAAGCAGAGCTGGGGATTTCCTGGCCTCCATGGATTGCTGCCTACCGAGCTCATCATGAAGTCATTCATATCTTCAGCAGGGATACGGTTTACCAGCTCTGCACCTTCCAGCAGTGCAGAATCTGATCTGGTCCAACACTGGGATCTGACAAGCTGGAGGTACCAGTCCTGAGACGAAGAAAAGAAAATTGAATGTGACTGTGTAGGTACTTTGGCTTCTCCTCTGTGCTGTGATGGTAGTACTGATGGCGGGCTGTACAGACATCAGACACACCCTGGGCTTACACTCTCTAGACAGCTAGTCTTCCCTCTGCTGTTTTGTGCCTGAATGCCCTCTTCTTCTTTTCCACCTGTGGAACTTCAGCAGTCCTTGCAAACTCAGCCAAGTCCTCAGAGTTCACAACTTTTCCTCTACCTGCACCCTAGATGATGCACCATCTATACTCTACTGGAGTGTCTGCCTCCCTCGCCTTCCCCAACAGCTGAAGCCAAAGAAATGTCTCACACAGAGCTGGAGAGTAAGCCTGGGGCAAACGTGTTTTCTGTCACCACGGGCTGCAGGTTTCTAAAATCTCATCTCTTCGCCTATAAGGCAAAGGCCCTAACAGTCTCTAACTCTCAAGTGTGAATCTGAAGGGTACAGATGACATACATTGTACCTGGTGTCAGTAGGTGCATCAATTCATAGGAGGTAGAAGGTTCAAAGGGAGAGGCAGGCCAAGTTTGTCAGTATGTGCTGGACACTGTCTGCAGTCATAGGCCCTGGGCCACAACCAACTCTTCCTGACTTGCCGACTAGACGCCTGACGTGACCCCACACTCCTCCACAACAGTCTCACATCAGCACTCCTGTTCTCATTAGGACCTCATGGCCTCTATCCTGCACTCTAATCCCAAGCAGGGCAGCTAATAACCTGAGCTGAGTGTCAGGCCCGTGTGTACCGACAGCCACCACTATCCTCATTGTAGACAGAGGCTGTCATTGTCTCCACAGGGTCCCCGGCTATCACACTTAGACATATTGGACACTTACTTTGTCTGGACTCACTGTTTCCAGAGATGTGTGCCTATCCCCATCCAGTGGGTGGGAAGTGACTGGGGGCAAGGGGCTAAGTGAGTCCTGCACGGTAGAGAGTCGGAATCTGTCCAGCAGTGAATAGAGCCTTTGGTGTCTGAAATACAAACAAAATCAGAGTAGTTTATTCTGTAGTTTGAAACCTCATCTTTTGCACAGGTGAGTTCTAGAAGCATGTAATACCAATGAGCAGAAGTAGCTTCTTAAAGCAAGATGCAACATGTTTTTGACTTTTCCTTCAATGTTCTAAAGTCACAATGCACACTTAGGCCCTAATTACTTTAAATTATCACAACTTATACCTCACTGATATTTTCTACAAGTTTCATTTATACTCAACATTCCATTAGACAATGCACTTTATAACAGCTAACACAGCTATTCTATTCTACTCTTTCTTTTCTTGGCAGTATTAGAGATTGAACCTGGGACTTGTGTATGTTAGACTAAGTGCT
This sequence comes from Uromys caudimaculatus, assembly GCA_028551405.1. Lineage (NCBI taxonomy): Eukaryota > Metazoa > Chordata > Mammalia > Rodentia > Muridae > Uromys > Uromys caudimaculatus. Next base: position 26,196,535 of record CM052712.1, on the reverse strand, counting down.
CTACCACTGAATTACATATTCCTAGCCATCACATTTGTAATATATGCAAAACAGATAAATTCTTCTAAGATCCAAGTGCACAAAATCCATTTAATCCCCCACAATGACACAACTCATTCCATTAGGAATGGTCACGTCACAGAAAATCATTTCATCTGGCCTAGAGTATTTATGATGTCATAATCTTCCTCATCTTGGTCTATGACTACATCTACAGTCAAACACAATGACAATTTACTCTCTTACTATACAAAGCCAATGTGATACTTCATATGTCAAATGACAACATCACGTGGCTCTGCAGATTGAAAAAAATCATCCAGACTATGCCCTGTCCCATTATGAAACACCATCAAAGAAAACCCTCCGAAGACTAAAGTTATGAGAGAATCACCTCTCGGACATTCCCTGCCCCCATCAGCAATGGAGAAGAGGTGAAAGCTTTTCTTAATTTATCTTGTAGTTGAGGAACTATGCTTACACCACAGATGGAAATGTTTCTGATAAAGGCTTCTAAAAGACTTTCAAACAATTAGGCAAAAGAATAGCTATGAAGAGACGTCACTTAACAAGACACAAATATAATGTGCACATGCCAAGAGCCAGTTAGTGCTCTCATATTTATTCCCTCTAACCTAACCTGGCAATTAGGTTCTATTTTTATTCCCACTCATTAAGGGCTCAGTAGCAGAGGTAACAAACACATGTCTTATCCCTCATGTGTGCAACAGGTGTTTGATTGCTTCTTCTTCGTGTCTAGTAAAGTGAGACTTTCATTTGACATTTAGACACCCTTTTCTACTGTGGCACTGCTGCAGTAAACTCACTGTACACTAATCCCTTTGCCTGCCTATTTGTTCCTGTATGTATCTCGGTATTAATACTCTGGTTGCCCAGATGTCAGAACCCCATGCTGCAGTCTTACCTTTGTGCAAGCCCACTGTTCTGGAGGTGTTCCTGGATTCTGTTCAGTTCCTCCTCTGGCAACTGGGCCATGCTGCTCTACACAGACAAAAACACATCAGGGCTTTTGGGATATACAACCTCACACCCACTTACAAAGGATAAACTGCTATGTACAGTATATCTAGTAAGAGCCATTGGTCAGACATACAAATAACAAACATGGCATCCATGTTCTTTATTAGTGGCTAATCAAGACCAGGTCAATAGACCAAATGTTTTGATTGACTTTCTAAGTTTTGATATAAATCACCATTTTTCAGTACCTGTAAATTTGCAGCCAAAAGCATTTCTACCCGTCGACAGGCCAGGGTGTCGACCATGCGAGCCAGCGCACGGAAGGGGGTGCCGAGGAGCCTGTCCACATATAGCGAAAGCACAGCACCAGACTGGCTGAGATGGATGCCTTCCAAGCACTGAAGTGTTTTCTTCAGAGTGGTTGGCTAATGTTAAGAAGGAACAAAATTATTTATTCTTCAGACTGGTAACTGGTACTGACAAAATCCCAGTACTCCATTCTTAAGTTGGAGAAAGCAAACTGGCAGACTAAAGACTTACAGTTGAAAGATTTTCACAGCGAGATTGAATTGCCTGGATAAAAAGACCACTAGCTGCAGAATTACGATGAATGGCACTAATGAAGTCTTGTACTGGAGGCTCATGGGACAAGCTGATCAGATCTTGAATGTGATTCACAATGAGCCACGTTAAGTGTTCTGAGTCATGGAGATTCTGACACTAGAAAAGATATAATAAAAGATATGTTTCAAGGAGACAGGAAGGCTACAAAGTGTAAGAAAAAACACACTCTAAAATACAAATTTTGCCTTGGTGAAGACAAGTGTCTGAGTATAAGTAAATGAGAGAAAGGAAGAAAACTTAGTTATAGAACTTCACGCCTCTGATCACATGTGGTAGAGGCCACAGGAAGCCAAGAACCAAGGGCAATGTCCAGCTCCCAGAGACACTAAGCAAATGCCTCAACATCAGAGAATTGGCTCCTTGGACAAGTCAAGAGGTAGCTGCCCACAGGAGGAAGGTGAGCAGTCTGGTGTAGCCCTCCCTAGTAACTGGCCTGGAGTCTGCATGCATGGGAACAAAGGAAGCCCCATGTTGAAATAGAACTTGCCACCAGGTTGCAGGCCAGCCTAGCATGGGCTGCTCAACTTATTCTGTCTGCAATGCTTAGTGGAGAAAAGAGATACTAAATGCCACAGATTTGATAGAGTTCCTGAATCAAAAAACACAGCTGCCCAATACATGGGAAAATGCCACTTAAATTTTTTTTAAAGAAAATAAATAACAACCACAGTTAAAAATATATGTAACCTGCTGGGAGGTGGTGATACACATCTTTAATCCCAGCACTTGGGAGGCAGAGGCAGGCAAATCTCTATAAATTCCAGGGTACGAGGGTAGCCTGGTCTACAGAGTGAGTTCCAAGACAGACAAGGCTACAAAGAGAAATTCTATCTTGAAAAAACAAAAACTGACCAACCAACCAATGTAGCTTTTCCATATGTATGGATGATTCACTCATAATCCTAGACAGAAGCCAGAACCTGAACAAATTTATGACATCAGATTAATGATAATATTTTTCACTTGCAACCAAACTATTTGATAGCATTAAATTATAAAATTATTATTATTATTTTTTTCAAGAGAACAAGACTTTATTGAAACATTTAGGTTTAAAAGTTTGGGGGCTGGAGAGATGAGATGGCTCAGTGGGTTAAGAGCACTGGTTGCTCCTCCATAGGACCTTGATTCAATTCATAGCACCACATGGCAGCTCAAGATGTCCAGTTCCAGGGGACCTTTTGCCTTCATCTGAAATCCAGAAGGGATATACTACACATACATGAAGAAAAAAATACAGTCAACTTTGCCTGACAAACCAGTACTGGTACCTGGAGACCCTAGATCGGCACTTCTGCCCTGGGCACTTTCCTGTATGACAAACAGGGACACTAAGAGAGAAACTCAGGAGCATGTAGCTAACAATTGTTTACAATTTGAAGGCTAATCCATTTTACCCAAAGTTAACTACAGCACAGGCAGGTAGGGTGCTACAAGTATTTCCCCCATCAACTGGGGACTAAGCAAGCATGAGCCTTTAGGGTTAATGCACATGCAAGCCCACTACTGGCACACCTGTAATCTCAGCTTCTGGGAGATGGAGAGATCCACACCCTTGGTATGCTAATAGCCAAGTTTGGGCTGACAACCTGTTAAAACCAAACCAAGCCTGCAGCAGGAATTCATTATCTCCTCCCCCAATCTAATGATTACAGTAAGTAGGCTCAGGTCTATTACAGTAATTGATAGGGATCTGTGAGTGGTGCCCACAGGAGAAAATTATTCTTTCTTATGCTTTTGTGCTACAGTGAAAAACACCACTATACCACATTTCTCAAAAATGAAACAAAATATAAAAACTATTTCAATATTGGGAATATCAAGCAAAGAATGGTTAAGCTGGGCATTGTGGCACACATACAGTCCCAGCACTCGGGAGGTTGAGGTGGGAGGATTAGAACACGTAGCCTGCTCTATACAGTGCACCCTGGCTCAAAAACAGACAGTGAACTTTAGAAAAGCTAATAGCATAAGACTATCTCTGCTCACAGCTGGCTCAAGTCTACTTTTTAATTTGGGTCAGACTTTTAAAAACCATTATGTTCCATGATAGCAATGTATATGGTATACCATGTTTGTTTTTAAAAAAAAAAAAAAAAAAAAAAAAGCATCAACTCCAGATTAAAATGTAACAGTAACTTATTTTAGACCAATATGATTATAGAAGACTTGTTTTCATAAATCAAACAGGTGAGGCTAATTTTTTAGTTAAAAATCCAATGTAGCATGTGCTGGGAATGGCGGCACACATCTTAATCCCAGCAGTCAGGAGGCGGGGGGGGGGGGGGGGGG
>CM052712.1:26163610-26192538 GCA_028551405.1 Uromys caudimaculatus | reverse complement strand
AGACTTCTCTGATTAACCTGCAGAGTAAACATTGCTATCTCTCCTCAGCTTTGAAATATCTGTGGCCCAGTGAACAATCTGGTTGCCTAGCAGGTGCATACAAGCAGCATCTATGCCACCCTCTACTATAATAGCCCCCATGGGCATTTATCACACTTACGACATAATCACAGAAGAGAATAAGGGCCCCTCTTCGCACTATTTCTCTATTGCACATTCCAAGCTGAGCTGCCGAGCCAGAATCCTCCTCTTCACCAGACATCTGGGGGTTAAGTGACTTCGTGCAGGACAGACTGTGTCTCCTACAAAGTGTGAAGATACAATGAGGGAATGTCTGGGATAGCAGCAAACTTAAGACACACAATGCTGAGCAAGGCTATGCTTGATTTTCCTTCTCAAACCCACAAGTTATTCCAAATATTGCTACATCAGACTGGTGGTGTGTGTTTAGCACCTCAGACTTCTGTTCCTAGAAAGCATTAAAGGACACAAGAGAGTTCAGCAGCCAGATGATTACAGTGCTTGACTGAAGGCAAAACCCACTATTTAAAGCTGCAATTCTAAATAGCATGCCCATTCCAGAATTCATACCGACTATGTTTGATACTGGAGCAGTTGTTTTGATATTCCTCATGTTCTACAAACACTGCCAAGTGTCAAGAGAAGCCTCATTTTACACTTTCCTACACACTGTCAAACATATTACCGAGCAGGTCCTGGTTGTGGGACTACTGTTCAAAGTGCTTCTTCTCCACTACAGTGCTTACTCCACTTCATACTCCGTTCTCTTCGCCTCTTTCTTCTTTCTAAATACAACCTTGGAGACTCTTGATTATAGCCAAATATTTAAAAGACAATGGCTGACACATTTCCAATCTTTTGCTCAGTCTCAATAGGGGCAGAGATCACAGGAGAGCAAGCACACTTGAAATCTGTTGACTAATCCTGTAAGTCCTCAGTACTAAAAGATAACCGATAAAAACATGTGCTATAGGCTAAAGTTTTGTTAAAGCTGCCGACCATTTCTGCTTCCCAGCCAGGTAGATCGATGAATAACTGAGTGCATCTACAGTGGGACCCACTCAGGAAGAGCAGGAGCAGACCACAGACCACCACCATCTCAGGAATAAACTTTAAGCACATGGTGCTGATCAACAGCCGGATGCAGAGTTCATCTCCATGGACTTCAGCTCTGGGCACAGAGTATGCATGGAGGTTCTTCTGAGCAAGGGAAGGGGTGGCTATAAAGGGACAGGAGGGAACTTCCTGGAATAGCGGTACAGTTTGTATCTGACAACAGATGGTACAAAAGGCATTGCACCAGGCTCCTATGTCAGTTAAGAAACTTATATACAACACCTGCCCTTTCACAGTTGGGGCTTTGTAGCTTACACTCACAGCCACATGTACAGCAAAGAACTACTCAAGTACAACAGGTAGAATTTTCAATTAAATAATTAGCAGGAGACAGTTATGGTTTGAATGTGAAATAGTACTGATTGGAACATAACAGCAACCTCAAAAAGAAGAGACTGATACTAATCAAATCATCACACAAATAATGCTCAATTATGCCCTTGCCATTAAGGAGTAGGAGGTGCCTAAAAGCAGATCTTGAGATCTAAGCAAATGAGGAAAAGCATGGGAGGCTCCTCTGAAGAATAGTGCACTAAAAACCAAAAGTGACAGATAGCCTTCTCATTTAATATATTGAGGATGGTGAAAAATGGTAATTTTGGAGGTGGAGAGATGGCTTAGTGGTTAAGAGCACTGGCTATTCTTCCAGAGGACATGGGTTCAATTCCGAGCACCCACATGGTGGCCTACTACTATCTGTAACTCCAGTTCTAGGGGATCTCACCCTCACACAGACACACACACAGGCAAAACACCAATGCACATAATAAAGAAGGGAGGGAGGGAGAGAAGGAAGAAGGAAGGAAGGGAGGAAAAATGAAAGAGAGAAAGAAAGAAGAAAGGAAAGAAACTGTAATTTCAACTTTTAAAGACTACCAATAACTACTACAATAAAACCAATGTTTGTGCCCAAATCCCACATTCACCAACTCAAGGAAACCTCTTGTGTACACTCAAATCTGTAGGCCTTTTGGATAAATGTTACAATTATCTCTATCACTAGAAATCCCCTCTTGAACTGGCAAGATGGCTCAGCAAGTGGAAGCACTGCTGCACAAGCCTGGCAACCTGAGCTTGATCCAGGGGTCCCACAGTGGAAGGAGAGGACTGACTCCTGGAAGTTGTCCTCTGAGCTCTACATGTGGGATAAGGCACATTTACAAAGACACAGACAGACACACACACACGAATAAAAATGAAAAGAAGCCATGACCCCACTCCCCACAGCTCTAATCCCTCTGTACGTTCCCAAGGGCTGCCTCCCATTGCCGTCCTTTCCATCGTCTTTTCCCTTTTTAGTGAAAATGTCAAACAAACAAAAAAGCTGAAGGAACAATTCAGTGAACAGCCCCTGACTTTTGCCTACATTCAACTATTAACATTGGTCATCTTTGAACTCATGAACACACTCTGCACATGCAAACTAGGTTCATACCCCATATTCTACCTGGTCGCAGACTACACACTCACATGAAACTTTATTGCAGTCTGAATACTTGCGCACACACATTTCTTTGGCTGCAACATTGAAGAATGATTCTAGAGCACACTTCACTATAAACTCTGCAGCAGTTGTCCCCAACATGTTCACAGCTACAAAGCCATCACTCACACCAAGCTTGTCCTCATATTTATGACTACCCAATAATAATCATTCTAGCAGTCTTATATTCCAGATCCAGGGCAAATCAAGGATTCTAAAATAAATTCGCTTGTCCTACTTATTCTCTTCTATTAGCGTAACCCTTTTGTCTTTGATGACAGATGTTTCAGCGTGTCCAGTGAGCATCTTGGTAGAAGATCCATCAGCTAAGGTCAAAACCCATTTCCTCTTGAACAAACCATAGTATGGTTTTTAATTTTCAACACCAACAGGTTAGGCAGATGTTGCTGAGAACTATGGTTTAGAATAGGCTGGAGCCATTCTTTCCTTTTCCTGCCTTCTTGGCTCATCCAGTTAAGTTAGGCTCCACACCCTGTGTCTTATCCAACACAACTCAGGCTTGAGTGTCCACTATACTCTCCTGGGAACCTACTACAAGTTCTCAGGCCCCAGTTATTTTTGTTTTTTAAGCCTTTAAACAAATTGTGTGCTTGTGCACCAGTGTGCCTGTGGATGTCAGAGGACAATATGGGAACTGATTCTCTTTCTACCATGTGGGTCTCAGGCTTAGCAGGAAGTACCTTTACTCACTGAGCCACCTTGCTAAGGTCAGAGCCGCCAGTTTTTTATTTATTTGTTTATTTGAGACAAGTTCACACTGCGTAGCCCTGGCAGGCCTGAAACTTGGTATGTAGATCAGGCTGCCTTCTGAGGTCCTGCTTCTGCCTCCTGAAGGCTGAGATTAAAGATATACCCCACCATACCCAGCTCTGAGCTTCAATTTGTAGCTACCACCCTTATCAAAGAAACTTCTCTTTATAGCAAATGGAGACAATCATAGAAAACCACAACTGGACAAAATTAGAGACCAATGGATTGTAGGGGAGTCTAGCCCAGTGGGTACATCTACATCACAGTTCCCGCATCTGTGGCTGAGGAAACATTATGAAAGAGGAGGCAGAAAGACTGTAAGAGCCAGAATACCAGAAAGTCTGCTGTGAAGCAGTCTAGGAGAGAATAGATACACAAACAAGACCACAATGAAGGCCAGTATCCATGGATATATTAGTATGGATGGGGAAAATTTCATCAATCTCATCCCTAGATAAAAGAATATAGGTAGCTAATAACTTTTGGAAAGGAGAATTAGCCTCTTCCAGGGATGAGCCTGCTTATTGGTTGTCCAATGCAGAGTAGCCAACCCTGAATCCATATAAACACAAGTTAACAAAATCAGACACAGCAAGTTGAATTTATATATACTTGTACACACACACACACACACACACACGTTTATGTAACAAATATAATAAAATGCCATCAATATGAAAGGGGGGGTATAGAGGAGGCTTTGGAGGGTAGTTGGAAGTGGGGAGGTGATATGATTCTATTTCAATTAAAAACATTTTTATAAAAATTAAAAACACCAGGAAAAATAGAAAAGAAAGGAACAGAAGGAAGGAAGGAAGGAACACTGGTGGTGCTGAGACACCCATGTGCTCAGAGCATCTGTGGAACAATAGCATTGGTAGCAGCAGGGGCTTGGGATACATGCAAATTCCTAGCCCCTACGAAGCTTCCTGGACTGAAATGTTTTAAGCAGCTTCAAGGCTGATTTACATGTACATATAAGAATCAGAGAGCTACATAACTGGCTTCCTGTCCACCAGCTCTTGTAATGCTCGGTTAATGTGACAGGCCTAAGAGATCCTCTAAGCATTTCAAATGATGATGTGGGTACCTCCTCAAGTGATCACATTTGGGGACAGGAAGCAGCATTTCTATTTCCTTTGCAGATGTCATTATAAAGAGCACACAGCAGATAAATGCCCCACACAGGGACGTAAAAGTTTGGTCTGGATGGGAGGCCCTGGTCTTCCTGCACCAAGCTGAGGAGCTAACCTCACCTATACTTTTCCTTAAGAAAAATTTCCACACAAGGGTTCATAAACTATCCAGAAACCACACTGAGGACCGACTCATCAGGGCTCACAGCTCTTACTTCCAAACAAGCTCAGATATCTGACTGAATAAGTCAGTGAGTTAGTACCTGGGCACTGAGGTTTAAGCCTAAAAACTCTTTGCAAAAAAGAGGGCCACCCACAACCAGAAACAGTCTATCTGAATAATAAAAATAAATTAATAAAATACTTCCAATCAGTTTCGAAATTTGCTAAATAATTACTTCATTATCTAAGAATACCCAGAACACATTTAATCATAACAAAGTTAAGACATTGCAACATGTCTGGCTGTAGAACCAATGAAAGCCATAGGACGTAGCAGGAGGGATAGAGCCTGACAAACACAGTCCAAATGATGGAACAGTGTCAAAGAGCTTGTCAAAGAAAATCACAGTGAAAAAGTTTAGTTTGAATGCTTGTAGCCAGACCACAGTTCCCTACAAAACAGTACCCATGAAAGAAAGATTAATATGCAGCTTGAATTTTACAAAGCTTTATAAAGAATGGAAAATAAGAATGCTCTCATAGCAGCTAAGCCTCAGGCCAAACACTGGGCTGGTGCCTGGCCCTGGGAAGCTGTGCACCTACTTGGGTGTCTGCTGCACCTCGGCCCACCATCGGTGGTCAGTGTGGTTGATGAGCAGTAGGATCTGACACCAGAGCAGTACCAGGGCTGGGTGCGTGGGCACCATGGATCGCACCCGTGCATTCAGGCTATCTAGGGTATAGAAGCTGCCTTCGCAGCCATCACTGGTGAAGAGTCTAGTGGCAGCTGCTGTGATTCTCCGGAACATTCCTAGAACCAAACGGAAATAAGAAAAACAGATTATGGGGAATGCCCCTACTGTTCAACCTGGTCCAGTACCAGGTGACCAGCACTATCCATTGTCCTTTTCCACACTTTTACAGCACTTGGCACTTAGAAAATTGTGACTTTAGTGTGCGTGCATGTGCTCATATGTACATATGGATGCATGTGTGTTCCTGGATACATATGTGTTTAAGTTAAAGGTGGATGTAGGGTCAATACTACTTCTCCATCTTATTTTTTGAGACAAGGTCTCTTGCACTGAACCTGGGGCTCACTGATTAGATAAACTGGCTGCCAAGGAGTGCTGTGGATTTTGGTATCTCCAGTTGTCTGCTAGGAGTACAGAAGCTGCGTCTGGCTTTTTACACAGGTGCTGGGATAGGAATACAAACTCAGGCCTCATACTTTGCACTGCAAGCACTTCTCTGATTAAGGCTTTTTCCTAGCCCCAAACTTAACTTTTCTAAGTAGAAACAGACACAACTTATTTAATAGATCAGTCCACCTTTGCACCTCTGCTGATTGCCATATTCCTCAGCAGCCCCAAAACAGCTGCTGTGGAAGCCTAGACACAGGTGACCAGAAAGAGCTAGCCAACACAGGGGGAAAGAACTCAGTCCACAGTTGGGAGAACACAGAATTGAGTCACAGCCAGCATACAGAAACACAAGGGGCTACACAAGCAAACAGGATAATTGTCAAGAGACCTAAATACATCTTTATAAACGTATACCTGATTTACTTCAACCCCATCTTGAGACCAAGCAAATACCCAAACAGTAGTTCTGCCACCTGGTGTCATACTAAACAAGAAATAGGCATTTATATACAACCTATCAGTACTAGGGCAAAGCCTGTATATCTAACCATGGAAGGTTCTTCCAGAAGCATGTATGCATGCTGAATCAAAAGTGGAACCACTGACCACAGGAAGCCATTAAGTTAAAGTTAAACCAAATTACAAAGTACCTAAGATAAGTTATCTGCATTTTAGCTACCCAGTCACATGGAAGCTAAAGGTCACTGTGTCAGTGCAGATACTTTGCATGCCAATTTCACTGCAAGTTTTTACTGGACAAGGCTGACACAACACACAGTAAAAATATGCCCTTGAGGTATTTTCCTCCATGAGGTTTCTGAAAAAGGAAGCAAGAGAAGCTAGAGCAACTGGAGGGTAAGTAGGCAAAGCACACGGTGGTCCACCAGGTGAGCAGGACACACAAAGACATCTACCATCCAAGGAAGGCAAGAGAAAGCTCTTCTGGTATCAGACCCACACCAATCAATGGAAATATGAAAATGACCAACCAACTAAAACAACCTGCTATTCATAAACAGGCGTACTTTCTTGTCTTTCAGTTTGCTACACTCATCAATGAAGCATAGATCAAAAGATCTTTAAGGACCAGAGAGATGGCTCAGTGGGTAAAAACACTCGCTGTACAAGCCTGATCCTCCAAAAACCATGCAAAATGTCAGATGTGGAGGCGGGCTTTCAACTCATATGGCAAGATGGAAGGCAGAGGCAGGAAGGCTGGTGAAAAGCTCGTTAGCATTGCAATTGCAGAAACAGAAGAGCCTGCCTCAACACAAGGTGAAAAGAGAGAACAGACTCCTGAGGAGTTGCCCATCTTGGCATCCGCATGACCTTTCTGTCTCTCTGTCTTGGTCTCTCATACACATACGACAAATAAGTACATAAATCTTTAGATAACAAACAATACCTTAAAAGAATCAACACTAAGAAGAAATATAGTTTGAAACTAACATCCATTATCAAAATTAAATTCTGGCACATTACTGTGCCAAGGGTGCCGGCATATAAGGGAGGTAGTCCACACAGTGCCTTTCTCTCTGGCTCACCTGGGCAGCTCGCTTTCCTCTCTACTCTGTTTTCAACTCCATTTCTCTAGTCTGTTCTTCAAACTCCAAAGGTTGGTTCTGCTGACTGATTTGGGAGAGTTTACCAGGTACCCTCAGAAATGTTTATCAATGAACTTCCTGGGACAGTGGTTGTGTATTGGTGTATCACCCTCCCCACTAATGGCAAAGCTCTACAGAGGTACAAAGCACATCAGAGCCCAGTATAGCGAAAGGTCAGAATATAAGTCCTGTGGAATGAAGGCTAAGGACAGTAACTACCTTGTACTCCAAGATATGTACATAAAATGCATATAGAAACCCAAATGCAGAGAACACCTTCTGACTGGAGAAACACGCTGCCACATCTTCCACTTCCTGGCACTTCTGGCTTGGGTTCTAGAAGTTGCCTCCGGTGTTCTAACAGTTTCTCTGGCACAAACTATGCATTCACTACCCGTTTCTCTTCCTTTCTGCCCAGGAGGCAACCCAACCCCTCAAGGGAAGGCCGCTCAAGCTGCTCAGAGCATCCAGGAGCTCACATGTAGCTGCCTATGGGTTAATGGAGGCCAATCAGCATACAGCCCTTCTGCCACATGAAGTGAGTCCACCAGAGAGCAAGGCCAAGATAGAAACTACAGCTGGAATGTGGAAATATGCTATGAAGACTACAGGATGAAGCCACCATATCACACTCCAACCCACACCCCACCAATTAAGCAAGCATGTTTTTTAAAAAAATTCTTTTTCAAGACAGGCCTTCATGTAGGTCAGTCCTGCCTCAAACTCTCTCTGCAGCTGAGGATGAGTCTGAACTTCTGATTCTCCGGCCTCCACCAGGAAACCCCTGAGATCACAGGTGTGTGCCATCACGCTTAGGTTAGGTAGAGACCAAGGCCAGGGTTGTACATGTTTGGCGAACCCTAGCATTAGAGCTACATTCCCAGCATGAACCTTTAGGTTTTGTCTGATTTTTACGTTTATTTGTTTGTTGTTGGTGGTGGTGGGGTGCATGTACTTGGAGGTTAGAGAATAACTTGAAAGTAGTTAATTCTCTCCTTCTGCCATGTTTGTCTTAGAGATCACACTCAGGTTGTCAGGGTTGGTTACAAACACCTGTATATACTAAGGCCTATTGGCCTCTAATTATTTTTTATTGTAGTAAAATACATATAAAATAAAATTTACCACCTTGATAATTTTTAAATATATAGTTCTGGTATTAAATGCATTTATGTTATACAATATCACCATCATCTTGTAAAACTGAAATTCCAAAGTCATTAAATCCCTCTCCTAAGCCACTGGCAACTAACATATTGGTTTCTGTCTCTAGATTCAGAGTACTCTGAGTATCTCGCATAAGTGAAATGTGCCTGGCTTATTTTGCTTAGCACAATGTCTTCAAGGGTCACCTTTGTTGGCTTTTTAATTTTATGTATATGAGTGTTTTGCCTGCATGTATGTATATGCACATATCTGGTGCTGGTAGAGTTTAGAAGAGGGCATCAGATCCTTGGATCTGGAGTTACAGGTGATTGTGAGCCTCTTCACTGGGAAGCGAAGGTGGGTCTTCTGCAAGAATAGCAAACACTCTTAACTGCTAAGCTATGTCTCCAACACCCCATGTTGTTTCTCAGTAGAATGTATGCTGCTGTTCACTCATGTCTACTTTGAGCTGTTTTGTAACAATGTCTTCTAGAAAAATACCAACCAGCTGTAAAAGAAACCTTCCAAGGAAGGGAGCACATAACAGCATATTAGGTCATCATCAGCAAGCTTGTGCTAAGCACAAGTGTGAAATAAAGACCATTAGTTTGTGCAAATTAACACAATGTCAGAATTATTTTACTTTTTCGGGCTGAAAAATATCCCATATATAGACATATCTGACCCTATATATCCTATGTATACGCCATATTTGGCTTATCAACCAGCTGACCAACGGATGTCAGAGTTGCTTCTTCTTAGCTATGTAATGAATGCTATTATGAAGACTAGTATACAGCTATCTTCCAAGCACTCTGCTCCCCATTCTTTCAGGTATTTGCCTATCAAAGTAACTGCTGGACCATATGGAATCGGATTCACTCCTATCATAAACATGTTCTCACATGGAGAACAGCTTCTATGGGGAGAGGGCACTGCTGGAGACAGGGAACACAAAACACTAGGAAGTCCAATTGGATTCACTTACCAGATTTGAATATGTGGATCAGACACATGAGCAGTGTGCCTAGCTCCTGGCAGTAGAATGTATGCTGCTGTTCACTCATGTCTACTTTGAGCTGTTTTGTAACAATGTCTTCTAGAAGAATACCAACCAGCTGTAAAAGAAACCTTCCAAGAAAGGGAGCACATAACAGCATATTAGGTCATCGTCAGCAAGCTTGTGCTAAGCACAAGTGTGAAACAGAGACCATTAGTTTGTGTAAATTAAGAAAACACAAGGACAGTATCCTAAACCAAGTGAAAGTGAAATGTTTCTGACCATCACTGCGAACTAAGTCTCTGCTTCTCTCTATATCACCTTCTTTAAATGTGAAATGGTAATCATACCACTTTCAAAGGCCCATCAAGGCAAAATGACAAGTGGTATTTTTTTTTAAGCTTTATCAGCTGTAGCAGTGTTACAGAAATATAAGATGGTAACTCGTCATAGAAACTTAGTGTAACATCAGTTTTAGCCACTCCTTCAACCTAATGGAGGGAAAGCAATGGGCTGCCATTGAACCTGCTAACACAAAGGCAATGTGTTTGCTTACAAGATACTTCAGGTATTACCTCTGAAAATAGGTCAGGCCCTAAGGACCACGTCTGCAGCACAGCTCTAACTTAGTGAAGGCTCTAGGAGTGGCAGATACTTCGCCATACAAAGTGCCTAAGCAGTCACCCGTTACTGCCCTTGAGGCACTACCACACCATGTGGGAGAGAACACATGAGTTGATCCTGCAGGTATCTGGTAGATGCTATTCACCTTGATAATGAAAGGTGCTTCAAGTAGCAAATGGTGAAAATAAGTACAGGGCTGCTTTTCAGTGGCTTACCCTAGGCTTTTAACCACTCTAAAGGCAATTCACCCCTTACTACGCTGCATGCAGGGCAGGCCACCCCTCCTTCATCATGGTGAGCCACTCTTGCCAAGTCTATCACCAGGACAGAGCTAGAATGAGACAGACCTCAGGAAAGACGTGGAAAAAAGGCCATTGGTGAGGTAGGTAAGAATAAAAATCAGAGTTCAAAAGAACGTGCTGCTCTGGCAAAGAACATGGGTTCAGGTCCCAGAACCCACATGATGGCTTCAACTGTCTGAAACTGCAATTCCAGAGATTCAATACCTTCTTCTGGCCTCCATGGGTGTGAGATACACCCTCAGTATACTTACTTACACATAGGCAAAACACTTATACACAATTAATAAAAAGAAATCTTAAAAAAAAAAAAAAAAAAGCTACAGTGAGTGAGCTCAGACCCACAAAAGACCACCAATTATTGTTGGCTACTGCTGCTGCAAAACCATGGGACCAGCTAAAGGACATGGTCGGTTTACAGGTTCAGATAGAAAACAAACCTTGAAAATGTGTCTTCTGGCAAATTCTTTATTTGTTTCCCTTCACTGCGTTCTCCTAGCATTGAATTACTGCTTCCATCCCTTAACCTGTTAATTACTGGACAGGAGATTAAATATGGAGAGAAGGAGAGCTCCTGAATACGAGAAAGAACAATATCTTCAGTTGACTGGGAAATGAGAACTCTCAGAATGGCCAGGATTCCAGATATCCACAGCTGCACAGTGCTTACAGATGCCTTAAAAAAAAAAAAAAGAAATAAGAAAAAGAAAATACATATGCGAAAGCTAAGGAAAGATGATTAATTTTTCCCTGGTTGTCAATTCCATGGAAGAAAATCACCCCAATTTATGTCTTCACCAGAGAGTCCCTACAGCACTGGTTCCCAAAGAAGCAGGATCAGACTCAGTTGGAGATTTGGTAAAATGCATTCTTAAGTTCTACCCCACCAGCTGTGGCAGACCTGGCAGGACCCGCCCTCCAGTGCATCGAAGTGTGTGGCGAGACTCACCATTGTGCTTGGGGTGACGAACATACTCCGCAAAAGCATGTCCACAGGACGTAGGGAAGAAGGAGCCAAAATCTCAAATAAGGTATTTAACACTCCCAGGGCTTCATGAGAGTCAATATGCATCTATGGAATTAAGCATTACGGACATGTCTGTGCGATCTGATGGGAATGGCAGCTTCGTACACATCCTCACTGCACATAACTACCATCATCCTGATATGTCCTCTCAGCTAAAAGTCAAAAGCATTTTACTCTCAGCAGTGACCTTAGCAAAGCTTCAGGATGCCATGTCTCCATGTCTGCCCTTCTATCCTTCCTTTTCCTGTGATTAGCTTCTTGTCTCCAATTGTCATGCTACAATCTCAGGGACTTGCTCTGCTCTCTGCTCTGCCCAAAGCATTATCTTGCAGTTATGTGCTAGAATCACCCATTCCTTCCTTCATGTTTACTCAAATGTCACCTCCTACAAAAGGCTTTCTCTTTTTGTCATTGTTAGAACAATGAATGTATTCTCTACCCTGATACTTCTCTCCTCCTCCTCTGCCATCAAAACTACTATCCTCTGATAGTGTATAACTTTAATAATATATTTATTTCTTTGTAATCTGCTCTTTTATCCACTGTCTGTTTCAATGAAAGCTTCACTCTAAGGTGGGAGAGCATTGCTTTTCAATACATTTTGTTCAGTGAAATATTTCCTATCAGTCCCCACAATACTGCCTAGCATATGAAGACAGTAACTACTGATAGAGTGTGCCTACAGGTGTTTACGAAATGCTGAGAAACATGGCTACCTTGTGCTTTCTACAGAACCTATTTCAAAGCAGTGCCTTGTCATCTGATAGGAGTTTCATTCAAAGCGTGGCCAGAGATCCATCTGGCAGCTATTCAGGCCTTCTGGTAGCACTGTATATAGCCAGGCTCTGTCTGTATTCTATCTTCTGTTGTAATGGTGCTATGGTGAGAGCCACTTAGGTTTCTGGGTTCTGAGGCTCACATGGTTCAGGAGCCAGGGCTATTTGTTTCCACAAGATATGGCACAGCCAGACTACTGCATTTTCTTAATTAACTAGTAAGGTCATCTGATTATAGAAATTCTGACTAAGTGATGAAGAATTGCTAGATTACTTTGTAAGTGATAAGAAAAACAAACATAAAGAAAGCTAAGGATCAAATAAAATACCTGACTTACCAGAATACAGGAGTCAGAATAATAAAATAAGGAAGGATTCAGTTTTCAAGTCAGAACTGAGCCAACCAACTACAGACCCATCACCCTCAAGCTCTGTGAGGATGAAAAACCTCAATAACCTCTCTGAGCCTTTGCTCCCTCACTTGTAAAGTGAGAAGGCAATTTCAACCTCAAAGGGTAATGGGACAACCAGCCCCAAGACCAACTTTCAAAGCAAGAACCTGCCAGGATATAATGATCACAACCAACCTTCATAAGCATCTCAGTCCATTCTGAAATAAATCACACTAATGATGGCAAACCAGGGCCATGAGGACAAACCTGCTGCTTGGCTAACATGGGCAGGATGATGTCTGCGACCTGCCGAGATAGCCGCTTCCACCTGTCCTCATTCTCCTTGTGGCACTGCTGCAGGACAAGGATGAACATCTCCAGCACCTGCAAGAACGTTCAGGTAGAATCCGAATGCTTCCTGGTCCAGGGCCCCTCTATGTTCCCATGTCCCACACCAGTACCAGCTTAGCTGGGTAACTAACTCTAAGGCTCAAAGACACATAATCCCCAGAGAAGACTGAGAAAACTGCATAATCTTCACCCTATGACACGTGAATGTGAAGCGAACAAAAGGCCACGAGAAGAGACATAGTAACCTCCAAGGGGATGAGTGACCCTTGCTGGACTCAGGAAGACTTGTGATGGACATATTTCTATGGTATTTTAACATTTCATAAAGAAGGGATCAAGTGAAAATCAAACTTACATTAATCTGTAGAACACTCTGTGGGACAATTTAATATTCCTATGTACTTTAAAACTACCTCAGTGCTCTTTGCAAAGGCATTTTATTTTTGAGTGGTCCTCACTTGCAACACTTATACAAAGATGAGTGTGAGTTTACTGGTGGTCATTTTGGTCATTCTAAATAGATAAGCCTGTGACCTGACAAAGGCTTGTAACAGAAACATCTGGCCCATTGACCATTTTGTAGATAACATTTTGTTGGAGCATAGCCATACCACAGCCTGTATCCACTTTTGTGCTACAATAGACCAGGAAGCCCACAAAAACCAAACTGTTATTTTTGTCTCAAAAAACCCAAACCCAAAACAAAACAAAACAAAAAGATGCACACCACCTCAGGGACAATATACAATATAAAGTCCATCCCAACTACTCCATCCCCAAAGCTGCCTTGCTTCAAGGTTTTGCCACACAAGACCCTTGTCTCCCTTCGTTCCCTGGGCTCCCGAGGATCTCCATGGGGCATACCGAGCACTGCTGAACACGCACGAGTGGTACACTATTCCCAAGACGCTACCAGCCTCACTGTGCTTAGCAAAGTCATGTGCTTACTCTCAAACGACTTAATGCCTTGGCTTAAGTAAGCATTAAATAGTTAATTAACTATTAGAAAGATTGATCAAAACATAAATGAAACAAAGAAAGAACTGTTTCTTTGAAAAAGGCTTGTGGTTTTATGAAGTTTCAGAAACAGGCAACTGAAAGGAACTAACAAAATAAGGGAGGCATAAACAAAAGTACAAGTCTCAGAGGGACAAACATGTTAAAAACTCCCCTCCCACACATGGCTGACTCAAAGCGTTTAAAACTCATGCTCCTACTTAGGGGCACAATACTGGAAATGAGCACAGATAAAAGAGCCTGACTGGCCGGGCGCATCGGTATGCGCCTTCAGTCTCAGCACTCTGGAGGCAAAAGCAGGCAAATCGCTGTGAGTTTGAGGCTAGCCTGGTCTGCAAGGCAAGACAGGTCAGCTAGGACTCTGTTATACAGTCTCAAAACAACAACAACCAAAAGAAACCAAAACAAAGAACATGACTATATAAATGTTAATGGTTTAGATTAATGCTGTCAATTACTTGATCCTTGAGCCATGTTTGAGAATAAATAGCCTCTGTCACATTTAGTATCTTGACTAAAATTAGAACAGTCAGCCACATGTCTGCTAGCCTTCTGGGGCTGTGCTGGCTCTTACCCTAGTGCATTTTCTCTTCATACTGCCATTTCTGCAGGTCTCAGCGAATCCAGTGCTCCTGAGACTGTTCAGCACACACAGGACCTCATGGCCATGGCACGGCTCTCCACGTTGGTGATGTAATTATCACTATACTTTCCTCTTACCTGATGGTACTGGATGAGTCGCAACAGCATTGAGACCACCACCTCCTTCTGGGTTTCAAGCTCTTTTCCTGCATCAGCTTTATTTGTTCCTCTTAACACAAAGAGGTCATGGACAATGGGCTGCAGAGCAGGTATAGCTATAGGCACAAAGAGTGAGCAAATAAGACCACATGTGAAAATGACTAATGAGAGGCAGCTATGAGGACTCCAAAGAATTTTTAAAAAATGAAGGAAACCTTTGCTGGCACTTGGCTTACATAAAAGGCTGATTAGGATTTTTAAAGTGTATTTGAAACCACCATCCTGCTACTATAGGAGGCCACAGTTTTTCCTCTCAACACTGACAGCCTGTAGAGGCTTCTAACAGCAGCAGCAGCAACAACAACAACAACAACACATAAGCTTCTATTTCTAACGCAGCATCATTTCTGACAAAAAGTGGATGAAATCAAAGTCAATTTGAAAATAAGAAAACATTCCAAATAATCAAAATAGCAACCTCCCTAGAATATGCATAATCTACTTGATTTACATTAAAAGACAATAAATATCATGGCTACTGAATACATTTAAGTCACAGTATTAGATCATTATACTGTTTTAAGTTAAAAATTGACTTATTAGATGAAGATTTTTCTTCAGATTTTATTCATTCTGGTCCAAAATAGGAGTCAAACTAAATAATTTGGTTTAACAGTATGGCATAGGAAAGAACTATAAGAGAAATGGCTTTAATTGGCATGGAGCACACCGATCCCTGATGACATACATACATATATTCTGACTTTTGGTAACACAAACACCCTGATCCTCAGTGACATATTCACAAATACTTAGTGATATGAACACACATATATGTGCAAACACAGATTCTGACCCTCAGTGATACTCTCCCCCACAAACTCTGACCCTCACATGTGTATACACACACACTCTGGTGCTCTATAGTAAGAACACATGCATATTCTCAGCCTCGGTGCTACACAATATACTTGTATTTACTTGCTTGTTAAAACTTCCTTCAGATGACCAAGTATCCCAGTATGAAGTAAACTGGCTGACTGCCACTCTCAGCCCAAAGACACTGTATGTCCAAGAAACTTAGGTATATGCATTAAAATACACACACACACACACATGCACAAACTTATTTTTATTTTATGGGCATGGTGCTTTATCTGATTTATGTCTGAGTGTTACATATATGCAGTGCCCTCAGAAGCCAGAAAAAGGTGTCTGGTCTCCTGGAACTGAAGTTTAGTTGGTTATGAGCCACCATCTGGGTGTTTGGAACTGAATCCAAGAACAGCCAGTGCTCTTAACTGCTGAGCCATCTCTCTGGCCCCTATTTTTTTTAAAAAAATATTTATTTTATGTATGTGAGTACACAGTAGCTGTCTTCAGACACACCAGAAGAGGGCATCAGATCCCATTACAGATGGCTGTGAGCTACCATGTAGTTGCTGGGATTTGAACTCAGGACCTCTGGAAGAGCAGTCAGTGATCTTAATCACTGAGTAATCTCTCTAGCACCAGCCCCTAATTTTTTACTTTATTATTTATATGTGTATGGGTGTTTTGCCTGTATGCATGTCTGTGTACTACATGTATGCAATATCCTCAGAAGTCAGAAGGTATCTGATCCCCTAGAACTGGACAGTTGTAAGCCACCTTGTGTGTGCTTGAAACTGAACCCAGGTCCTCTGGAAGAGCAGTCAGTGCTCTTAACCAGTGAGCTATCACTCCTGCTTCAGGTCAGTGTATTTGACATTTGCATTTTTAACTAAATCATCCACCAATTGCTAAGCATTTCACAATCTGTGCTCTGATAAAGCAGGAACAGAAGTAGAGCTGATAGTTATAAAGATTGAGAGGTAGCCCATCAGTGCCTCTGCTCAGTCTATGTTCCCTTGTAGATATATGTAGTAGGTGGGGTGTGCTAAGCTCTTAGGATGCTTCCTTCCCTACAAAGGTCAAAGCCTCTACAACAGTGGGGCTCAACCTGTGGGTCAAGACCTCCCTTGGGGCAGTTCTCAAATGACCCTTTCATAGGGGTTTCATATCAGATACCCTGTACATCAGATATTTATATTACAATTCATAACAGTAGCAAAATTACAGTTATGTAGTAACAACAAAAATAACTTTATGGTTGGGGGTGGTCATCACGGCATGAACTACATTAAATAACCACAGTGCACTAGGATGGTTGAGAACCGCTGCTCTAGACTCTTGGGAAAGGAGCAAGGAGAATCCAATGGGTAAAGCCTAGAAAGCCAGTGTGAAAATTTAAAGAAAAAAATCACAACATATTCTTTTTGGTTACTGCTGCTTCTGTACAAGCCAGGATCTGTCTCAACAGCCCAAGCTGGCTGCAACTCATGGTCCTCATGTCTCCACACCATGAATGCCATTGACAGAGGCATACACTATCATGTTTAGCTACTCAACATTCCTAAAATACACACTGCACCTCCTTTTACAGGCTAAAGGAGGATGGCTGAGTGACTAACCGTTTGTTAGGGTCTTATTTAAGCTTCACTAAAATAATCAGGCAGCCATGGCATAAACCCGAGGAAGTGCTGGGGTAAAGAGCCAATCTGCAGCCAGGCCATGGTGGCACACTCAGGAGGCAGAGTCAGGCAGATCTATGTGAGTTCAAGACGAGACTGATCTACAGATCAAGTTCCAGGACAGTCAGGACTACAGAAAAACCTGTCTCAAAAAAACACCACCAAAACAAATGAAGAGCCAATGTGTAAAGAGAACTTTAGTTTCCCTATAGTTCTAATTCATTAGCTTTTTACTTACATGTTGCATACTTACAAAATACAGATAGATACAGAATTCAAAATGTAGTTTATTAAACATTGAATAGCTTCTCTTCTAAAATATAATGTGGCAAAACAAAATCCCAAGGAAAATGTCCAACTACAATACCAAAACTAATGGAAAAGAAATCAAGAGTTTATAGCTGGGTTTCGTGGCATACAACTTTAATACCAGGACTCAGATGCAGAGGCAGATAACCTCTGTGAGTTTGAGGCCAGCCTGGTCTACGAAGTGATTTCCAGGACAGCCAGGGCTGTTATATAGAAAAACCCTCTCTGAAACAAACAAAAACAAAACAAAACAAAACAAAACAAAAAGAAATGAAACCAGAATTTGGGCAGGAAATGCAGGTCGCTTGCAGAATGCTTTGAGTAGCATGCACGAAGCCCTGGGTTCAATCCCTATACTTTATAAACCAGGAGTGGTAATCATGCCTGTAATCCCAGCACTCAGCAGGTAGGAGGAGGATCAGGAATTCTAGCTTATCCTTGGTTTCATTGTGAATTCAAGTCAGCATGGGCTATATCAGAACTTGTCTCAAAGGAAAAAAAAAGCTAGGCAGGGGTAGAGCACATCTTTAATCCCAGCACTCAGGAGGCAGAGGCAGGAGGATCTCTGTGAGTTCCAGGATAGCCTGGTCTATAGAGCTAGTTCCAGGACAACCAGAGCTACACTTGAAAGTCTGCCTTGAAAGAAAAACAAACAAACAAACAAACAAACCAACCAACCAGAAAAGTCAAAATTTGATTGTGACAAGATAGATTTAAAATTTTGTGAGTCTAGGGGTGAGATTGGAGGTAAAGTGCTTGCCACATGTGAGGGCCCAGATCTGAGCCTATGCCCTTCTCTAAAAAAAAAAGACCAAAGCAAATAAAAATGGCAAAATAAAATTTTTTTTTCATAAATAGAGGCATTTATCAGACTCCATCTATACCTTAATGAGGTCACTATTTTTTATGGTTTCTACAAGTAGTTTACAAATTTTATGAGTAAGCAATGTGCTGCTTTTTTCTTCTTAAACGTCTCTAACCTCTGAGCGTCCATGCACGAGCCCCCATTCACATACACACATAGCACCTGCAGTAGGAGAGGATGAAGGTAAGGCCAAGGACAACAAGCACAGGTGCAGTCCATTACCATGTGTAACAGCCTTCCTTCCACTGGCCATGATGCCATCACACAGCTGGATGATTTTAGGAATTCCAATGATCTGTTTTGAATGGTAGCGCTCATAAGACAGTAATACCAGGAAGAAAAATATATTTGGAATGATTGCCTCTGATTCCCTAGAAACAAAGACACCCATTTAGACATTTCTTTTTAAAAACTAAGACATATCTGCATACACAGCCTAAAACAAGTCAATCCCACCCACAGCCATGGTCTTCCTGCCTCTGCCACACGGACAGCTTGGTGGTTAGCTGCACCTGAAGCACTAGATGCCAGCAGGTGAGAGCTTTCCAGTGCTTCATCTTCCTTTCCTCTCTTGAAAAAATTCAGATACCGAGGAGAAAATGTTCCCTGGTCAAAATTATGGAGTCAAGGTATCACATAATCAGAACAAGAGCTGGGTTTCTAGATCCCAGGAACACTCACAAAACTCTCCAATGCTGTGCTTTACAAACTACTTGTTAACAACTGTAATTTTCAAAAATTGCAAATCTGTTATATATACTGCAAGATTATTAAAGCTTTAATGTCTAACAAGAAAAACTACAGATAATGGAACTAAAGATCACAATCACTCCCTTTACTAAACCATGACCTAAAATTGCTTCCTCTAAAGTTAGGGAACAGGGTCCCACTGGGTAAGATGGCACTTAGTGACGTGTTACCATCATCACACACTCTGAATGTAAAATGAAAACACACTAATGATTAGATGTACAACCGTTTCTAACAAGTCTTGAGAAAGGTTTTCAGCAAGTGGTCAGAGTGAAAGTGCAAAGCACGTAAATCGGACTCCATTGGGCACCGCAGCACTTGAAGCCCGTCACCGTAAGGACCAGGATTACACGTGTGTACATAACAAGGACAACAACTGAAGCAACTAAACATCTGTACCTGAACTGGCCCACTTCAATGTACTCAAACTGCTTCAGCACAAACCCGATGAACACCTAATGCAGGGAAAGAAAAGCTGCCATCAGTCACAGTCTTACAATGTGAAGGCCGGGTATCATTTCTTGAAATGATCTGTGAACTATTCATAAGCACCTACACAGAAGATTAGCTTGTTTATAATCACGTTTTTCAAAGCTACTTTGAAGTCAGTTAAGTGCAGAGTTCCTTCAGGCACGCCTTTAGGAATACACTGGTCAAGGCAGACAGGTAGGTATAGGCCTGAAATCCCAGCACAAGGGAAACTAAGGCAGGCAGATCAAAGTTTGAGGCCAGTCTGGGCTACATGGTAGGACTCTGTCTCACAAAACAAAGTAGCTAATACAAAGATGCATCCTCACTGGGAAGATAAGTAATGAACTCCAGGAACCATCAGCTATTATTCATCACCCCATCTGGAAGACTCTGTGTCCAGAGAATGGTATAACAGCAGGAGTCCTGCAGCACATAGTGTCTGGATACTGTCCGTGACACACAGAGGAGCCAGGAGGAAAAGACAACTCTAGGAACAATGACAGTACTTGGAGTGATAAGCAGTTCACTTCATTCTCACTTGCTGTGAAATATTATCACCCTGACAGAAGCTCCCACATATGAACTACAGTTTATGCTGCTTTTGGATCTGGGTCACGCACAGACATTCAGCAGGTGCTTAGTAAAACAGTACCTAAACTGAGTTAATACCCATTTTCCTCATTTGCACCTCTAAGGCATCACTAACGAAAGTCACTGAATCAAGCAGGAGGCTAGAGTGCTCACGGTAACAAAAACAGACTACTCACCAGTGGTTGGGTGGGAAAGAGGCCCAAATGAAGGACATACATGTAGACATGGGCTCAGTACACAAGAAACTGGAAGTTGTGAGCCTTTTCAATGTTAATAGGTAAAATATCTTATGAAGAACAAAAGATTCGCTTTCTGTTTTAAAGGAAACACTCTGGATAGAATGGAATGACTAGAGAAATTATCTGGTAAGATAGCCAAATCAAGTCTACCAAACATATCTTCTCGCAAGTTTTGGTTTTTTGTTTGTTTGTTTTGTTTTTTTATGTCTAAGACAGATGGCCCAAGTAGAGACTACAATTTCTACGTGTGGTGAGTAGGAAGTAGGAAAGTAAGAAGAGAGGTAGGTCTTATAGGTGTTCTAAGATGCATCCATCAGTGTTCTGGAGGCCTCAATCCTATCCTCCTGGTACAGTCCAACCCTGTTTCCTCTACAGTCCATGGCCTACAACTGAAGACCAGGTTGTCAGGGTATGAAAATGAAGGAAGCACACTGTGGTGGTTTGAATAAGAAATTTCCTTCATAGGCTCTGGTACTTAGCTACATGGTTGCCAGCTGACAGTGCTGTTTTAGGAGGTAAAGCCTAGCTGAAGAAAGTCTGTCACTGAGTACAGGACTGGAAAGTTTATATAGCCCCACCCTACTTCCAGCTCATTCCCTTTGCTTCCTGTCTGTGGATGGAAATGAGAGGTTTCTGCTTCCTGCTCCAGCTCTGCAGCCATGCCTCCCTGCTACAACAGACTTTTTATTTTGGATTTTATGTGTTAATGTCTTGCCTGCAAGTATGCCCAACTAATACGTGCCTTTAGTGCCTGCAGAAGCCATAAGGTGTCTGGTTCCCCAGAAATCAAATCTGGGTCTAGAAAAGCAGCAAGTGCTCTTAGCTGCTGAGCCATGTCTCTGGTCCCCACAACGAACTCTAATTTCTTAAAATGAGTTTTCTTCCATATGTTTCTATTGCTTTTGTATCTTATATAAAAGCAATAAAAAGTAATTCACAACTTGCTACAAGGCCCAAGGTGTTGTAAAGAACCTTACTATATTGTTTTTTGGAACTTTTTATAGAAGTTCTATACGCTTTAAGCAGAGCTTAATGGGCAGTTCTAGTAGAAGCCTAGGAGACAGTGCTGAGGATAATGCCTGACTCCTGAGGTCTGAGAAAGAAACAAGACCTCTCTTACCAAATGGGCTAGAGACCATTCTGGTAATATTTCAGCAAAGAATCTGGCAGCCTTTTGCCCAAATCCTCAGAACTTGCCTGAGGCTATAATTAAAAAATAATAGACAAATTTCTTTGGTGAAGGAAATTTCAAAGACAGCATAACATTGTGTCTGTGGATTGGTTATTACTGATAACTCTTATGCAGGTCTACAGTGGATCAATTAGGGTAGAAAGAGAAAAAAAAATGTAAAGTTTGGAGAGAAAAGGAGCACTAGGAAGTTTAATGTTCCTCCCCTCAGGCAAGTGCTGAGAGAGAAGGGTAGTTGGCAGAGGTAAGTGCGGTTAACCAGAGGCTTCCAGATCTGCACTGTAACCACGAGAAGAGTGCCCTGAGGGAAACACTCCACCTAACTAAGTTTCCAATTTGTGAAGCCAAAATGCCCAAGGGGTCTAAGAAAGCAACTGCTTCAACCTAAGAAAGCTGTTGCTAGTGTGGTCAAAGGGGTGAAGGTCCATACCAAGCGGTTCGTTGGCCAACACTTGAGTTTTCCATGTGAACCTAGCTTTAGAGGCACAAAAAATGCAATAGCAAGAGGGTCACAGAGTCTTCTGTGGTTTCAGAGAGCTGCCAAGGCCAGGCAACATGTGGCAGAGGAGTCTTTGCAAGAAGGCCTCCAGAGGCCATTGCAGAAAGAATGAGAAATGAGAATATGAAAGAGAAAACATGGATTGTGATGGAGATACCACGTGTTGCAGATGTCAGCACCTGAGCTATCTGGGTAGAAGAGCTACATACAGGAAGTGAAAGCAGCCTCAGACAGATGAATGCTGTAGCAGCAAAGCTCAAGGGGCTGAGCCATCTAAGTGCTTAAAAACTAAAGGATGGACAGAGGACACAGAGCTACAGGTTGTGATGTTTGTGCTAATTTTGAGATTTGCCAGTGAAAAACCAGTTCCACAAATTTGAGCCAAATTTGAAGCAAGCTTTAAATACTGACCAAGATGGATTTTGGTCAGGAATTCCCAGCTGAGTGGTGATGAGACATGAGACACATTGTGTAGGGGCTATTTAAGGACAAACCGACACCCCCCCCCCAAAAAATGTAGCTTTGATATTTTCCAAGAACTACAACTCCCAGTATTCCAGGAATACTTGGGTCCTTGGGTAGGTGGGGCTTCAGGTCTTACAGTTTGCCCTGCTAGGTTTCAACCTTACTTTGATCCAGTATTTCCTCACTATATCCTCTTTCCTCCCGTTTGGAATGGGAATGTATATTCTACATCATCGTATATTAAAAATATATAATTTGATTTTTAGATTTTACAAATCCAAGGGCATTACAATTGAGAAATCTCAAATGGGACTTTGTACTTTCAGACTGTAAGACTATGTATGCTTTTGAGGTTGAACGAAATACATTTTGCATTATGATATGACCATGAGCCTAAGAGGGCCAAGGAGTCTTCCCCAACTGGCATATCCTTGTAACTCACACAGAAAGAGTAGCCTGAGATCAGAGCACAAAAATGATGATCAATTTTAAACAACCTAAAGACAATTTCTTCTCAGAAAGGCGGTGGACATAAGATTTCCCTAGGAATAGAATTTGTATTACAAACATGACTAGTGGAACTTTATGACCAGAGGAACTGCAAGAGAAAGGCAAAGTGAGTTTGAGGATAGGGGTTCGGGTCCAAGTTACACAGCCCCCAGAATGGTATAAAAGTAATTGGGCCTGCTGATTACACCAGTGCTTAAAAGTATAGTCTATAAGTGGTATCTTGATGTTTTATTGTTATTTTTTCTTTTAACCCATTGAGTCCAATTAGTGCTGCCTATGTGCTATTTCCCTGCAAAGAAAAAAGACAACCCCTCCCCAAACAGCCATCAGCTGTTAATTCCTTTCCAGCTGGAGGTGGGTCTCCTGAGTCCCATACCAGCCATGCTGGGATGTTGACTGGTTTGATCTTGTGCAGGTGACCACAACTGCTGAGAGTTTGTGAATGTAACGGTTGTCAGGCCCAGAAGATGGCACTTCACATTCCACAGCACTCCTCCCTATCCTCCAGCTCTAACTTTCCCAAACCCCCCTTCTGCAGTGCTCCCTGAGGGGAGAGGAGGCCTGATACTGATGTCCCATTTAGGGCTGAGCACTCAACCACTTATTTGACCACTGTCCACTGAGAAAAGAAGCTTCTCTGATCAAAGTGATCACTTGTTTCTCTTTTATTTATTTATTTTTAGTTTATTGAGACAGGGTTTCTCTGTGTAGCCCTGGGTATACTAGAACTCATTCTGTAGACCAGGCTAGCCTTGAACTCAGAGATCTGCCTGCCTCTGCCTCCAGAGTGCTGGGAATAAAGGTGTACAGCACCACTGCTTGGCTGATGATCACCTGTTTTTAAGAAGTCTGAATTTTAAGTGACCTGGCCCACCAGAATAAATCTTAAATTATATCTTAAAAGTTAAAAACAGCTTAAAGTTATGAGTAGGTATACAGATGTAGAAAACTTGTGGAAATTTCTAAAGCCTAACCCCAATGGAGCAGTCTTGGGCAGTGTCTTTTCAGGGTAATTTGTATTTGGTTAGAAACAGGGATAGTGACTATAAGGTAGAGAGACAAACCTGGTCTGAATCCAATAGACAGTAATTGACCCGTAGCTGAACCAGCTGTGCCAGCAAATCCAAAACCTGCTTCTGCAATTGTACAGATGTTGTCGTGGTGTACTGCTTCAATGCTTTTATAACAAGAGGCTCAAATAACCTAATGTGATTATGAATAGCGTTCTATAGGAAAAAATGAAAGAAACCACAGTTGAAATTAGAAGCTTCTAACAACTAATCTAGAAAGTCTAAGCTCCATTTCCACCCCTGTGACATTGTCCACATGTCAACTCTAGCTGCAGTGCCATTCACCTTATCTGCACGGTTCTTTGTGACGCTTGTAAGGTTCGTCTTCAATTGGGCAGACACCTTCTGGAGTACATCAAACCACCTGCCAAATGGCCCAAAGCAGAAACAACAAATATCTTTTAATAATCTCCTCTGTACTACTCACCCAAACATCAATTCAACTCATGTTCAAAAAATCTTATCATTTCAAAATGAGACTTAGAAAGGCCATTGGGTTTAGGAGCAGTACATGCTAGAGACAACAGAACTCAATTGAGTGAGCAATGCTACAGGAAACCCACTCCCCAGCACACTCTCCAAGAGGGCTTGAGAGAGGTGAAGGCCGGTTCAAAGATAGATGATGCCACTTGGTTTTCTGGGGGAGAAGACTGATGGAGTTCACAAGTTCAACGTCAGCTTAGGCAACGTAGACAGAGACCTATCTCATAAAATGTTTGTAAAAACCAGCACAGCAGGTATTATGGGCACATATATAAAAGCACACTACCAAGATAAAGTCAAGAAAAGGAGTATTTTCCTTGATTCCAATATTGTCTGATCATCCAAAAAAAGGAAAGTAAGAATGGTGCTAACATTACTACACTGAGTAGCATCTCAAATATTTGATAATTATGGTAAAGAAGTTTATGAAACACCCTGTAGGGCTATAACATAGCTCAGTAGTAAAGTACATGCCTACCATATAAAGCCCTAAAAGGAAGGAGAAAGGGAGGGAGGGACTTCCACATTCTAGATATCAAAAAGATTAACATAAATTCATATAGAAATAAAAAATAACACACCCCAGACTATTTTATGCCCTTTAATACTTCTAAACACTAACACCTCTGGGTAGCATTTTGAAGATGGTCTCCTCAGTCACAGAACAAAGAAGCACCACTGACACATGCCACCTTACTATAATGACTGCTCTTGATAAACGCTAGCAAATACAAACACTTTCAACAGGTAAGGACACTGAGTGTGCCACTTCTAGTCTAGGACAAGATTTCAAAGTTAGAACCTATGCTTCTCAGGCAGCCTAGGTTCCTCCTCTCTGTCACCTCTGGATAGCAGACTACACCAGAGCTCAGCCAGTGGCCTTTAAGGCAGGGCTGCACATAACTCATCTCTGCGTCATCAATGACAAATCTGCACCGTAAATATTACCCTGAGGCATCATGCTCTTGCTCCGCCTGCACCATGTTCCTCAGGCTGGCATCAGCCAGAGCCTGTGTGAAGTGCGTGTATGGTGCCATGAAGCAGTAGTGATATAAGCCGGGCCTCACACTGGAAGAGCCGAGGCGCTGTGCTCGGCACTGAGACTTGCTGGGGTTGGAAGATAAGCCATCAAACTGTGAGGCTAAGTTTGTCCCAAAGAGAGTCTTCAATAGCTAGAATGAAAAGAATTGAAACATCAATACTTCACTTAATATAGATTAGGCCTGTCTGTAACCCCAGCCGGTGGACAGGGGTTAGGATGGACAGGACTGAACTCGGCAATCTGCAAGTTCCAGGAGAGCCTGGGCAACTTAGTTAGGATAGATGATAGAATAATTTATTTACGTTGACAAAATTGGTGGACTGGACATTATTAATATATATCATACCTTATAGTTTATATAACTGTTACAATTATGTTCAATATATATCTGAGAGAAAAGACCTTTTTAATGGACAAAAGGGGGAAATTTTGTGGTTTGGTCTAATGCTGCTTGTATTATGTTAATTATGTTCCTCAAAAACCTGTTTGCAGTCTCCCCACACTTTGGTTCTGATTGCTCAATAAAGATGCTGACAGCCAATGACTGGGCAGAGCAGACAGAGGCAGGACTTTTAGGATTGGAGGGCTGGGGACAGGGAGAGAGGAGGAAGAGAAATCTAGTATGCTGGGAGGAGAACCAAGAAGCCATGGCTGAGAGGTGCAGGAGAGAGAACATAGCCACCATGTAGGAGTCAGCATCTGGGTCCAGGGCAGCAAAGACAGAATATAGATTTTAGTAAATAATAACTTAGGGATATCAGAGGGTGGATTAGCCATGCAGAGGTTAGGAAGTGGTCTAGCTCTTGAGCTGTTTATATAAAAATATAAAGGCTGTATATGTGTGTCTTTCATTCAGGAACTGAAAACATTGGTGAGGGTAGTGAGGAGCACCACCACAGCCGCCAAGATCAATTGAGTGGCATTAACTGGGAACGGCTACAGAGATATTTCAAAATTTAAAAAGTCTCAGTGATAGAGTGCTTTCCTGGAATGGATAAGCCAGGCTCAACCCTCAGGAACACTAATAAAAGAAAAAAGGGAGAAAACAAAGCAAAAGTAACCACCCATCAGGACTATCCTTTCCCAGTAACACCCAGCAGGGACGGGAGACAGGAGACTGTTGTGAATCCCTGAGTTAGCGCCCCAGAAGATCCCACCATGTGGTGCCACTGTGCCTGGGATTCCCTGTGGTTCTAAGTGAAACTAGCCCTTTAGACACAAGCCTGCTGGGATGGGGTGGCAAAGGCAAAGCAGTGAGGACCAGAGCTGCTTTTTGATGCCCTCTGTCCCCTCAGAGTCCCAATCACAGAGCAAGCAGGAGTGATAGCTAGGGGCACCAAACTCTTCATAATACCACAGCAGCACTAGCTTTTAAAAAGGAACTAGGTTTTGTCGCTTGGCCCAGAGGAGTTAGTCCAAATCCCAAGAGATAGGAAATGACACACACCTGCTGAACACAGACAGTCGCCATCATTGGTTCTCGACTAAAGCAAGATTTTAGGTATCCAAGGACCTCTTCAACACACTGTGAAAGGAAGAGTCCAACATCAGTGACTCACGGGTGACTCATTATTGTTGCCATTCAGAAACAGACAGTGTACATATAAACCGTAGAAATGTCAGAGAAATTCAGAGTAATGTTTTCAATTAATCATATTAACAATCACAAAAACTCCTGTTTCTACAATTGTGTAAAAACTGCTTTCTTGTACATTTAAACACCCAATCTGTCACCCAATCATTCAGTAAATAATCAAGTATCTTTATCTATACCAGTTTTCAGGGCAGGCATTGTGGAATGTGCAAAGGAGTCAAAAGCCCTGCATTTGTGGAGTCCTAAATATGTTCAGCTGAACAGAAGCTCTAAGGCACTGTGAGAGCCACTGCCAATGAGGCTCACCACAGTCTGTATAGAATACTTAGTGTGCCGTAGAAATGATACTAGGTACTGCAAATACAGAGAAAGAATGTAATTCCTGTCCTTCCCGGAGCTGCAGAGTTGCAGGGAGCCAGGCCACTATCACAGGCATCACTATACAATGTAATATTGAGAGATTACCATTTCTGCATTTACCCTCTCCTGCCTGAAATGATCAAAAATATATTTTAAAGATTCTAGCTGAACATCAGGCCATAGATATAAGTGATCCTGAAAAGTGAGATACAAACAAGGCCCTAGGATGGTCCTAGATAAGGATCTTAAGAGCATTCCCAGACTGGGCACAACAAGGGGACAGAAGTCAAGCTGTGAGGGCACAGTGAATCCAAAGACCCCAAGAAAATGGCAGCTCACACAATATGGCACCAAGAAAATGAGTCATTCAGAGACTCCTGGAGATTGGGGGAGGGTGTTCCTTGAGTTCTTCAAAGATAGTTCTAAGGGAGCTAACAAAACCAAGGCCTGAGAAGCAATCATCAGAAGAACTGAAGGAGCAGTGGGCACTCGCACAAGTCTGGGCAGCACAGCAGAAAAAAATGGGAGTGTCTAATTTAGGGAAAGACTCTGCCTCAAAGAAATAGGTGGGGAGTAATAGAGGAGGACTCCGACACTCTTCTGGCCTCCATGTGGACAGGTGCCCACCCCCCCCACCCCCGCCCCCCACACACACACAAATAATAAACAAATAACTTCTTAAGTTAAATAAAGATAGGAGACTTAAAGAGAAATAAATCAAACGTCTAGTGATAAAGACTCTAATGTTAATGATAAAAGATACAACAGAGGAGATTTTATGATATAGCAGATGTGGGGAAAGAAAAGCTTAGAGAACTCGAGGATGGTAACAGAAACTACAAAAGGAAAAGTAGATAGTGATTCAAAACAAACAAACAGACCTAAAAAGAGGAGCTGGAAAGACAGTTAAGAGCAGATGCTGTCTTGCCGAGAACCTGAGTTGGGTTCCCAGCACCTACATTAACTGGCTCACAACTACCTACAATTTGAGCTTCAGAAGCTCTGGCACCCTCTTCTGAATTCTGCCAACACCTGCACTCACATGGACGGACACATACACACACACACACACACACACACACACACACACACACACACACACACACACACACACACACACACACACAC
>CM052712.1:26129542-26163110 GCA_028551405.1 Uromys caudimaculatus | reverse complement strand
ACACACACACACACACACACACACACACACACACACACACACACACACACACACACACACACACACACACACTTTAAAAATGGTAAAAATGAATCTAGAAAAATAAAGCCCAAATCCTTAAAAGAGCAACAGTAAGCTAAGGGCAATTTTAAGCAAGCAAGTATGGGTTTTTAGAAGGTAATTAAGAGATAGGGTGAAGGAAAAGGCTGGAAAGATGGAAGGAAGTAGCCCCAACCTTTCTAAACTGTGGAAAACTAAGTCCAGAACCAAGAAACTCAACAAACCTGAGTACAAGAAACACAATTGAAAGGAAAACCACATCAAGTTGAATCATAGTAAAATCACTCAAAAATAGTATGAAGTCTTGGGAGAAATCAGAGGAAAACACAATACGGAACAGTAAGGAGATAGATATGTGGGGAAATGTGCATTATATATAAAGTAAGCAAAACTCATACACAATACATTCAATTATGTATAAAAATTAGTGTGGAATAACAAGATCTACTAGACAGTGGCAAAATGCAAGTATTTTGTCAATGTCATGTTATTATGACAGGACTAATCATACTTGGAGCAAGGCTATAAGGTCTATGAGATACTCAAAATCAATTATCCTGGTTCATTTGTTTTTGATATGGGCTTTTAGCCCCTACCACAGCTTCCCCAGTTTCAGCCTCTGGTGGGTATGTACCATTATACCTAGCTTACCAGGTGTGAACACTATAACCAGCTTTCAAACTGACTCCTCAAAAGAACATCTGTTTATTGAACAAATGTTTGCTCCAAGTTAATATTAATAGTTCAGGCACTACTACAGGCAATGAAAGGACAAAAATGTAATGTTGCCTGATAGCATGGGTCAAACAAACAAACAAACAAACAAGGAAAAAAAGCAGGATTCAGTCTGTATTGGATTTGTGCAGGCTTCTTTCCTTACCATGATTCCCTAAATAACACAGAACAACAACTACATGGAAATGTAACAAATGCATGATGCTATAAGTCATTTTAAGATAATTTAGTCTTATAAGCGGATGTGGGTAGGCTTTCAAATTTAATACCATTTCATACAAGGAATGTTAGCATGAATGGATTTTGACATCTGTGGTTGGCAGGTCCTGTGACTGTATTTCCTTGAAGATACAAGTTGAAGATGGCTGTCTAACTCACTGTGGAGTATATTAGAAACAAGATGTACTAGTGGAGAGCAAGCAAAAGCTTTAGCAATGGCGGGATTAAGTGTGAGCATATGGGCTGGAGAGGAAGATTTCTTCTACTCAGAACTACAGAACATGAATGAGCTTAGATTTGCTTTCTGAGCTATGGAAGGAGCCAGTCAGTCATCCTTGATAATCTGGTTTTGTCTCTTTCCATTTAAAAAGTTTGAGGGAGAAACAAAGGATCCTGTAAGCACATTTTTCAACACATTATAGACTGAATGAGGTTTAAGGAAAAACTTTAAATGAAAAAAATGTGGTAATAGGACCTGACACACTGGGAACAGACCTAAGAGAATGCCCTGGCACACTGTAGTACTAGGACACAAATGGGATGCAGTCTTCCCTGCCTGCACATGTGACTAGGAATCATCTGAGGTACTCTGACCCAGGTCCAAGGAAAAGACCACACACAAACCTTTGCAATGTCCTGCAGTGTCGCCAGCTCTAGAATCTGAGAAAGGACGTCCAAGGCAGAGCGCAGGAACCCCCCAAACTTTTCAGTGCTGTTCTGAAGATCTAAGGTGACCTTGGCAAGGTGGAAGGAGAGAGTACACGGTTACTGGCACCACCGAAGTCTGGTTATCTACAACAAAGACACAAATGCCATCTGCTGCGGGGAGATGCTTCTGCAGTGTTGACCTAGACTCTCACCATCCCGGGGGTGGGGGTGGGGGTGGGGGGTGGGAGTGGGGGTGGGTGGTCTGGTCACTGTCAATTTTAGATGTAGTCAAATTAGTCTTAGGATGATTAAGATTCTAAAAGCTTCGGCTTAACTGAAGTATATAACAATTCTACAGATTCAGATGAGGGATCCAGTCCAAAAAGCATTACAGCAGAAGAGAATCTGCCCACTGAACTTAAACGTAACCACCTATGATGAAGAGAATACTGGACAAGTGCACGGAAAAGACACTGAACAGGGAATGAGAATGGGTTTGATAGTTTCCTGATGAGCTACACTTTCCAGCTACCCTTGAGGACTATGCAAGTCATTCATGCCCTAGTAAGGGGCAGTACCCCATCTTCCTCTCTAGGCATTTTGGCCATCCCCACAAGTGGGTGACAAAAATGTTCCCCTTGCCATGGTCACCTAAGGTTAAAACAAGCCTCTCTCCCTTCCTATCTTCCTTCCATCTCTCTACAGTTGCCTTTAACAATGTAAAATATGGTGCCAGTGGGAAATCTGAGCTCTAAAACTTGATTACTAAAGTATAGACCTTCTTTTATCTCAGGCTTTATAAGAGCACTGTGTAAACTTTTGCATTTCAGGATTTATAGTTCACTAAGTATGGTTTTAAAAGGCTGTAAAACAACAAACAAAAAAGTTAGCTTAAAATTTGTAACAAAAAAGGGTTAATAGTTAAAAGTCTATGTACAGATAATCTTAAAGCACTATAGCAGACCATGAACAGGGGATGTGTGAAAGGGCTCGCCTCAGCACTACCTTGGCAGTGACTCCACCAGGGTCAAAGTGTGCCGTGTGACCCTGGCTAAGACGATTGTGTGGTATGCCTCTGCTTACCACTGTACCCCATTTTTTGGACTAAGGAGACAACACCAGGCTTTCAAGATGATTTGTTTTAAAACTAGGTCATCCAAAAACCTGTGATATTTTTGCTATCTTTGTTACGCTTTAGCTATTTGGAGAAACTAAGTCATATAAAAAGCTGATATATTATAAAAGTACACTCTAAGAGACCAGTCTCTGTGGACTGTATTTACCGTTTAAAGTTTACTTGATACAAAAAAAAAAAAAAATTATAATTTTTTAAGTTTAAACTTAAAATTATAAAACCCTAATCTTATAGTTATTAGCTTATTGTAAACTATTTAACATAACTAAGATATACAAGTTAATGGCCAGTCATCCTATAAATGATCAAATTACTTAATGTGCCCAGAACTATGTTTGTAGTCATTTACAGGGATATAGAGTTGGAGGGAAAAACTAACTTTTGTTTTGTTGCATTTAGTTTTTTATAGACAGGTTTTCCCTGTGTAGCCCTGGCTGTCCTGGAACTCACACTGTAGACCAGGCTGTATGAACTCAGATCCGCCTGCCTCTGCCTCCCAAGTGCTGGGATTAGAGATGTGTGCACCACCACTCAGCTTGAGTTACTTCTATCTCCTATCACATAATATTCTGTATATGCTGTCAAAATTAAGCCTAAAACAGGTAACTCAAAAGAAGCTTAAACTTAAAGGGTTTAAATTAATGTAGAATAATATTCAAAATCAAGTATATAAAATTAATAATGAAAACTAAATGCTTAAGTAAAATGGGTTAAATTTACAATATACTGGCAGGACACACCCAGGTTCAAGAAATTCCTCAGAACTCTCTGTTCACCTAGAGCCAATCCTTCAGTCTCCTCCATTGCACTGCAACACAGCACCAACTGCAGCCTCTCTTGTCCCTACCCATGGCTCCTATGGATCCTACAGACCATCTTTTCCTGGCTTCCCTTCCTCAATTCATTGCTGAATCCAAGCCCCTAACTTGGGCAACACCTCTTCTGCTCATCTGCAGGTCATACTTGTCAGAAAACCAGGTGGGGTACCCACAGCCCTCTGTTTCCCCTCTAGCACTGCAGCAGACCACCAGCTGCAGCCCTCCTTCCCCACTGCTGCCATCTCTCATGGGTCCCATGGACCATCCCCTCCTGACCTGCTTCTGCTACTCCTCACTGCATCCCAGCCTCCAACATCAGGCATACTCTGGGAACACACCAGCTGAACACACCAGGGAAACAAGCAACCTGCAGCGTTCACACTCTCTGAAAATCCAGAAAGGTAACAGAAATCAAGGAACAAACCACCCAAGACAAACGCAGAAATCAGCACCTAGATCTATAATCACACCAAACCCAGATGCCTAGACGCTAGTGTTAAAAACACAATCAATAACAGCCAGAACACTAAATCCCCACTAGAGCTCAGCTATCCTACCCCCATAGGTCCTGACTATTCCAACACAGCTGAAGCTCAAGAAAAGACCTTAAAACCAACTATATGAAGTTGATAGAGAGCCTTAAAGAGAAAACAAGTTAAGTCCCTTAAAGAAAGTCAGAAAAACACAAACAGAGGAAATAAATAAATCCCTTAACGAAAGCCAAGAAAATAGCAAACAACAACAATAACAAAACAGTTGAAGGAAATGAATAAAACTGTTCAGGATCTAAAAATGGAAACAAAAGCAATAAAGAAAACACAAACAGGGAATTCTAGAAATGAAAAATTTAGGAATTCAAACAGGACAAGCTTCACTAACAGAATATGAGAAATGGAAGAGAGAAGCAGCTCAGGCACTGGAGATATGACAGAAGAAAATGTTAAATCTAAAAATTGCCTGACACAAAACATCCAGGAAATCTGAGATGCTATGAAAAGACCAAATCTAAGGATAATAAGAATAGAGGAAGGAGAAGAAACACAGCTCCAAGGCCCAGAAAATATTTTCAACAAAAATCATAGAAAAAAATTCTAACCTAAAGAAAGAGATGTCTTTAAAGGTACAAGAAGCATTCAGACCACCAAATAGGTTGGGCCTGAAAAGAAAGAAAATAATGTCCTCTGGCCACATAATAATCAAAACAACAGACATACAGAATAAAGAAAGAATATTAAAAGATGCAAGGGGAAAAGGCCAAATAACATACAAAGGCAGACCTATCAGAATTATACTTGACTTCTCAATGGAGAATCTAAAAGCCAGAAGGGCCTGAACAAAAGTGCTGCAGATGCTAAGAGACCACAGATGCCAGCCCAGACTACTATACCCAGCAAAACTTCCAGTTACCATAGATGAAAACAAGATGTTCCGTGATAAAAACCAATTTAAGCAGTATGTATCTACAAATCCAGCCCTGCAGAAGATCCTAGAAAAAAAACCTCAACCCAAGGAAAATAACTTACATCCATGAAAACACAGGAAATAAATAATCTCACACCAGCAAAAACGAAACAGACACG
The DNA here is from genome assembly GCA_028551405.1 of Uromys caudimaculatus. Lineage (NCBI taxonomy): Eukaryota > Metazoa > Chordata > Mammalia > Rodentia > Muridae > Uromys > Uromys caudimaculatus. The sequence goes on along the minus strand of CM052712.1, from coordinate 26,157,915 downwards.
CAGCACACATACCACTACCACCACCACCACCACAATGATAACAAGAATTAACATGAATCAATAATCAATGGTTATTGATATCTCTTAATGGTCTCAATTCCCCAATAATGAAAACAAATTTCCAAACAAATGGGCCTATGAAGCAAGCAGGTGTAGCCATTTTATTATCTAACAAAATAGACTTCAAGCCAAAATTGATCAAAAGAGATGGGCAAGGACACTACATACTCACCAAAGGAAAAATTCACCAAGATGATATTTCGGTTTTTTTTTTTTTTTTTTTTAAGAATTATTTATTTATTTTATGTATGTGAGTACACTGTAGCTGTCTTCAGACACACCAGAAGAGGGCATCGGATCCCATTACAGATGGTTGTGAGCCACCATGTGGTTGCTGGGAATTGATCTTAGGACTATGCCCCACTTATGCCCCAAACACAAGGACACTCAATTTTGTAAAAGAAACATTATTGAAGCTTAAATCACATACTGACCCTCATACACTGATAGGGGAAAACTTCAATACTCCACTCTGACAAATGGACAGGACATTCAGACAAAAAGTAAACGGAGAAATGCTGGAGCTAACAGATATTACAAATCAAATGGACCTAACAGATATTTATAAAACATTTCACCCAAACACAAAAGAATGTACCTTCTTCTCAAGCCCTCATAGAATTTTCTCTAAAATGGACACAAAGCAAGTCTTCCACATATACAAGAAAACTGAAGTAACTTCTTGTATCCCATCAAACCACCACGGATTAAAGCTGGATATCAACAACAAAAACAACAGAAAGCTTATAAACTCAAGGAACTAAGCAACAATAAATAATAGCCTGTATTATTAATATTTGAAACAATATACAAAATTCATCACACTTGGAAGCAATGACTATCACTTAGACACTTTCTGTTCAGATTCATTCCTTGGATGCTGACTTTAACTGACATCTTTTCCAAAGCTTCAAAGTGCTCGGTCCTCATGCAGGAATCTGGTTTAAGCCAATAGCTAGCAAAAGTTACCTTATCCTATTACATAACTCTGGTACTTGGTTCAGCCAGTTGTATAATTGCATTTAACCTTATGTTAATTTTATCCTTTAACCTTATATTGAGTCATGTTAATCTTGATGTAAAAGTTTTCTTCATGTAACTTTTGTCTCTTAATTTCCTCACAAAGTTGTACAGTTACTACCTCCTGACTTATGTCTTGGATCTTTATCTGTTATGTTTTATTGTGGCTCCTTGGATGGACCCTCTTCTGAGACACATTAACTGCTGCCCCCACACTGACCGTAAGTTAGCCTTGAGGTAGTTATAAAGATCAACACTCCTAAGCCCATAAAAGCAGTTTGGGTCACCTCTGAAAGGGAACTAATGAGCCAAGGGCCATCTAACTCATCTCTCTTCTTGCCACCCTGAACATTCGGCTGGGGAGACCTCATACCTAAAACAGCTTCTTTGGATCTATTAACCTCTCTGTCTCTCAGCTCTGATCAGCTTAAATATCCTTTGGGACCTGCTTGACTTCTTGACTGCTGCAGTACTTCATTAAAAAGGACAGATCCTACACTGGAATGAGATTTGTATTCTCTTCTATGAACGTACTGTTTCCAGGCCAATAAATCTTAACTTGTTTGAACAAAGTTCAACTACAAGCCTATTCCTATGCGTGGGCTTCTGGTTCCCTCCCACCTGGTTCCTTCCCTGGATTGCTCCTTTTCTCCTTATTATACTTATATTTATGTTTTGATCTGTCTTTTAAATGTTTTACCTACTGAACTTCACCTGACACCTAAACTAAATATTTGAAGTAAGCTCTCCCAATAGCTCTCATCCTACTACACCTACATTTGCTCCTGATACATCTAATAAAAATATCTGCTAGATACTGTGGAAAGCTGGCTAAAAGTGACTTCGTCCCTTTTACCTCAGGCCAGATATAAGTCTTTAATCAGAGTCTTTTATTGTTTCTTCTTTTTTTTTTTTTTTTTTTTTAATTTTATATAAGCCAGGCAGTGGTGGCACAGGCCTTTTTTTTCTTTCTTTCTTTTAAAATTTATATGTAAGTACACTGTAGCTGTCTTCAGACACCCCAGAAGAGGTTATCAGATCTCATTCCGGATGGTTGTGAGCCACCATGTGGTTGCTGGGATTTGAACTCACGACCTTCAGAAGAGCGGTCAGCGCTCTTAAGTGCTGAGCCATCTCTCCAGCCCCTTTTACTGTTTCTTGTTCCCTCCTTTGCTACTTTAGCTCCCTGCTGCTTCTGCTGATAGAAGCAGTCACTGCCACCCTGAATCAACTCTATCCTCACTGTCTGTCACCAGTCCCCTCTGTCTTTTCCACCTCTGCTTCTCCCTATTCCTCAACCTTTCTGGAAATCTTTCAGTTCTACTCTGTAACCATGCCATCTGCTTACAGCCCTCTCAGAATTATATTCCAACTCTCTTCAGGAATATAGGACCACAACTGTCTGATCCATCTCAGCTAATCAAGACTCTCCCTGCTACATAACCAGAGAACCCCTCTTCATTGGACCCAAAACTACTACCTCTAACAAAGACCCTCCTCGCAGAAAACAGCTAGAATTCCCCTGCTCTGAATTTTTTTATATCTTAAAAGTTAGGAATGATGGTTTCCCACCTAAAGACTACTCTTCCCAGCTTCCCTTACAGACTATGAAAGTTATTTCTGGCCCATAAGGGGCATCATCCTATCTTCTGTAGGCATTTTAGGCATCCACATGTAGGTGACAAAATACTTCCCTGTTGTGAATAAACACGGTCCTGCCTATGGTCAGACTGAGCCTCTATTTCTTTCCATCCTCTGTCTCTCTATAGCTTCTTTTACATAATCTAACAGGTCTAAGCCTGGGGTGCACTGGGATCAACCTCAGTATGTCAGGGACAGAAAGGGACACCAGTCGTGAGCCCTGAGATCCTACAGCCCAGAACAATGCAGTGATGTTATATGTGGGGTCAAAGGCTTAGTGAGGAATGGCTTCACTCCAATCAGTAAAGAGATTCTTCTTTCCCCAATGTGGTAGTTTGAATATGCTTGGCCCAGGGGGTGGCACAATTAGGAGGTATGGCCTTGTTGGAGAAAGTGGATCACTGTGGGGGTGGACTTTGAGACCCTTGTCCTAGCCGCCTGGAAGCCAGTCTTTTCCTGTTTGCCTTTGGATGAAGATGCAGAACTCTCAGCTCCTCCAACCCCACATCTGCCTGGATGCTGCCATGCTCCTGCTTTGATGATATGGACTGCACCTCTGAACCTGTAAACCAGCTCCAATTAAATGTTGTCCTTTATAAGAGTTGCCTTGGTCATGGTATCTGTTCACAGCAGTAAAACCCTAACTGAGACACCCAGACAACAGGAAAGGGTAATGGGGGAAGAGAAGAAACAGGAAAAGGAGGAAGCAACAGAGTGGTGGGTAGGGAAAGAGACTCAGAGTTAAGAGTGAAGGAAAGACAAGGTGGGAAGACACAGTAGGGCAGAACAGCTACTCAAAACACACAAACTAGAGTTACAGAAGTGAAACCAGAGAGCAAAGGAGCAAAAATCTGAGGTACTGGAGAGGCCAAAATTAAAAGCAAATATTTGAAGTTTCAGGACAAAAAGAGAGCCAAGAGGGGAACACATGCTGGGAGCATGGGAAAGAGCCCTAATGACAGATGATGAAAGCACAAACAGGCAGACCACTACACATGCCCTCCTCTACATGGGCTGACAGAATACATAAACAGAAGCTCTAAGTATTATCCCAATGAAGAAGCTACACAACTGGGAAACATGAGGAAATACCAGGGCTATGTGAACAATCTATTAAGTTTCTTTAGAAATTCTTTTAGTTCTCTTAGATTTCTGAGGTAAGGAAAGCTTCACCCATGCTCAAAAAGGTCTAACGTTTACTGAGATTAGATCTGCCTGTGGGAAGACACACAGTAGACATGATCCTAAAGGGAAATAATCTCCATGGCTTTTGGAATTAGACAGGCTACTCAAATTTCCACATGTAAAAATAGATACTATCCAGAAAATACTAAAGAAAAATGGGAATTATATCAGGAAACCACAATAATTTTAAAATGTGCTTCTACAGGGCATGGTGGCTCATGCCTTTAGTCCCAGCACTTGGGAGGCAGAGGCAGGTGGATCACTGTGAGTTTGAGACACTGAGGTTTAAGGTCAGTTCTAGTCAAGCTAGAGCTCTAGTCTCAAAAATAATTAAATCATTAGTTAAACAAAAAAATTAAAACGTGCTATTAGATGAGGGAACAACTGGTATAACAAAAACATAAAAGAAACTATACAATCATGAGATCTTAACATTTGATAAAGATAGGATTTCAAATCAATAAGGGTAAATCTACACACAAATCATTCTTTAATGCTGGGATAATTATGGAAAAAAAGAATATAAACCCAGACACCATCATTCAAAGGTCAATACAAAGCTGTCCCTACACTGACAGAAAGCCCAGCCGACAAGGGTGCCAAGGTCTATAGTGAACATCTGCTTTTCTCTCCTGAAGCTACAATTTTGATTTGGGTTGGGCAGCTGTACTATCTTATAAGGCTGACAGAGGACGAAGGCACATGAAACCTGCCTTGGCTTGGCTGTGTCTCTTCAGGATATAGAAATGAACCTTACCTACAAATAGGACTAAGAGTCCTTGAGACATGCCTTTCTAAATCCAAGGTATTCTTGGGGAGTCAATAAACAAACAACACCCAGAGACCACAGATCTTTGCTCTAATACAAAATTCCTAAATATTTGTAAAGCTATCTTAAACCAAGCTAGAAGACAAATGAGAAGCAAAATTTCAGTCCTATGTTACAGGGATTCTTTCTATGTAAGCATGAACATGGGCACATGGAAATTCGTGTTCAGAAATAAGCAGGGAGCAGTACCTTATAGTTGGCGTGAGTGGCTTTCAGGACATCATGCAGTTTGAGGTAGGAAGGGAGATGGTAGAAACTCCCCAGTGAAGATGATTTACTTGCTGTGACAGGTCCTGAGGTATCTGATTGTCGAGAGGCTTAGAAAAAAAAACAAACAAAACAGAACACCAAAACCCAAAAATTAAATGTTTAAATCTAAGGCAAAAGCTTTCTAAGGTTAACAGCAATTATTACAATGATGACTTTTTAGAATGGTCTAGCAGAAACATTCCAGTCTTTTCCCTGACTTTTGAAGTATGTGCTCTGAGAGATAATAAGGAATTGAGTAAAATTCTAAGAGCCCAAGAGTAAAAGAATGGAAAGAAGTGACGGGCAGAAGGGCCTTAGCTGTCCTCTGCTGACCGAACGGCTGAAGCCAACCTCAGGATCCCCTTGTCTAAGGAAGGCTCCTGGGGCACATGGGGCTGACCCCGAGACAAACAAGCTCTGGGCCCATTCATTAAGCACTGTGGACATGTTCTGAAAACTGTAAAGTCATCTGTTACATTTTCAAATCTGTAGCTTTAAACAGGTAAGTCCTCCTATACTACTCTAGCCAATCCTTAGAAAGAGCATCTTTTAAGATTTCATAGTTAGTCAAAGAATACAGAACATTCACAGAATACCTTTAAGAGACCTATTGTATACTCCTGCTACAAGGTTAATAACATACCAAATACGTGAAAATCACCAGGGAAGATTTAAAGTGTTCTCACCAAAAATAAATAAATAAATAAAGCCAAGCACTAAGCTAAGGCATACATGAAGCTTACAGACAAGTGCTCTGCACATGTGTCTGCGAAGCCTGCTGTAAGTGAACGTGCACAGAAAGAAGGTAGTCCTGGGACACAGGGATCACCCTCTGCTTCCCATCCCAAAAGGGCATAGATGGGACTCGATTACTTCAACTATGTCAAAACTCTGGCCCTTTTGACCTGACATCTCTCCAAGTACAGAAGCCCCTCCAAACACATCTGTATGATTTCTAGACTCCTCCAAATCAGATGACCATCTCCACTGTGACTTTCTGTCTCTGTCCTCTTTGTTTTAGGTAAGCTCTCACTTCACAAACCAAACTGGCCTCAAACTCTCAATCCATTCTGCCTCCTGAGCGGTTAAAGATACATCATCCCTGGCTTCCACTGTCTTGTTACCTCTCCCAAACAAATTCCTCATTTGCCTTATCAGAATTCTTCCCATATCATAATTGTTTGTTTTGTTTGTTTTTGACTACCACCACCCACATCTATTCCTAGCCATCTTTGCCCCTTTAATAAAAATTCAGAGTTCTTCCCTGCAAGAAGGGGAGAAGGAGGTAAGCACAGAACAGCAGGCTCCTCGCTACAGCTTTACTGTATAAAGTGACAGTTTATCACACAGACACTTATGAAGCACCCAGAGAACTCTTCCCTAATTACTGCAATGAACCATTTCCTACTTCTGGTGCGTCTGCTTCGGCACCGCAGGCAGCCCTCTGCCCTCCAGAAGCTGTTTCCTACCTGCACTGGCCTCACCACCTTTCTTGGGACTCATCGGAGTAGACGCTTGTTCTCCTGGTTCTTTCTCCTTCCCTTTCCGCCGAATAGGACTTAGAGAAGGGGGGTTTGTTAAAGAAGGCAAAGCTGCCTAAAATAAAAAACAAAAATATAATGGGATAAAGCTAATACAGGAACCAAAACCTAAAATTACTAATATACAGTTCCACTATGTATTAGAAAGAAATAGCCCAGGCAACTCATGGCCTTTGAGCTCCTATTACAGAGCTCAGATACTACAGAGATAATTCTACTTTCACCCACATAACTGTACATGGCACATATGGCTCCGAACTTCCTCATACCAGCACTGAGAATAGGTTGGAGAAGGGCGGGCCTCCAGGGAGTTAAAAGGACCTAAAGTCACTGGCACTCCCAATCATGTCCCCTCTAAGAAAAGGCAATCAGGACACTTTATGTGACCCATCACATAAGTAAGCACAGTAGAACATTTAACACTGTTCTGAATAAAGTCATCTGCTCAATGTCATAGCTAAAACCCAACAAGTCAACAGCCCAGATGTGACCCATGCTCTCCAATCTGCAACCCCAAGGACACATGGGACAATCAGGTCCCTACACACAAAGAAAGGCGGCACAGGAGAATAGAGACAACATGGTAAGAGGCAAGCACATCAGGTCTTTGCTATGCTTCTCACTCCCTTTCTGGCCTCAGCCCCTGCCCTACTCATCTGCTGAAATCAAGAAAATGCAATAGAGGGGGAGGGAGCTTAAGAATGAGGTCATGGTGGCAGGACCCTCATAAATAGGATCATTGCTCCTATGAAAAGAGACTCCAGGAGTTCCCTTTCCCCATCCTCCATGAGAAAGCCAGACTTAACCAGGGCTCAAATCTGTCAGTCAGTGCCTTGATCTTAGAATTCTCAGCTTTTAGAAATGTGAGAATAAGTAGCCACTGAGGCTATAAAGATGGTAACCCAAACTGTGTTAGTCACTATGCACCTCTGATCCTTATCTATAAAGACAAGCAGTGTATCAGGACGAATGGCTGTGGTCAGGCAGTGCTTAGAAGGAGACAGGAAGGCTGCAGGGGGCAGGTGAGAGACTAGCAAACTGAAGAAACTTTTGGTATAAAGAACTGTTACAAATCTACCAAGTATATGAGGCCATCAGTAGAACTGTCCAGATGAAGCACACCCAGAGACAAAAAGCAGAGTAATGACTATCTAGAGACAGGGGCATGGAAGGACTTTGGAGTCACAGTTATAGGGTTGACTGTAGTCATGTCCATACAACTCTGTTGCATAATTTAAAAAACAAAAAACATGTGGTGACTCACACTGTAATTCCAGTATTTGGGAGGTTGAACTGAGAGAATCACCATGAATCTTAGGCCAGTATGGTATACAAAGTAAGTTTCAGGCCAGTTGGCCCAGACTCAAACAAAATTAAATTGTATACTTGAATTTTATAGGATATGAATTACCTCAATAATATGATTTCTAAAAATAGGCCAGTGCAGATATACCAGTTTACACCAGAACCCAGAAAAGAGAAGGTATATATTAACGAACATGTATACTAATGCCAAAGGGATATTTGTGCACATGTATGTGTAGGTATACTTATGCTGATTTTTTTTTTTTTTTTTTTTCCCTGAGACAAGGTTTCTCTGTGTAGCCCTGGATGTCCTGAACTCACTCTGTAGACCAGACCTCAAACTCAGAGATCCACTTGCTTCTGCCTCCCAAGTGCTGGAATTAAAGGCATGCACCACTGCCACCCTACCTTATATAAATTTTTAAACAACATATTTAATAGGAAAAATAAAGAATAGTGAGCTGAAATAAAACTATGGTAGCTCCCATTTCTATCAGGAGGGAAGAAGATAAGAAGGCCAGGCTCTGGCTAAGGCATTTGATACATTTGAGTCAGCCACACAGAAGCATCACCAGGATAACAAGCACACAGAACTGAGGCTCCACAGAGTTGAAGCCCCTGACAGATGTGGGCACATCAGCAGTCTGATTCCCTAGCCTCCTGCTCAATAGCCTATTTAGTCAGTTCAGTTAAGTAACAAAGCTACATTTCAAAAACACAAGTGCCTCATGTGGTCAGTGACTACTTTCGTGGCTGGTATGGACACAGAAAACACTCACTATGGCAGAAAGTCCCAGAGAGTAGAAAGAAAAATGGATGATCCATAGGACAGCACCTTTAACAGTAGACAAGAAAAACTGAGCCAGACAGTACAGGATGTTGGAAGAAACACAGGAAACCATATCACTCAGAGTAAAAAGTAGCCCAGAGGATAGGAAGGCTGTTAAAGTACCCATAAAACTGAAATGACTGGCCATAGCAGGAAGTACTCTGAAAGGTGGTATCAGAAGCCAGACAGACTGGAGTTGAAAAATGGATGGCTCAAGTAGGGGAACAGGGTCCTGCCAGAAAAGGCCAAAGACCTCAACACAAAAGTTCATGCCTGAGCAAACAGGGACTTGGTGGGTAGGATGATTCTTCAAATGTGATGGAGAAGAGAAAGCAAGTGAAGGAACCCAGGAGATCAAGGGGAAATTATCACTTCTGAGCTTCATGGCTGACACCAAAAAAAGAGTACAAAATAACGTCTTTATGTTAAATACAGTGTCTGAATAAGCTATTTTCTTCACTTAGAGCAAGTAATAGAGAAGGAATAGACTACTAACATGGGTATTCACGAAATCCCAGTCATTAGGCAGATGATAATGGCTGCCCCCAAGGAATAAGTTACCTTGATTGCTGGTCCAGGAGTCACATCATCCAAGACATGAGCACAGATATTGATCACCTTCAGCAGGTGGGAGAAAAGCTGCTCCACCATGGGCACCAGAGTCCGATCCCCCAGAGCAGGCCAGATTTCCTCCTGTCTGGTGGCTGCTGAGTTGGCTTCTTCTTCAGAGGTCCATGAACTTCTCAGAGACTTGGGGGCACTCGCTGTGTGTGACACAGGCACACATATTACTCTACCTTCAGTGTGTGAGGTGGGAAGTGGTTATGGCCTAAGTTTCTCACTGATTGGTGCTAACATTTGGATGAAACTCTACATCTAAAGAGATGTCTCAAACTCACATGAAAGCGCTATTTGGCCCCCAAGCTCCAGTCTTCCAAAAGGTCACCACTATCCTCCAGCTATGGGCATGATCCTCATAACTGAGATGCAGTTGGAGATCAGGCCTGCAGATGCTGCCTCTGTTATGCTTTCTACCCCCTTTCTCTACTCCTAAAAGTGCACTCATGGCTCAGTCTTTTCCCATAATCACCCTGAGCCTCCTTACAAATTCCAGCCAAGCTCAAGTCAGGCTGAGAGATCTCCATAAAACATACCAATGACAAACAGAACAAGTCAATATTCCTCAGTAGGACCTGGTACCCTATCCCCAAGTAGATTCAATGGTTTCTGATCTGGCTGGCCGTATTTTCCATTCTTACTCCTGTCCTCAAGTGATATCCACAGTAACTTACATTCAATAATAAATACATTTTCAGTTCTCCAAATCCTGACATATGCAATACCTCACCTGGTATTTCCTTTTCTAGTAATCTATACAACTGACCTAATAAGAATGTATATAGCTGCTCTGCTGTTCCTGTGCTTGTCTGTATGTATCTCCTGCTACTCTATAACCCCTTGAAGAATCAACCGTACCTGTTACAGACCAAGTCTAGACCAAGCCACTGCCTGGTCACAGCACCCAGAAAATAAAACTGAAATGAGTCTATCCACAGTAAAATGGAAGAAAAAAAAAAATCACCCAAATACCACCACCAAAGGCTCACTGAATTAAACCTCTTAGAACACGCGTACACACACATACACACACACACACACACACACACACACAACTAAAAATACTCAGCACATAACTACTCCCTTCATATACATTCACACAAACAGACAATATCTCAAATCTGGATTAAGGAACCAGCTGTCCCCCCCACCCCCCAAATAACAATCATGTTCTTGTAACCTGAGCACCCCTAAATCACAACTAAATCTAAGAGCCTATCTCTGCCAGTACCTGCTAGCAAGTTTCCAGCCAAAATCAAGGCATCCTGATGGGCTGAGAGATCCAGTGGGAACCAAGCTGATGAAAGCAGGGTGAGAATCATGGAGGCCATCCCAACAGTGCAGCTCTTTCTGGACTCATCAGAAGCACTCAGGGGGGGCACTCTGAAAGCAGACATTTCCAAAGTCAAACATGAAGTTTCAAGCCCCCGTGAAAATATGCCATCAGCCACCCATTTTACCTTTTTACTTTGTTTGTTGATGTGGTTTGCGTTACTTAAGATAGGGTCTTTTTCTCATTTATGTAGTCCCCATGACCTGGAACACACTATGTAGCCTGTGCTGTGCTGTGCTGCAAAATGTGTCAAACCTCCTACCTCTGCTTACCAAGTACTGAGGTTACAGGTGTGAGCCACTATCAAGTTAAAACAGCTAATCAAATAATACTCTTCCTGTAAATCATGACTTCACAAAAGTCACTTGGGAAATGAAATCGCACAGTAGAGGTTGTCTAGAGAATTAGAGTGATTATTCTGATGAAGTTCAAACTTTCTTCCCTTTCTGAATTAGCAGACTGTTCTCCAAAGTCAAAGTTGCTCAAAAGTACAGGACCTATGACTGGAACCTGTAACTGTTCAGTCAGGATTCATGGAAAGAACAGAACAATCACTCTAGATGACAAAGCATGCAACTGTTAGTTGGCCATATATTTACTCAGAAGAAATCTTTAGGTTTCCTTCCAGATGTGATGGGAACCCTCAAAGTTTCTCAGTCATCAGCACAAGTGAATGCTTGCTTATTAGTGCTGAGAAAACTAAATTATACCCAGATGGCGTAGGTCATCTACTGGGGAAATTATTTTGTAAGGGAACATAATAGAAGTACACTACTTCCTAGAGCACACTCTTACAGCTCATCACAATTCTGGATGCTAACTGACTTTCATTACCTAGTAATTTTAGAAAGAATCAAACTAATAAGAAAGCTTTTATCTGCAAATGAAAATTCCTTAATGAATCCATAGATGATACCCTCAGGCCCCTAAAGATGCTTACAAGCACCTGACATTCATAAGAGTCACAACTGCTTCAGTGTCCCCAACAGTTCCTTCACTAATTTCACATATCTCACAGGGTAGAAACAAGGGTTCCAGCATATATTTTTCAAAAAAAGGCAAAAAGATCCAACATAAAAGGAAAAGAAAGGGAAGGGAAAGGAGAGAAGGGAAGGAAAGGGGAAGGGGATTGGAGCAGAAAGAAAAAGAGAGAGATCCCGCAGCTGTGCTTGCTGAGTGGGTAGCTGATTTGCACACTGAGGAATGTACATACCCACAGTGCCATCCTAAACTCCAGGTGCAAACTGGAAAGGCTGCTGAGAGAAGACACAAGGCTTCACAGCATCCAAACTGCAGAAGAAAGGAATGGAAAAATCACACCCAAACACCACCAAAGGCTTACTGAATTAAACCTATCTACACACAAAACAAATTAAATGAAAACTGAGACCTGTAAGTAACTACAAGGTAGTCATCCTACCACTGGACACTGACTGCTTTAAACAACAGAGCTGGACACGCCTGCCAGTAAAACACTGTTAGCGCCCACAGAAAGGCAGCCAGCAGCTCCTGCGAGAAACCCTTAATGGTCCAGGGAGACTCAAAGTCTCCCTAGAAGGTTCTCTCTTCCTCCCTCAAGACTTCAGCTCAAAAATGATTAAAATAAACCTCCAGATCAGACCCATGCCTTGACATGTGCAGATCACAATTAAAATGGATCTCATATCTTGAACAAATTTAAATTTGAAAGGCATTTAGTTAAGACAGCTGAAACCTCAACTGTGTGATTCTCTACAATGTCCAAGTGTTTCTTCCATTGCACAAATAAAGGTCTTTCGAGGAACCATTACATAATAATTCTGCAAAATATTCCTCTTTCTGATTCTAAAAGCTATGTGTGATTATTTTAGAAAATTTATGAATACTTGAAAATTGTAAGTAAAAAAATGAAAGTTAGTCACAATCCTAAAAATCATCCTAGCAATTTTCTGCCTGTCCTTTTTCTGAGTTTATAAAGGCTGTATGTACATGTACGAATATTACTTTTCTAACCTAAAATCAAACTATATTTCCAAGACATTTTTATTCTATCTTTGTTATTCAACATTAAAACTTAGGTTACATGTCTCCATATCATTAAAATTCTCCAAAGCAACACAACAACATATGTCTAACATATTACTATATGTTATTTAGTATTTTATTGTAATTGAAGATAATCATTCTTGAATTCTTAAATATTAGTTCTTTTCCAGTTTCAGTGTGATTTAAAAAAAAAAAAGTAGTTGGCATTTCTGGTCTTCTCGTTTAGTATAAGTTACAAAGTCAAAGTCAATTATTCTAGAGGCATTCTAAATTTTTGGTACATTATCAATTCAGATTATGAAGTTTTTAAATTTATATTTAAATTATATTTATGCCACATGCACTATAGAGTTCAGAGGACTTGTGGGGGGGGTCTGTTCTCTCCATTCAAATCAATTAAATTCAGGTCATTAGGCTAAAAACCAAATGTCTTTATCTGCTGCCCCATCTGGAGAACCTGTTCTAGATATTTTTTGTTTTGTTTTATGAGACAGGGTTTCTCTGTGTAGCCTTGGCTGTCCTGGAAATCACTATGTAGACCAGGCTGGCCTCAAACTCTGAGATCTACCTGTCTCTGCCTCCCAAGTGCTAAGATTAAAGGCATGAGCCAGCATCACCCAGTCCATCTTAGGACTTTTATATGAAGACTTTCTAGGTGGGATAAATTATTTACGATGAGTATGTGTTACTTTGGAGTCTGTTGAAAGAAGTACACTTCCTTATAAAGCACCTTAAAAGAGACAGCCCTCACATAGGTCCTTCCCATTGCAAAAGACATGCAAGGCCAATCGAGGAGACTTACTGTGAGTGCCCGTGTAGTTGACGTAATGAGTTCATGAGAAACTGCGGCAACAACTCTTGAGAGGTTGTTTTCCATGGTGACATCTGTTATACTTGGCAGTAAGCTATAACCTCTATAGATTCTAGTAAGAAGAATACAGAGGCTCTACAAGCATATATTTTTCATGATCAAATGACATTTAAAAGTTTATGATTAAGGTCCAGAAGAAAGTAAAGCAGCACTGACTTTAGAGTAAAACAGAGGCTGAGGATGAGGCTGGGGTCTGGCTCAGTAGAGAGCACTTGTTAGCATGCAAAAGGCCGTCCCAAAAAGACTGGAATAAGTTTGCTCATCATAAAAAGAAAAAGGCCTGACTCCTCCTTCACCAGATGCCCCCACATTCCTTACAGCACGCTGCTGGCTGATGTTTGTTTTTTTTCTTAAACTGGTTTTTCCATGAGAAAAGATGAGAGTCATTTAGGAGTAGTGACTTTAAAATCTGATGAGTTGAGTTCCAAATTCAGGGACAAAAAATCAAATTACGACGTGAGCTTGGAAGTCATTTGGTGGAGTTGTATGTTGTTTCAAATCATCAAAAAAGACAGGTATCCTGTAAATCCAGTCTTAAGAAGAATTTAAAAGACAAGCGGCCTAAGGGCATGTTTTCCTACTGCTACTACAATCTTTCTTACAAACTAGATTTCCAATAAAACCTGTACATTCACTGGAACCTTCTTGCTCTGCCAATCTACTAGCCAGGCAGGACAGGTTATGTGGCCAATGGTCCCTGCCCATGTGCTAGCAACGCAAGCCTCAGAATCAAGACACAGCAGTCTGACCCTTGGCATCAGCTCACCCACTCATTAGCTAAATTCACTAGAAGAGTGAAACTTTTCCATGGACAGGTTTTCAGATGGCATGTGACCTTTACAAACAAAAATACAATTATCAGATGAAGAACTTAAAAGAACTCATTGCAAGACTGAGGACATCACTGTTATGTGACTGAGAAGGAACTTAACCACAGGGGGCTGTGGCAAACCATGATGTTAGATCAAATATCCTGTTAATGAACAAAGGCCTCCTCTTTTAGAGGCTGCATGTAGTTTTAAGAAGAGAGACCAGGAAAGCTGGCACCATGGGAAGCACACTTTGCTGACAAAGCAAGGTGCTGTGGGCAGTATACCTGGTTATGGTGCTGACAGAGAAGTGCGATGGTGGCTGGGTCTCATGCATGAGGAGCTTCAGGTAAACACTGCTTTGATCTCTTGCTACAGCCACAACTGGATCAGCCTGTCCTTGGTCACACTTGTAAAACAGCTTTGGGACAAGCCTGCCGTGAAAGGAAACCTGATCTACCAGAAGGTACGTGAAATTCACCGGTCACCACACCTTTCCCCAGATGGCTAACCCAACCTATGCCCATAACAGCCAGCAGAGCTGTGCACTGCAATTACATCCAGGAGGTAGAAAGAAGCAGAACTGTCTTTCATTCTTAGTGCTGATCTCTAAACTACAAATTTGACAATGAAAGCACATTAGTTTTACAATAAAAAGGCTAGTGGTTGGTTTTTAAATTATCACTTTATTAAGTTCTTTTTAAATAATTAAATGGGATTCCTTCAGCCTTTCCCATTCTCTTACTATATATTTCAACTAAAGAATAGAGATAAATACTGGTAAAACACCTTGTTAATGATGTTGCAGCAACATGTCGAACCCTGGGGTCTTCATCTCCAAGCAAATAAATGACCACATTATTGAGTACTCGTTCTTGTAGTTTTAGAAACTTTAGAGAGACAGAAAATAAAAATAAATTTAACTTCTATAATGTTGTTTTTGTTGTTTTATTTGGGGGATTTGGATTTTTTGAAATACAGTCTCATTAAGTGTCTTTGGCTAGTCTGAAATTCACTATTTAGATAAAGTTGGCTAGTGTTGAACTCACCAAAATCTGCCTGCCTCTGTCTCCCAAGTGCTGGAATTAAAGGCATGAGCCACTATATCCAGCTAGTTAAGGAAGACACTTTGGAAAGCTAGTCAGAAAGAAATTCAGGATGACTTATTTTAAATCCATGCCATATACTGACAAGTTTCATGACATAAAGTGTTAAATATATAGCACAACACAGGCATTCAGCAGTACTTCACACCACTAGGGAGATCCTGCTAAGACAATTTCCAGAAGACAGAGCCCCCACAGTCTCACAAAATGAACTGCTTACCCCTGTGTAATGATGAGCCCCTCGGTGTAAACTTTCTGCTTTTGCCTCCAAAAAACTCACCAGCCTAACAAAAGAGCACATTCAACAGAGATATCATTCACTTAGCAAATAGTGCTGGCCTGTAGCCCTCAGACAGCTCAACATGAAAGCAGTCTCTCAGAGGCAGCTCAAATGTCTTCTATAAATTCTTGACTAAACAAGTGAGCACTGGATAAACCGTTTTTCATCAAAATACAAGCCTACTACTACAAGAGTAAGTGTTCCATGAATGAGCTTAAACACAGAGAGGACAAGCACACTGAAACTCCCACCCAAGTGACCAGCCGTGTGCCCCACTCCACAGTCCTAACCACAACGACAGAATAATCCTTCCTTCAGAGATAGTCTGAAGATGAGACACAAAACCCCACAGGGTCTACAGTGGCTTTAAGAATCAAACAAACAGGCTGGAGAGATGGTTCCATGGTTAAGAGCATTGGCTGCTCTTCCACAGAAGCAGGGTTCGAGTCCCAGAAGCTACAGACAGCTCACAACTGTCTATAACTCCAGTTCCAAGGGTTACAGCTCCCTTTTCTGGATTCCATGGGCACTACATGCATATGGTACACACACACACACACACACACACACACACACACACACACACACACACACACACACACACACACGCAGGCAAAAAAACCAAAAAACAAACAAAAAAAACCAAGCAAACAAGCAAAGAACAGTAACCACACACACAAAAATATGAATAATAAAGGAATATTTCCCTTCTAAAAGAACTGTTTAAAAAACCTGCTAATTAAAACTTACTCTGAGGAAATGAAAGATACAATATGTTAAGTTTTAGAATTTTTGTTTCTAGGGAGGGAGTGAGTAGAATGTGTGTGTATG
Source organism: Uromys caudimaculatus (assembly GCA_028551405.1). Lineage (NCBI taxonomy): Eukaryota > Metazoa > Chordata > Mammalia > Rodentia > Muridae > Uromys > Uromys caudimaculatus. Next base: position 26,141,383 of record CM052712.1, on the reverse strand, counting down.
TGTGTGAGTGATATTTCTCAGGAGCCATCTACCTTGTGGTTTGTTTTTTTGTTTTGTTTTGGTTTGTTTTGTTTTGGTTTGTTTTGTTTTGGTTTGGTTTGGTTTGGTTTGGTTTTGGGTATGGGGCATTTACTGGTTTAAAAAAATGTGTACTTATAATTATCCAGCTGAACTCAGTTTAGATAATCTCAATTTTGTTTGCAGCATCCAAAGCATCATAATCAGGAAGTAGTCAAACATGCTGTCTTCTCTCCATCAGGCCTGATCAGAGTACTGACTTTGGCCTCATCAATGTCATAGAGTTGTTTATATTCTGCTTGATCTTGTGCTTGATGGTCTTGACAACCACAATGAGCAGTGTCTTCTAGCTTCTCCATGGCTGACTGAGTAGGGGACAGACTAGATTATGGCGGAACCGGCAAACTTTGCCCCCCCCCCCAGAGTGTTCTGGTGAGGGTATGTGGACTGCCCAAGGGCAAGGGGGTGATATTAGGACACTGTCCATACTGCCTTCCGGACTTTCACTATCTTTACTTTGGCTTCAGCTTTGGGAGGGGCAAGTGTTCTCGACTTCACTTTCAGCACCATCCTGGCGAAAAGCCACTTTTTTCTTTGAGACAGGGACTCTCCCTACAAAGCTGACCATCAAGGCCCATAGACCCTGCTGCCTCTGCTTCTCCAGCGCTTTGGTTACCACCACATCTGCTTTCACATGGCTGCTGCAATCAAGCTCAAGTTCTGTTTGTGTGGCCATCACCCATCTCCCCAGTCCTCAAGTTTGTTTTTTTTTTAAACTGTAACAAAATACCATTCAGCTATCTCCCATAAATCAGAATAAAGGTAAGTACATTAAAAAACGAAAAAAAAAACCAAAAAACCAAGCAGAGTTGATAGCCTGTTTAAAAAGTTAAAACAAGGTTTCCCAAAACAAACAAACAAACAACTCAGTGGGGCTAGAAAGATAGCTCAGCATTTAAAAACACGTTCTGGTCTTCTAGAGAACTGGAGTGTAGTCCTCAGCAGTCATGTTAGGAGGCTTAAAACCACCTAACTCTGCTTCAGGGGATATGATACCTCTGGCCTTCTCAGGCACTTGCATTCATGTACATAATCCCACATGCCCGATACAGACATATATATTTAGACATAATTAAAAATAATAAAACTATTTTTTACTCCTACCATCTAGAAAACCAGGACAAACCAGAAAAATCTATCTCACTTAAAATATTAAAATCTCCAAGCTGAGTTCAATAAAAAGTACTGTGAACCATCACATGTTCTCTAACTAAACTGCAGATGCTCCGAAGAGGCAGTACATACAACAGCCATGCCAACTGCAGAGACCTCAGGACTTTCAATTTTTAATTTGAACTTCTGAATCAGAACTTGGTTCCCTTACCTGAAGTCAATCTCTGCAAGAGTTTCTAGCAGTTCAGTCCTCACCAGCCAGTAGGAGCTGTTCTTCAGAGGCAGCATGTCAATAAGCAGTTGTAATCCCAAGTCACTGTAGCTGCTGCTGCAAAGACTCAGGACACAGTGCTGAAAACCCCCGCCCACGGTAGAGGCATCAGGTCAGACACCTCATCTTGAAAGAGCACTCTCACGCACACGCCTGTTTTGTGCTAGTCTATCTTTAAGCAGCAACAAGAATGCTACAGGTTCCAGAAGTACTCAAGATACCTTTATCTTACTGTGCTTGAGTGTAAAAGTAAGTATGCCCATTACACAGAATTCTGTTTCTTTCTACCTCCGATTACTTCGCCCTGACTCTTGAGCCTCAATCTCAGGAACACTAACCATTGATTTAGGGGAAGATGACACAATATAGTCCTGCCACATGTGAAAAGAAGTCTCAGGCCCAGCATAAGAAGAGACCCATATCAAAGAGTATCTTAGACGTGACTAGACTTTTTTGATGTACAAGGAAACAAAGTGGATCTTGTACTGATACAGCACCTACAGCCTCAGAGCTTAAAGGCATTAATTATCCTGAAGTTATCCTATACATGGATGACACACGTATACCTACCAGCATAGCACCTGTGCTATCAGCAAGCCTCCTTTGCTCAAAAGATACAACTGACTGAAACTTACCTTGAAAAAAAAAAAAAAAAAATGGTGCTGGGGGCTGGAAAGGTGGCTCACTGATTAAAAGTGCCTACTTACTGCTCTTTTGAAGAACCTGAATTCGCTTCCCAGCATCCACATCTGGTGGCTCATAGCCATTTTGAGGTCATTAAATTTTAAAAAAAGGATAATAGCCCCTTCCTGAGACTTAATCACTGTTTTTCCCCCCTTTAGTTAAGTTCTCTGCTACTGAATGACCAAGTGTGACTTATGACCTGCTAATAGGGATGATCTGCCTTACTGTCACTTGAGGAACCAAGGCTCCTTCCTTTAACAAAAGGCCAGTTAAATAGCACCCATATAATTTCATTGCAGCTCAACAGTCTAGTGTCTTAAAACAGTGTTTTTAAAAAATCAACAAATTTTATATTTTGAAATAGCAAGGTATGTTTCTAAACAGTACCTTTAGGGGAAAGAATGTTTCAAATAAAGATTCCAAGAATTACAACTAAAAGTTTTAATAAATTTTAATACTATGGCAAAGTTTTTCAAAAGCTGAGTGGTAGATCTCTGAAAACAACTGTTTATAGCTTACAGAAATGTGACCCATTAAGCTCCAAATTTAACTGTATCAATGATAAGCTCACTAAGGCAAGGACCAGTTTATGTCAAACACTTACTCACCCTCACAGCTGTACAAGCCAACTTGCAAGTAACAGATGATTCATCTTTCAAAGTTTTCTGCAGTAAAGGAATGCAGTCCACCAGCGAAAATGTATTTCCTAACCAGAAAAATGAGCAAGAAATATCTCTATAGAAACATGAACATGGGAATAATATCCAGAAAAGAATCCAGAACAAACTGTCCCGTTACCTGTCAGGGCTCTGATGGTGCCCAGCCAGTCACCAACACGGAGACGGGACCTGCTGAGGATGGAGTGGACAAGGATCCCACAGAGAATGGCAGTAGCTCCTCGGACCTGTGGGTCTCCATGATCGATGTAGTTCAAGATGTCAGAGACGTACTGTTCCTCTGTGGACACAAACGGCCCAGCCTGTACCTTCTCCACCATCAAATTTATACTACAAATGAAGCTTCATTCTCAGAAAATGGGGGGGGGGGGGGACCATTTTACATCTGCAAAGGACCTAACTATAATTTCTAAGTAGGAAAAGATGTTTGGGGTTTAAAGGTTCTAGAGTCATCACATTGAAATTATTTCAATATGTCAGAATTTCTAAATTGTGATTCTGGGTTGTCAGATTAAAATCAAACTTCTAAGATTTCTTTTGAAAATAAAGATTAGAAACAATCAATCTAGTATATTTGTTAACTTTAAACTCAATAACACAGTGTTGCCTCATCACTCAAAGAAAGAAAGAAGGTGGCAGGTACTTTCTGCTCCAAAACAACTGTGTCCAACAGCAGACAGAGTGTGGTAAGGTCCTGACCAGGCTTAGCCTGAATATGGATGTGGGCCAGGTGAATGTGACACAGAGCAATTCAACAATACAGCTTATGATTTAAAGCGAAATAGAGTATGTGTATAAATAACTTTTACATTTCCAGATTTCTACTTTATGACTTTTGTGAATACATAAGGAGAGTCATGAGACTAAGAACATGACCATATGCACATCTGGAGAGCTCTAACGCAGCTGAAACATGTATGCTAACTAGAAACACTCACTACTCTAAGACAAAAGAAGGCAAGACTGTGAGATAAGCTTAAGTACAAATTGGTGAAAAAAAGTGAATTGTCAACATACCAGTACTTTCCATGGTATTAAGAGGAACTTTGTACAGTTTGCTGAAGAAAGATTCTGGATGAAGGGCCACAGCTGCACCAATACAGCTTAGGGCCAGGGCCTTCACACTGACTCTGACATCTCTGTCTGGAACCAGTGCTGCAAAGGAATCACCCAGGCCGCTTTAGCCTTTTCCAAGAAACAAAACTCACCCCTCTCACTCCTTCCCTCTGTCAGCAGAAATGGAAAGTAAACTTGACCCCAATAACCAGATACGAACAGATCATCAAACTGACTTCTGAACCCATGGTGTCCCCTCAACTCTGCATCTACTCTGCTGCGCTTACCTTTCTTTTTGCCAGTTAACAAAAAGGAAGCAGATAAAAGACGGACACAATGTACCAGAGGAGCAGAATCATCATCATTAGGCTGTCCTATGTCACCTTTGATTCGGCAAGGCTAGAACACAGAAGTAAACATTTGATTCACTGGTTCAGTCAAGAAAATAATCCACATCAAGGTGCTAGAGACAGAGATGCCTATACCTGGCCACCTCCATAGCTGATCTCAAAAAGAACACAATTGGAACCATAAAACACAGGGCCATAGAATGTGGCAAGAGACAAGCTTAGTATGGAGAAGGTTCACTGGACAGGAAGGTGCTAAAACACAGCATGCAGGAAACGCTGTTCACATTGGCAAGTCACAAATGTCTACTGAAAACTATGAGTTCTAGGCCAGCCAAGGCTATATAGTGAGACCCTGTCTCAAAATACTCCAAAACATACACACAAACAAAAAGATACTAGGCAAAGGAATAAGCCAAAGAAGCTCAAAGGTTGGAAGGATACAAAAGAACCTGGAGAGCACTCTCAAAGGGAAGTCATTTTGACTGATACAATTAAATGACAAAATGTATTCCTGACCTCAAGGACTTTAAAGTTAACTGTAACTACAGCAGATGTGCATGTAGAGCTAACAACGGAGAAAGAGAGAGAGAGATGTTTTAATCAGTCGAGTGAGCAAACCTAAGAACTGCTACAAAGCTCTACACAAGCCTCAAATGAATAACACAGGCTTATCAGGCAGGGTAGAGCTTAGCACGGGGTACATCTGTGTATGGAGGAGTCTCTGGAGGCAGAACTAATGCAACTGTTAAGAATGTGGGTATCCCTGAAGAGGCAAAAAAGGACAGAGGCCTGCGAGTGTCCAGTGTTTCTAGGGGAAAGAAGCCCAGAGCTGGGCTAGGAACATATGAAAGTGGCAAAAGCCAGGGAAATTCCAACCCCGCACACACAAGCTGTTCCTTCCTACGAAGCTCACCTTGCTTTCCGGGTCACCGGCTTCAGCAACCTCATCTCTTGATACAAACTTATCTATACTGCTGTCGGAAGGCTGCCTGCTATGACCCATTCTTTCCAACAAGTGTGCCTGGTGAAGGGCTTTAAAAATGGAAATCATAATTAAGTGACAAGTCCAATCAAAATATATATATATTTACAGAGATAATGTGCAGGTATCAATTTAAATCAAAGTCTGATTATACCTAAATTGCCATTTTCAATTTGCATTAAAATGAAAATTAATGCCATTCTCAATTTAAAAAAATGATACCAAAAGGTTTCTTCTTGAAATAAAGATAAAAAAGTCTTGCTGAGTGGTGGTGGTCCATTCCTTTAATCCCAGCATTTGGATGGCAGAGGCAAATGGATCTCCCAAGTTCAAGGCAAGCTTGGTCTACAGAGTAAGTTCCGGGACAGCTAAAACTACACAGAGAAACCCTGTCTGGAAAAATAGAAACAAGCAAACAAACAAACAAGAAAAGGTAAAAGATGTCTAAGGCTGAAAACATTTTCATCATATAAAGTGAACTTACCCAAAGAAGAGTTTCTGAAAACATCTGAGACGTCACCAGAAAGAACACCTGCGGCTTCCTCCTCGTCTTCCTCCTGTGGCTGTCCTATCTGAATGCCTAAATACTGGCTGTCAGCACCATCTAACACCTATACAAATAAAGGGGGACTGTCAGGCAAAAGTCCTTCAACATGAAGGAAAAGCCAGCAACAGAGCTGAGCATGTAGAATGCAAAGACCATGTTGGATCAATCACATATACAGAATGCAAAGGGCGATTACTCATTCAATGGCCATAGGTAAGTGCATGTGTAAAAGCAGCGAGAGCTCTTCACTACTATGCCCAGAAAAGCTTCGCTGTGGAGTGTTACCTGGGCAGGAAGGTTATCTACATCAGGCCTGCACAAGACAGGCAACTAACATCTTGGGGACAGGCTTGTGGAACCCTGCTCCTTCCCAAGGATATAGAAGTGGCTAATGATCACTGAGATAAACATATTTTTCAGTGGTATAGATAGTTATAAGCTGCCCACGCTTCAGTGGTATAGATAGTTATAAGCTGCCACAAGCTAGTAGGTAGCTTGTGCTCTTTTTTTAGTGCCAAATAAACTAATTGATTTGTCAAACTAGACTTAGGTGGAATCATTACTTTGATCTGTCACTAGTATCCTATCTGTGGTAGTCAGACATTTGTCTGTCTCCCCAGAAAAAGGTCATACCAAGCTTTTATAGCTCTAGAAAATCTAAAGAAATTTCTGTCTGTAAACTTTTTTGATATTAAAAAAATATCTTTTAAAAAAAAGACACAAGGTTGGAAAGAGATGTGGAAAGTAGATCTGGGAGTAGTTAGGCAGAAAGATGAGGGGGAAACAAAATACATGCATGGAATTCTCAATGCGTTAATATTTTTAAAGCAATCTTGTCCTCATGAACAAACCATACAGTAAGTTAGAAACAAAGACAAGGTGCCTAGATAAGAATCTAACAATAGATTATCTGCACTAAATTTATAAATATCATATGTCCACACAGATTCTGCAGTGAAAAGTTCCTGGAAATAACAGCAAGGTGAAACCAGTGAGAACTCAAGGATATGGAAACAGAGAATACAGACTGCAGCCTATAGCCAAACTTCTTAGGGCATCTTTAACCCCTTGATGGCCATTTATTATCTTCTTCTGTATGTGACCTAACAACATCTTTTGTTTGTTTGTTTGGCTGGTTGGTTGGTTTAGTTCGGTCTGATTTGGTTTGGTTTGGGACAGGATTTATCTGTGTACCACTGGCTGTCCTGGAACTCAACTTGTAGACCAGGGTAGCCGGAACTCAGAGACACAACTTGTTCTGCCTGAGTGCTCAGATTAAAGGTGCGTGCCACCATGCCGGACTGACCTAACATCTTTTAACCCTTAAGAAATCCTGTAGAATGTACAAACAGAACCCTAGTTTCCATTAGTTGAGATCTCTAGTTGAGATCTTCCCACTCTACTATACCCTGCCTGAGATACCCACCAATGTATTTGAAAAGCGGCTTGATTTATGCATTTCTCTCTCTCTCTCTCTCTCTCTCTCTCTCTCTCTCTCTCTCTCTCTCTCTCTCTTTATTATAAAAACTTCACCAGTTTGTCACCACATGGGAACAAATAAACTAGACTAACCTGAACCTCTGATCTTGGGCCACAGTCACTAATATTTGGCTTCAGAATAAACTTACTGTTATCCCTTTTGAGGTGAAAGCTGCATTTCTGTATCAAGAATTCCATATTGAAAAAAATGTTTCATATCCAGATTTTATATTTAAGGTCAGCCTGGGCTACTTTAAAATGGAATGTAGTATAAGTACATTGAGAGGTCAAAAAGTGCTAAATATAACACAGAGTACTAATATCACCACCCACATTTAATTAAGACCACAGACACTTTCAATAACAAGCTCCTTGAAAAATTGAAAGTAGTTATTCAAACAGGCCTAAGTAGGTATTAAAACTATGTCATGTATACAAGGTACATATAAGTAACCTGACTTCAATCTCCAGTGAAGGCATCCAACAAGGCCAAATTCTTTGTTAACCATCTGAGCTGTGGGCCTCTTTCTATTATGTGTGTTAATACAAAAAAAATGAGCAGGAGGGTCCAAGAATAAGCTCAGAAGACAAAAGAACCAGGTGCCCTCTGCCCACTCACAATTTCAGAACTGTCAGAAGGAGTCACAGCTGAATCAGGTCCTTCAGTGGTGGTCTGAGAACTGTCACTGATGGGTGAGGAGGCCTGGGTCCCATCATTCAGGTCCATGGCAGGGTCGGATGGGACAGCACTGAACTGGCTAGAGCTGTGGCTCAAGATGTCCTCCTCATCCCCATCAGTAGCAGCACTGGTCAAGTCACAGCCAGACAAATCCACAGAGTCTGCTTGAAGTGTGTGCTGGGATCGAGGCTGCTCAGTAATGATGTCATGACCCACAGAACCAGGAGTGGAAACACCCGAAGAAGTAGCGAGCTCTCCACCAATCTCACTTTTCACAGAAGCTACAGACACAGAGAAACTCAGCTGTCAAATGGTCAGAGGAAACAGTGGCTAAGGAATCAAATTACGCAAAATGACAAAAAGTTCACTGTATTGAATGTTCTAACTATTAAACAGCTTAAAGCATAGTGAAGAAAAAGCCAAGTGGCACAGTGGAGCTGGTTGGAACAAGCAAATTCTTCATGGCTGGGAATATTTTCAAATGTGTTCCATCACAAGCTGAAGCTCTTAATGCAAGTCACACATACAATGTGTGTAACTTGGAAACAGCTGGGGCAGGGACACAAGCAGACTCCCAGGAACTCTAAATAAGCAACAACAGAACACTAGTGAGCAGCACCCTTTAGGATGGGCTTGCCTTCCTCCAAGTTCTGTTCATCTCCACTGTAATCCTAGCCTCCTGTAGGATAAACACACTCCATCTTTTCCTAGTTCAATTTTGAAATTCCCTCTTACAAACACTATGTGAGATCAAAATCACTTCAGTGCCCATTCTATAATAGTAAAATCCAGTATTTAACATTTATTCATTCTTAAACATCTGAAGGACTTGCAAAAAAAAAAAAAAAAGTGGTTGATTTGTATCAGAGGAAATGAAAGGTGCTGATGGTTGGGAACAGTGAGGTTGTACCAATAAAAGAATGCTTCCAGAATGCTGATAGGATGGTTTGTTTTATAAAATAAAACATTAAATACAAAAACAAAGTCACTCCAAAACCATGAACAAGGTGTGAACAGTGGCTCCTGATGAAGGAGCCTGAGCTCTTCACTAGTCTGGGCAGGCCAACATCTTTGTTCTGTTGATTTGTTTATCTTGTAAGCAGGAGGAAAATCCATTGACATTATTCAGGTTTTCCTTCCCAAGGATCGTTGTCTTATTTTTATTTACCTAATAGTAAACACAACCAAAGCTGTTGGCATTTGATCTATTTATCAGTGTCTTAAAATAATAGCTGTGTTTTACAAAGAACACAAATAATCTTATGTAACCACTTGCAAGCAAAAATATATTCTTTCAAGTTAAATTACCCAGACAGTTCTTCAACCTAATGTCCTGATCATAAACCGTTTAATTCATGAGACAACTCCATCTATCATCTGCTACCAAAAAGATATGCTCAAGGATAATGAATAACCCCAAACAAGAAAAGCACATAGCCAAATACATTTAGAGTGAACATTATAAAAGCAGCTGAATTAAAAGCTACTTTCTGAGTAAGCCACCCGTGCCCCGCAATGCTGTGTGCAGGCTGAGGGGCTGAAAGGGGCACGAGATGGCAGATAATAAATAAAGGTCGATACTGCCAGCTTATGGATGATGACGATGACAAGTACCTGCAAAGGCTGAGCTGCTGACATCTGACCTGGACTCTGAGTCATCTTCCAAGGCTTCTTCTTCTCCTAAGAGCACTTTGCCTAGTAAATAATATAGCAAGATTCCTTTTTAATTTTGCTAAAATTAATGTTTTTTTTTTTTCTTTTTAGATTGAATAAATAGTCAGGCATGATGGTGCACACTTTTACTCCCAGCACTCAGGAAATAGAAAGCATACCAATCTCTATGAGTTTGAGGTCAGCCACATCTATACAGTGAGTTTTAGTCCAAATCAAAGCTACATAGTGACTCTATCTCAAAAAACAAAAATCAAATAAGCATATATTCTGAACTGAAAAATCATAGGCATATTTAATTTACCCTAATACAATTTATCTATCATGTATTTAATATTACTACAATGTTAAAGAATGGAAAAAAGAGTAACTTTTACAATACTGTAAAAGCAATACGTCTACAAGAGAAGAAGAGGCAGAAGTAACTGCTATTGAACTATACCAGAATATATCTTTTTATTGATTTAGATTACTGTTGCAGCTAAATAATTTACTATCACCTAATAAATGAATGAGTAGCTTATGGCTGAAAAGATCCAATTCTATCAGTCAGGCCTTGGAATATCCATATTCTATTGGAATATCCAAGACAAATACAAAGTTGTATATCAAACTCCTACATATAAATAAGTCAGTTTCATTTTATTATCTTTTTATAGTCTACACTATAGCCAAGAATCAGAATAGACAAAATATTTCCTAGTAGAACTTTAAAAATATACCTTATAGTTTATGTTTAAAGTAATATTAGGAAGAAAAATCTTTACAATTATAATACATATAAGCATCACTAACGATATCAAATTACACTTTGATCTTGTCAGCTTGACTGAAAGGAGACATGCTTAGGGGATTTTCAGAGATGGTTAACTGAGAGGGAAGACTGGTGCTTGGTGTGGGTGGCACTGTTCACCACCAACACAGGTGTAACACCTTTCTGCTTGCTGCTCTACCAAACCTTCCCTGCTGCGACAGACCAAGACCTCTGAAACAGTGGCCAAAAATAAATAAATCTTTCCCTTGAAGTTGTTCATTTCAGGTATGTTCTCATACAGAGGAAAACTAAAACAGATACGACCTAGCTAATAGCTTCTAATGCTACTGTTCTTCAAGTAATGAGTTGTGATAATTTCCATGAAATTACATGATATAACATTAAAGGCATAAGCTAATTAGCAAAGAGAACACAAATCTATGCAAAATCAATACAGCAACTAGAAAAATACAAACAGAGTCTTTATTGACAAAACATGTAGTTTCAAAAATCAAACAAAACTCAAGAACAGTGAATTTGAATCTTAATGAAGCAGTTTCTGCCCTCCAAGTCAGTGGCTGATTATGTTCTGGAAAAAATTCCCCGAGGGCAGATTCCATGAAGACAAAAAAGGAGGGATGCCAACAGAGAAGAGAATCTTGGCCCTCTCTGACCTTTGCTGAAGCCTATGTGCGCCACAACTCTTGTTTTTATCTATCTTATATCTGGCAGATTACACTTATCTTAGTTAGGGCTTCTATGGCTGTGATAAAACTTCATGACCACCCTTCCAGTCTTGGCCGGTGCCCAGAGCAAACCTTGGGAGTGAACGCTTCAGCCAGTCCCACAACACCCAGAGGAAGCTCCACTCCCAGGCGCTCTAACACACCCAGGATCATAGGATCAGAGGTGAGGACACAACATCTGTCCCAACACCAGGAGTAACTGGGACCAGTGGGATCCAGAGACCCAGGAATCCCGCCAGACCAGTGGCAAGGGTTCCTTCTGGCCTGGGCTGTTGCTTCTCAGCCAGTCCCACAACACCCAGAGGAAGCTCTTAACACACCCAGGATCCCAGGAGCTTGGTCACACCAGGATCTCAGGGTCACAGAGGCAGCTTGACTCCCAGGAGCTCTGTCACACCCAGGATCACAGGATCCCAGAATCACAGGATACCAGAGACAACTGGTCTCTGAGGAGTTCTGACATAACCAGGATCACAGGAAGGACAGGCTCCAGTCAGATAAAGGGAGGGCAGGGAGCACTAGAGATAACCAGATGAGAGGAGGCAAGCATAAGAACATAAGCAACAGAAACCAAGGTTACCTGGCATCATCAGAACCTAATTGTCCCACCATAGCACATCCTGGATACACCATCACACCGGAAAAGCAAGATTCAGATCTAAAATCACTTCTCATGATGATGATAGAGGACTTTAAAAAGGTCATTAAGTAACTCCCTTAAGGAAATACAGGAGGAGAACACAGGTAAACAGCT
>CM052712.1:26076838-26129442 GCA_028551405.1 Uromys caudimaculatus | reverse complement strand
ATTCTGTACTTCCCCATAACGCAAATTCCTTCCGTTCCCCACCCCTTTGTGGTTTTTTCCTTTAAATACCCCTGACTTCAGCTGCTCGGGTCGGACTCCTCTGCCCCTGCGTGGGTTATGAGCACGACCCCAGTGCACTGGCCCCCAATAAACCTCATGTGATTGCAGCAAGGACGGTCTTTCGTGAGTTCTTGGGGGGGTCGCTCCATCCCGAGAAAGAGGAAACACAAAAATCCCTTAAAGAATTACAGGAAAATACAACAAAACAGGTGAAGGAATTAAACAAAACCATCTAGGATCTAAAAATGGAAACAGAAACAAAGAAATCACAAAGGGAGACAACCTGGGAGTTAGAAAACCTAGGAAAGAGATCAGGAGTCATAGATGCAAGCATCACCAACAGAATGCAAGAGATAAAAGAGAGAATCTCAGGTGCAGAAGATACCATAGAAAACATTGACACAACAATCAAAGAAAATGCAAAAAGCTCCTAACACAAAACATCCAGGAAATCCAGGACACAATGAGAAGAGGAAATTTAAGGATAATAGGTATAGAAGAGAGTGAAGATTCCCAACTTAAAGAGCCAGTAAATATCTTCAACAAAATTATAGAAGAACTTTCCTAACCTAAAGAAAGAGATGCCCATGAACATACAAGAAACCTACAGAACTCCAAATAGACTGGACCAAAAAAGAAATTCTTCCCATCAAACAATAATCAAAACAACAAATGCAGTAAACAAAGAAAGAATATTAAAAGCAGTAAGGGAAAAAGGTCAAGTAACATATAAAGGCAGACTTATCAGAATTACACCAGACTTCTCATGAGACTTTGAAAGCTAGAAGATCCTGGGCAGATGTCACACAGACCCTAAGAGAACACAAACGACAGCCCAGGCTACTATACCCAGCAAAACTCTCAATTACCATAGACGGAGAAAAGATATTCCATAACAAAACCAAAATTACATAATATCTTTCCACAAATTCAGCCCTAGGAAGGATAAAAGATGGAAAACAACAACACAAGGAGGGAAACTACACCCTAGAAAAAGCAAGAAAGAAAATCTTCTTTCAACAAACCCAAAAGAAGATAGCCACACAAACATAATAGCACCTCTAACAACAAAATAACAGGAAGTAACAATCACTTTTCCTTAATATCTCTTAACATCAATAGATTCAAATCCCCAATAAAAAGCCATAGACTAGCAGACTAGATATGTAAAAAGGCCCCAGCATTTTGCTGCACACAGGAAAGGCACCTCAGTGACAAAGACAGACACTACCTCAGAGGAAAAGGTTGAAAAACAAGTTTCCAAGCAAATGGTCCCAAGAAACAAGCTGAAGTAGCCATTCTAATATCGAATAAAATCAACTTTCAACCAAAAGTTATCAAAAAAGATAAGGAAGGACATTTTGTGCTGGTCAAATAGAAATATTTAAGGAGTAACTTCAGCAAGTGTTATAGGTATCTGATGAATCTCAGTGTAATGGCCTTGGGAAACGCAAAGGAATGTTGCTCTTTGCTCAGAGTGAAGCTAACATACCTTCAAGGGAGAACATTGGAGGTATTTGAATTTTATGTTCACATTAGGGAGGTGAGTCCAGTATATTTTAGAAGACTAGTATTTATTTTCTCTGAATTTAGTCAGGAGTTGTCAACTTATTTCTAGTTGAGTGTGACAGTAGTATGGTTTTCAAAACCTACTGAAACAAGTAACATTAAACATGTGATTTATGAGATTAGGTTGTGTGCTATTTTGACTGAAGTCAACTTCCTTTGTCATTTCAAAGGAGAAAAAATGAATGGCCTATAAAACTGTAAGAGTTGATCTGTCAGAAATAATGTCCAATTGCATAATGTTTTTACAAAGTGATTTAATTTATTTTAATCCTATTTATAATGTGAAAGTATAAGATGATGATAATATTGGCTTCTAAAGTTTTAGCCAAAAAAAAAAAAAAGCATTTTAATTATTATAGAAATGCCTACAAGTAATTTCATAATTTATCAATTCTGTATTTAATTTTGACATGTTTCTCATAATTCACCATTGTATATAATACTGTGACAGATATCCTACAGTACATACATATTTTTGTCAACATAAATTCCTAGAAGTTTACTAGATAAAATTTTATGCACAATTTATACTTTGGTACTTGTTGGTAAACTGTTCATTAGAAGTACTGTATTGATTTGTACTGTTATATGTAACATTTCTTTAAAATTCTTTAAAATTTTATTTTATTGTTAAAAAAAACAAAACAAAAAACTTCATGACCAAAAGTAAATTGGGGAAAAACTGAGGAGAATTGGGGAAGGGACCTGGGGGCAGAAACTGAAGCAGAGACCTTGGAGGAATGCTGCTTACTGGCTTGCTCAGACGGCTTTCTTTTTTTTTTTTTTTTTTTTTTGGTTTTTCGAGACAGGGTTTCTCTGTATAGCCCTGGCTGTCCTGGAACTCACTCTGTAGACCAGGCTGGCCTCGAACTAGAAATCCACCTGCCTCTGCCTCCCAAGTGCTGGGATTAAGGGCGTGTACCACCACTGCCCGGCTTCAGTTGGCTTTCTTATAGCACCCAGAACCACTAGTCCAGTGGTGGCAGTGCCCAGAGTAAGCTGGGCATTTCTATATCATCAATCAAGAAAATGCATCACAGGTTTGTCCACAGATCTGTCTAGTGAGGACATTTTTTCAACTAAGGTTCCTACTTCCAAAATGACTCTATCTTGTATCAAGTTGACATAAACTAGCCAGCACAACACTTGAAAAAAAGAATTTTCGTTATAACAAAAAAAGTTTTAAAATCACCTGTCTAAATAAAAAATCATCAGGAGATTCAGGAAATAGTCACCATCTCTGGACAAAGTGACTGTGGAATAAGTTATCAGAATGATTTTACCAAGTGCCCACTGATCTCTCCTAGATCAAGAATAGAGAGTAATATTTCTTAGAATTCTTCTGGCCTTGAAACATCTGCAGTGCTTTCTAAAATCGGTAAGTATTTCTTACTACAACGGATCAAATATTTGGCTTCCTTTTTAAGAGGCAAGGTTTTCCCAGTAGCCCAAAAGACTTCTGTCTCAGCTTCCAGGTGACATCTAGCTCCCAAATTCTTCAAATAAATGTTCTCTTAATTCAATGGAGACTAGAATATTATTCCTGGGAAGAACTTATTCAAAAGTGAGGTGTACTGTCATCCCAGCAAGTAGGAAGTACAGGCAGAGAGAGATGGAGTTCAAGGCCAGCTCACACTACACAACAATTTTGAGGCCCTGTCTCAAAATTTAAAATAAAGGAAAAACACAAAAACCCTCATTTAATATGGCAAATAACACTGTGTTTTAAGTTTTAAATGCTCAAATTATGACACAGAAAACAAATTCATTTTTTAAAACTTTAAAAATAAAAATGACAGCAATTATTTTCCATGAAAATGTATAATATAAAATGAAATTGCAGCTGCTGCAAAGTGACCAAGTGTATAAAACCATCAGGTCATATCAGAAACTCTGGAATAAAATAGGTCAGAAAACACATATGCAAGAAGTTAAATATGGCTGAAAATTGATAAGTAGGCATGAACAAAATGAAGAACCAAACAAAATAAACTATTTAATATACCTAATAATAAATTCATTAAGAAGGGAAGTTAGGGTTGGAGAGATGGCTCAGAGGTTAAGAGCACTGGCTGCTCTTCCAAAGGTTCTGAGTTCAATTCCCAGCAACCACATGGTGGCTCACAACCATCTGTAATGGGAATCCCATGCCCTCTTCTGGTGTGTCTGAAGACATCTACAGTGTACTCATAATAAATAAAACAAATAAATAAATGTTTTTTAAAAAAAAAGAACGGAAGTTACTTTTATAAAGAATAGTGATGCACTCTCTAAAGTGGTACTGAGCCCAGCTGCATCTTTAAGATTTCAGTGGAGAACAGCCAGACCCAGCAGTTGATATATTATACCACTGTTCTTCAGCAGTCACAAGGCAGGGAAACAGCTACAAGAGTCTATAGCTCACAAATTTAAAATATTTGCTCTCTGGTCCCTTATAGAAAGTTTGCTGACCTTTGACCTCAAACATTAGAAATTATGATAAACGGTGATATAAACAATTATTAAACAGAAGAAAACTTCGGATTCCAGAAGTATTCATACACTTACTCTTCCGAGAGGAAATATAAGTAGAATCAAATACATTGTGCAAACACACAAACGGCAGTTCAATTCAACACAAGACTCAGATTTTGAGATAATCACCTTTTTGCTTTCTTGAGAGAACAGGGCTGCAAGAGGAACCCCCTCCAGCTGTAAATCACAGAAAGTAACAGAAGAAAGTAAGGTAACAAGCTGCTAAAATCTGCAAGAAATTAAAAAATCCTCAAAAGCCTTGACTCAAATCCTAAAACAGAGAGAATGTGGACATATTTCTGTAGGACATGTTTAAACACCACAGTGTCACACTTTAAAGGTGAAAATTACACTCATGTTGAAATACACAGTTTTAAAGGTAAAAAAAAGATCATATAAATCACACTTTAAAAGCCAAATTAAAACTATAATACCTCATATTATTTGGACAACCAAAGGCCAGGCATAGGCTTTCATTAGAAACAGTTAACAGAGGTGCGTGTTTTTGTTCATTGGGTGTATGACATGCTTTCCACAAAAATAAGAAATCTTTAATGACAAGGACAGCAGAAAAACATTTTCTGCTCATAGTCCAGTCAAACTTTTAAGCGCACAAGGCCACAATAATATTTTCCGGGCAGACTGTCTCTAAATTGTAGCTACAATAAGTCTGGCTCCTCAGTGTATATACTGTGGCGAGCCAGGACAAGCCAGGGTCAGCAGAATTTGCCAAAGCCTGCTAACTGCTCACTTCTGGAGGCTGGCATGCCCAGATTCCTATCTGTCCCATCATCCAAGAGCAGCTCGTGTCAGATAGGTCAGGCTGCCACTTCCTAAGCTATGGCTCAAACTCTTTGAGCATCAAGAAAAACAGGCCAGGTTAGAAAGGTGTCTTCGGGGGTCAGGAATGGAAGGGGCTCTCTAAAGTCAGGATCCAAGTAAAAAAAGAACATTAAATTCCCAAAAAAGACATAAAAATCTATTCATCCCTGACAATCAAATATTGATTCCAGAGTCCTGGAAATAGCCTAATATTTCTATTTCACTGCATCTGAAATGGAGTAACAAGCCAGAAAGTCAGGAGACCAAGCTTTAAAGGTGGGGCCTCATTCTGTCATCTAGCAGTCTAAACTGTAGATTTATTTGCAAAAGCAGAAAGATGCCTACATTTTAAGCTTGGGCAAGGAATTTAGGCATGGATAGCTCAGTGAAGCACAGCCCCATAAAGCAACAGAAGGAAACATGCCTTGATGCACAATGATTAGAAGACGACCTTGCTGAGAACGTACCTAGAAGTTCCACAATGCTCCCACTGCGACCTCTGCCCCGGGCCTCCTCTTGAACCAGAGTGAGCTGCCCAAGACCTCCTGGTGTGGTCAGTGCTTGCAGCAGCTCAGGTGGAGGGGTACGGAAGAGCTGCTGCAGGAGCTCCAGTGCCCCTGTCACCACATTGTGGTCTTGGTGCTGTGTATGATGCAAAGTCAGTTCATAAACCTAGGAGCAGAAACATAGGTCTTCAGTCATGTTTAAAATGCATCCCAGGGCTGGAGAGATGGCTCAGCACTTAAGAGCACTGTCTGCTCTTCCAGAGGTTCTGAGTTCAATTCCCAGCAACCACCTGGTGGCTCACAGCCATCTACAATGGGATCTGCTGCCCTCTTCTGGCACGCAGGTTTACATGCAGACAGAGCACATACATAAAATAAACAAATCTTAAAATGCTTAAAAACAACAAAAAAATTAATAAACACATAAGCATCCCAGATTTCACTTTGTTTTCACTGACCTTTGTCAGCAAAACTGTGCCTTAATTTTTCCCTGTGAAGACCTGTTACTTCTACAGGTAGGGTCATTATTGTCTGTGCTATTTTCTGAATTCCCATAATTTTTTTCATTTATATTAACTCCTTGGAAATACATAGAGCACTTCCTCTAGAACAGCAGTAAGCAAACTCAGGATCTTCACTTCCCAAAACTGATGAATAGGAAAGAAAACAATCCTAACGGACACTGCTGTGGAAGCAAGTGGGAACGCCCACCCATCGGAACCACAGCTCCAAATGCCCGAGAAAATGGTCACAGATGTCAAGGCTGCCAGTCACATTTTTTTGGTGTTTTTAATACTATACCATACTATGGCAACAATGAGTTTGTTAGTTTTTTCTTTAAAGTTACCAGGGGAAAAAAGCCCACAAGTTTAAATCATTATTTCAGATAACACATAATTTTGCAATATAAATATATCCTGGACAGTTTCAACCACTTATAAAATCACTATATAAAATTAATACTTCACAGGCATTCTATATTTTTACTTTGCAAAGTTTGCCAACCCTAGCATTAGTTGGTAAGATAAAAGCAAAAAACAAACACATGCAGGCCTAGAGAGATGGCTCAGCAGTAAAGATCATTGGCTGCTCTTGCAAAGGACCCAGGTTCAATTCCCAGCACCACCATGGCAGTTTACAGCTGTGTGTAAATCAAGTTTCAGTAGACCCAACTCCCTCCAAGAGACATACGTGCAGGCTAAACACCAACAGACAATTTAAAAAAAAAACAAAAAACATATATTTTCTTTTTTGAAGGTTGGTGTCGAATAAAAAAAATGAAAGCCTCCCAAGAAGCTGCCGAAGGCTTAGCTTTAGTCCTTCTCATGCAACCTGTACGCATACGCACACCCCTAAACTCTGACTGGCAAACTGCTAGCCACAGCCACATCAGGCTTTATACTTGCTTTCTACTCCCCATTGTGGCTTTTTTGAGATCTGGTCTCATCATGTGGCTATAGATAGCCTGGAGTTCCTACATAAGCCAGGCATTTCCTGAACTTGTACTTCTCTCTTGGCATCCCAAGTACTGGAGTCACAGGCATACAATGCTGTGCCTTGATTCTGTGCCTGCTTCTGTGGATGAAGTCTCACTGGAACATGGCCACATTTATGGACTATCTGTGGCTTTCAAACTATAAAACTGGGGGGGGGGGGGGGATTTTCAGTGAAGATGGCTGGACTTGCAAAGCTTAACACACATACTCTCTGGCCCTTTGTGGAAAACATGTGTGGTTCCTGCTTTAGGCAAACAACTCACACCTGGTCTGTGAAGATACATCTCCTGACTCCTCAGGAGTGAGGGGGAGCACACCATCACCCAGCTCACTTCTTTCTGACCCAACACTTCCAGAAACATGCTGCTTCCAAGGAGCACATATTCCACACTTATCACTACTCACCCTTACCTGGACAAGCTGCTCTGCAGAAGGAGAGACTTCCATTTCTTTCCGTGTCACCCCAAAGCTGCCTTTTAGACTTGTGTCCTTGACCTGCTGTTGGAGCAAGGGCACTAGACACCTCAATGTGAGCAATACACCAAGGATCAGGAGAGTGGAGTGTTCTTCCTCCATGGGAACCAGCAGACCTGCAAAGGCAACCAAAGGGGCTCAACAGCCAGTCCACTGCTCAGAGAACCACAGTATACGCTGGTAAAAAAGAAGACCTACAGGAGTGCCCTGTTGTAAGCCTAGCAGTAAAAGGGAAGGGTGACATAAGCAAGACTGTGAAAGACAGGCTGTGTATACCTAGATCAAGGAGCAGCCTTGCAGCATAAACATGTCCTTAGCTTGGCAAGACCTTATAGGGAGTGGAACTGTATTTGGAATTCACATAGTTGTATCAAACATCTACATGCTCACTCCAGCAAGATTTGCTTGTGTTGATTTTGACAGCAGCAAGAGAGAGACAGAGACAGAGGGGGGAGAGAGGGGGGAGGGAGAGGGGAGGGAGGGGGGAAGAGAGAGAGAGAGAGAGAGAGAGAGAGAGAGAGAGAGAGAGAGAGAGAAAATGAATATGTCAGTTTCCCTAGAGTACCCACAGTGTGCTGAAGCATAGCCTCAGGCCTCTGATACAGAAGGCCAGGAAGGTGGGTGAGGTTATATACCAGCTGGGTGTACTAGGGGG
Source organism: Uromys caudimaculatus (assembly GCA_028551405.1). Taxonomy (NCBI): domain Eukaryota; kingdom Metazoa; phylum Chordata; class Mammalia; order Rodentia; family Muridae; genus Uromys; species Uromys caudimaculatus. The sequence continues at coordinate 26,121,346 of CM052712.1, read as the reverse complement.
ACAGCTGCAGCTGAAAAAAAGCCCACTTATGAGCTTGCAGTATCCCCTACAGAATTCACATTTAGCAGTCAATAGCTGCAAATGGTCTAGTCCTGATGCCAAGGGTTAGTGTAGTTTAAAAGACTGAGCAGATGCTAAGACTGGGCCAGCAGGCCCTTTCTCTCTCACCTAGGAGCACATTCAGGAGCCAGTTGTAGAAGTACTGTGTCCTCCTAGAGTGCTGGCAGATGCTCACTGCTGAGCCGGCTGCTGTCCGTCGCACAGTGGGAGAGCTTGATTTCAGATTTGCTATGAAAGCTTTCAATAGAACCTAAGAACAAACAAAACCAAGAAGATGAAAGCTGAAACTCCTGAGGAGCTTATGACACATTTCACAGAACTCCACATCTTGTAGGACATAAACTGTGACAAGCTGACACATTTTTCATAGATGGGATGGAAAATTCCAAATTTGACAGTGAGCAAGTGTTTATCAGCAGTATATTTATTTACTTCCTTATTAATTGCATTAGAAAGGCTGTGTGATATGGTAAAGGCATTTGTAGCCAAGGTTGACAGACTAAGTTCAATCCCCAGAACCCACACGAATTAGAAATGCACACGCACGCCCAAGGACACACGCACGCATGCACGAACGCACAGATACATGCGTGCATCAGGAACTTGCTCACTGTGAGTGACAGTCTCAGTGTCTATAGGCTACTCATGGTATTCAAGGACAGAATTAGTAATAACACTAACTATATAAAATAAAGTTTTTTAAAAAACGACAATAATAAGGAAAAAGCACTAGACAAATAATCTGGCCTAAGAATTTCCTGCAGAAGTGCTGCTGCTATACTAAAATATCCTCTCTAGCCTGGTGCCTCTGTGAGTGGAAGGCTGCAACTTATAGGCATGACAGTACACCACATTATCACCTTCTAGGAAGTCACAAATTCTTAGTGACCTCCAGAATAAGCCCATAATGTTCCTTCTTAACTCCTCCACCTTCTCCTTTCATTTGTTTCTCGTCTTTCATTTGCCTATACCCCTCCTTTATCTCATTCACTAAATCCACACTTAACCTAAATAACTTTTAACTTCATAGCACATTCCATAGTAGAACTGCCATTGTCAGTTTCATGGCCACTGGTATACATTCATTGGTGGCTGCGCTGCAATTGATAGTGTGTCTCTATATCTTGCATGGCTTGCTGATGATGATATAGTGCACACACACACACACACACCACAAATACAACCAGAAGTGATATCCAGACCAACAGATATGCTAATAGCAACAAACACACACATAAGAATTGTGAAAAGGGAGACTCGGCTTTACTCCTTCCTGTGGACCCTCTCAGCCCTCCCTTCTAGCCCATCCCCATTCCTTCATGTCAGCTTGTTTACCTAGAAACACTTCATCTGAGACCCCCAGTGACCACAGCAGGCTGAGACTCAAGTAGACAATTTTCATCCTACTTCCCGTCTTCCAGGGCTCCTATCTCACCCCACCCCACCCAGACCTGTGGCAACCTGCTTACAAGTGTCCTCCTACTCTGACTCCATTCTTCTCAGTATGGGCCAGGACCCCCTACCCCCGCCCTCTAATCCCCATCTCTCCAGACACACTCTTTGTCCACTGCAGCCTCCTTACAGGAGTCCCTCTTTACACCACAGATCTCACTCCTCAGGGATTCTGCTTCTTGGTGTGGACAGATCCTCTAGTTCTGTACTACAAAACAAAGATGGAATTCTCCTGAGGAAAAAGTGATTTGCATACCAAAAGCATTTTTAGGAATGCCAAATCCCAACTGCTTCCTGCTCAACCCTTTGGGGAGCAAACCTAGGCAGAAAGACAGCAGCCAGAAAGAGAAGAGTGGTAAAGGAGTCTCCAGGATGACAGAGCTGACAAACTCAGGAATCACTGGCCATATTGAGCAGGATGTGGGATGATAACTGCCAGGGAAATAGACCAAATAAGCTAGTGAATGACTAAGAAATGGCACTGCTGTTTGAGACGTCAGAAAAAAACAATAATTATTAGGTTTAGAAAACAAAAAGGTGCTCAAAAATCATATGTAAGTAGCCATCACTATTGACTTGGGCATATTGGTACATATTCAATACAGACAGGACTACTGTAAAAAGATACAAGGGTTAGAGCCAGGCTCACCACTTCTATAGTTAAAAAAACAAATGTAATATTTAAAAATCCAATTCTAGCAAAGTAAGTATTATTGTGCTGGCCTCTGACACAGAATCAAGGTAAGTAGGAAAGGGTGGCACTCTGTTTCTAGAGCCCAGCAATGATACATGGGCAGAAGAATGAGCAGACATCTTAAATGTCAAAGGTTCATAAAGGAAGTAGTAACTATGAAAAAGAAAGAAAGTGTTACCTTACTCAAATGGCATCTGTATCATGGAAAGATCCAGAACCAACCACTATGTTTGTGTGTACCTGTCTCTGGGCTCTGACAGCAGTTATCACAGAGACTCCTGACAATATCTCGCAGTACTCATTTCTGCAACCATCAGGAACTTTCACCACTCCAAGGAGGGAAGAATAACAATAAGGACAGCAGCAGCTCCCTTAACAATCAGGACAAATGAGTTACACTAAACTCCTTAGACAAATCATTTCCCTTCCTCATTCCAAATTCTATGAAATCATCTTTTTAAGCACCACATTAATATTAACAGGAAAACCACTGTGGCTCAGAGAAAAACAACATGTGAAGCTAAAAAAACACTTATAAACCCAGCTCTGAGGGGGACTAACCCAGGAGAATCACTTGGGCTTCATAGATTCTAGTCTAGACAAAAATAAATAAATAAATAAAAGTAAGCCTCAGGTTGAGGGAAACTCAACCTCAAAAACAACAGGCAGAGAGCGATAGAGAAGGACACCAAGCACCTCTTCTAGTCTCCATGCACACATAGGCTCATGCTGACACACATGCACATACACTTATACAAATAAACAATGAGAAAAAGTAGAAGCTGGAGAGATGGCTCAGGGGTTAAAAGAACTGGCTGCGCTTTCAGAGGACCCAGATTCCATTTGCAGCACCCACGTGGCATCTCACAATCATCTATAACTTTAGTTCCAGGATATCCAACACTCTTTTCTGGTTCCTGAGAATACTGAGCATGTATGAGGTACAATGACAAAACACCCACACATATAAAATAAATACTTTAAAAATAAACACTTGTGCTCACTTCGGCAGCACATATACTAAAATTGGAACGATATAGAGAAGATTAGCATGGCCCCTGCGCAAGGATGACACACAAATTCGTGAAGCGTTCCATATTTTTCAGCCCCATGGAGGGAGCAACAGTGTCAACTGGCCTGACCCCTCCCCCCCCCCGGAGGCTGGACCACCAACCAAAGAATACACATCAAGGGACCCATGGCTCGGACCACATATGTGGCAGAGGAGGGCCTTGTTGGCCATCAGAGGAAGGAGAGGCCCTTTGGGCCTGAGGGTGTTAGAGGCCCCAGTAAAGGGGAATGTCAAGGTGGGAATAGGGGAGTGGGTGGGTGGGTGGGTGGGTGGGAGGTGGAATACCCTCATAGAGGCGGGGAAGGGGGAGGGGATGGGGGTTTCCAAAGAGGAGACCTAGAAAGGGGGAAACATTGGAAATGTAAATAAAGTATCAAAAAAAAAATTAAAAAAAAAAAAAAAAGAAAGAAAGAACATGAAAAATAAACACTTTTTCAAAAAGATAAAAACAAAGCCAAGAATCTTGCAACCAGCAGATAATGCAATAAGTCTTGCTTTCTGGGCACTCTAAACCAAAGGAGAGTCCTGGTGGCTTTAGGGCATCCACAACCACAAGGCCCATCAGTTCTTCTTCACTCTTCCCTCAGCTGGCCCATCCACTCTGCGGAAATGCCTTTGAATTTACATCTATAAACTATCTCCCCTGACAATTTACCCCATGAAAGGAAAGCAGAAGTGAAAAGAAGCTCTTGAGATGCCTCTAAGTGAAGTCAACAAGACACCAGAAGCAATCTTAAATGACTTTCCTCCCAGAAGTCCTAGGCCCCACAAGACTCATGCCAAGAGGCAACAACCATACCTTTATTTCATTGTCATTTGCGAAATTGCCAAAAGAAGCCATAATTTTAGGAACAGCTGCAGCCAAGGTCTCCTGAACTGACTCCTCCGGTCTTTTGCTTGTTCGGGTCAGGCATGGAAGAAGATTCACCAGGTAAGGCCTGTGTGTGCAAGAGGAATAGTCATCATTCTTCAGGTCGCCTCTGTTAAGAAACATAAGCTCCTGATTCCCTGGCAGGGAAAAGCCAGTTTTACAGATGAATTAGTCCTCAATGGAGACCACAATGTTCAACTACAAGTACAGGAGGCATAAATGCTAATGAAGCACAACTGTCCTTCATCTCTCCCATGAGTTACAAAGAACATTAAGAAGTTAGGTGTGGGGACAAGCAAGATGGCTTTGTGGGTAAAGGCCCTGCTGATAAGCCTGAAGACCCAAGTTTGATCCCTGGGACCCACATAGGAAGGAGAGAATTAACTACAAGTTATCCTCACCACATGGCATAGCACATACAGACAAAGACACACAGACAAATAAAATGTAATTCAGAAGGTTGGGTTTACATATTATTTTCCAAGTGTTGGTATTAGCTCTTCTTTGAAGGTCTGGTAGAATTCTGCACTAAAGCCATCTGGCTGGGCTTTTTTTTTTTTTTTTTTTTTTTTGGTTGGGAGTTCTTTAATGACTTCTATTTCCTTAGGGGATATGGGCCTGTTTGGATAGTTTACCTGCTCTTGATTTAACTTCAGTATGTGGTATCTGTCTAGAAAAGCATCCATTTCATCTAGATTTTCCAGTTTTGTCAAGTATAGGTTTTATAGTAGAATCTGATGATTTTTTAAATTTCCCCAGTTTCTATTGTTGTATCTCCCTTTACGTTTCTGATTTTGTTAATTTGGATACTGTCTCTGTGCCCTTTAGTTAGTTTGGCTAGGGGTTTATCTATCTTGTTGATTTTCTCAAAGAACCAGCTTTTGTTTTTGTTGATTCTTTGTATCATTCTCTTTGTTTTTATTTGGTTGATTTTCGCCCTGAGTTTGACTATTTTTTTCACTCATCTTGGGTGTGTTTGCTTCTTTCTGTTCTAGGGCTTTCAGGTGTGCTGTTAAGTTGCTAGTGTAGGATCTCTCCAATTTCTTTATGAGAGCACTTAGTGCCATAAATTTTCCTCCTAGCACTGCTTTCATTCCCACAAGTTTGGGTATGCTGTGTCATCATTTTCATTGAGTTCTAGAAAGTCTTTAGTTTCTTTCTTTATTTCTTCCCTGACCAAGTTATCTTTGAGTAGAGAGTTGTTCAGCTTCCACGTGGATGTGGGTTTTCTGTTGTTTCTGTTGTTATTGAAGTCTAGCCTTAGTCCATGGTGATCTGATAGGATGCATGGGATTATTTCAATCTTCTTGTATCTGTTGAGGTTTGTTTTGTGACTGATTATATGGTCAATTTTGGAGAAGGTACTATGAGGTGCTGAGAAGATATATTCTTTTGTTTTATGGTGAAATGTTCTGTAGATATCTGTTAAATCCATTTGATTCATAACCTCTGTTAGTTTCACTGTGTTTCTGTTTAGTTTCTGTTCCAGTGATCTAACTATTGCAGAGAGTGGGGTCTTGAAGTCTCCCACTATTGTTGTGTGGGGTTCAATGTGTTTTTTGAGCTTTAGTAAAGTGGATATTAGCCAAAAAAGTACAGAATATCTATGATACATACAATCCAAAGAACTCAAGAAGGTTAACAAGCAGAAGAGCCCAAGTGGGGATGCTTCAGTTCCACTTGGGAGGGAAAAGAAAGAAATCACAAGATGGGGGAAGGAAGGAGGGACCTGAATGGGAGAGGGGACAGGGAGGGCAAGAGGGGAACATGATCAGGTAGGGGGGAGGGGAGGGAACAGGAGAAAAGCCCTGAGTTGCCAGCAGAATTAATGGAAATAGGCAACTTGGTGGCGGTAGGGACCCTCTAGAAAGTACCAGAGACCTAGGAGGTGAGAGATTCCAAGGCCTGACACTATTACTGATGCTATGATGTGCTTACAGACAGGAGCCTAGCATGCCAGTCCTTTGAGAGGCCCAATAAGCAGATGACTGGGACAGATGCAGATAATTACACCCAACCATTGGACTGAAGTCAGGGACCCCTGTGGTTGAATTAGGGAAAGGCTAGAAGAAGTTGAGAAGGAGAGTGACCCCTTAGGAAGACCAGCAATCTCAACTAACCTAGACCCCTGAGATCTCTCAGATACTGATCCACCAATCAGACAGCATATACAAGCTGGTCCAAGGCCCCCGACAAATATATAGAGGAGGACTGCCTGGTCTGGCCTCAGTGAGAGAAGAAACACCTATCCCTGGAGAGACTTGAGGCCCCAGCAAGTGGGGAGGCCTGTGAGGTGTGGGGGAGTGTGGGGGGTGTGGGGACATCCTCTTGGAGACAGGAGAGGAATGGGTTGAGGAACTGTGGGAGAGCGAACCAGGAGGGGGATAATGACAGGACTATAAAAGATTAAAGATAAATATTAAAAAAAATTGCCACAAATTATTAGCAATTATTAAAATATAATTTAAATAGAAAACAATACTACTTTAAAAACAAAAACTGGAGGGAACTAAGAAGATAGCTTATGTAGCAAGCACGGGATATGAGTTCGATCCCTAGCATCCACATAAAAACCTAGACATAGTGGTGCTCACATGTAATCCCAGCACTAAGGGAGTCAGAAACAAGTGAATCTCTGAGGTTAAGGGCCAGACAAGCCAACTTTCATCAGCAGATCCCAGGACAGTGAAGACTGTATCTCAAAAACCAAGTTGTACAGCTCCTGAGGAACTATACCCAGGAATGACACCTCTGACCTCTCTACATAAAAAGCAAATAAAGTGTGGACATCATTTTACTGAAAAAGCAGTGTTAAAACCTACTGTGGGCTAGCTGTTTCCTCCACACTTGACATGATCACCCCTATCATGAAGCAGAGTAGCTGTGGTGACTTATATGGAGACCTTGGAAGCCACAGGCAGACAACAAAGTAAGGAGAAATAAGAGCAGATGCCTAGGTCTATGGGATGGTCTGCTACCATTCCCTTTTGGAGAGAAGAGAATGTCATAAGACCCCCAAGATTCCAACCATCATTTCTTTGTGCTACAGGGATATATAACCTTAGAAGGACTGAAGTATGTAAAAGGCAAACTCACTGGAGGTGAAGCTTCAAAGGCATAGCTGCTTATGAGTTGTCTATGCCTTTATATATAAGCCAAATAAACCCATTAATTTGGCAAGCCAGACTTGATGGGACTTTTGTTTGGAAAGCCAGCTTCTTTTGATTAGAAATCAACACAAGGTTCTTTTATGCTCCCCAGGAAAGCTACACAATCTCTAGGGGTAAAGAAGTGGTCAAATTAAATGGGGCCTTCAAATAACAACTCATTCCTTACCTTAGAGGGAAAAACATGTTTAGAGTAGGACTGAGAAAAAAAGAGACAGTTGACATGGGGGTGCCTGCTATAGTGGGGCCAAGGCCCTCTTATATAGATAGCAAGTAGACCTACAGATACTATAGCCATCTTTGTTAGGCAGACATCTGCTACAGCTTATAAGAAGGCTAGAATGCCTGCATTATTTTTCTGAGACATCAAGCTATCTCGAGGAAATAAAACCTATTTGAAGAACTAATATTGGACCAATGAGTCAATATAGTATTTCTGAAGTGATGAGACAGAAAAGGGCTAGCAGAGGCTAAACTGTCTCTTGCCTTGAGCAAGAAGACAAGATTTTCTCTAAACAGCACTAGGGAATAATTAGGAGGGTTAAGGAAGAACCTGATAGGACAGTCACATTCTTGAACAGCTATTTTGCCTGATGTTGTAAACCTGGCATCTATTACCTCAATAATATGACAATTCTCAAAGTAAGACCACTTGAGCTGGAAATGTTGAAGTGTGGTAAAGCACACACTTAAGCATGCCTAGTCTTAGCACCAAAGCCAACACAAAAATAAATATATCAGTATAGCAAAAGGAAAGGTTCTATAAAAAGAAACTTCCCTAGTGATTACACCTCTGTGGCCACATAAAATTCTTACTGAAACTCAACCTAAATTGAACACATCATTGTTCCTTGTTAATGTGAAGATTTAGAGCACTCTACTATATATCTCATGGATAGAGACAACGGTCTTTGGGACATAAGCAGTACATTTTACCAGCTGAGGAGAAAAGGAAAGAACTGAAATAACTACAGTACTGTTTTGTTACTCAAGCCACAAAGCTAGATGGGTGGGCTGACAATGAGACTCAGTGGTAAAGCAATTGCCTAGCATGCCTGAGGTTCTGGATTCAATAGTTAGCACCATAGGAGTCAAGGACGATCAACAACTTCAAATTTTATACACAGTTCATTTACTTCTCCAACCCAAGTGCTACACAAATGCTTATTTTTCAATAATTGCTATACTAGGTGCTGATGAGATCAGGGACAATTTTCAGTCATCCAGTAAGTATTCCTTAACCAACACATTGAGTGCTCACCATATTCATGTTAGAAATGAAGCACAAAATAGAATGGTGAGACCATGTTACTCTGGAAACACACCCACAAGTCTCTTGGGGAACGATGGGATGTACTGGCTAGTTTTGTGTGTCAACTTGACACAAGCTGGAGTTATCACAGAGAAAGGAGCTTCAGTTGAGAAAACGCCTCCATGAGATCCAGCGGTAAGGCATTTTCTCAATTAGTGATCAAGGGGGGAGGGCCCCTTGTGGGTGGTACCATCCCTGGGCTGGTAGTCTTGGGTTGTATAAGAAAGCAGGCTGAGCAAGCCAGGAGAAGCAAGCCAGTAAGGAGCATTCCTCCATGACCTCTGCATCAGCTCCTGCTCCTTGACCTGCTTCCAGTCCTGACTTCCTTTCGTATGAACAGCAATTGGAAGTGTAAGCTCAATAAACCCTTTCCTCCCCAACTTGCATCTTGGTCATGATGTCTGTGCAGGAATAGAAACCCTGACTAAGACATGGGACAAGAAAGAAGAACATTAACAGAGGATATGAGAGTATTCCTAATAGAGATGGGTCTTTGGAAAGAAATATAAGAAAGAAATGCTGACAGCAATCAGAAGGACACAGATAGGCAACTTAGAGTGGACAAGAATGACCGCTCAAGGGCAGACATCTGCATTGGAACAAACAAGACAGGCAGGACTAGTTATTTACCAAACAAATCTTAAAAATAATTCAGAAGTACAACTTACCTGCACTTCTGAGGTCGAACCAGGTGAGCCAGCTCAGCAAACCTCCATAGGGCTGCACGCAAACTTCGAGGAGCACCATTCTAAGTGGAATTAACAAGTGATGTGTTACATTTAAGAGTCACATGCACTTTCTACAGCTAGGTCTACGGTATTGGAGCTGCTTGCATCCTTTCTTGAAGAGTTAAATATTCTCTTTCTCTGTTAATTTAATCAGAGAAAATCCAAATTAACAGTGTGAAATAGATGATAACTACTTCAAAGATTTTTAAGGTCCAGAGGGCTTCAATTATAAAAATATAGTTTAAAAAAAAAAGAAGGAATGAAGGAAAGTTGCCAGGAGCTAGAGAGATAGCTCAGTGGTTAAGAGCACTGCTGCTCTTGCAAAGGATCTCAACAGGCACTGCACATACATGGTGCAGAGATATACACACAGGCAAAACTCATATCCGTATAATAAAACAAACAAATCTTTTAAGAAATTAAGTTGGTGTCTTAAATTTCTATTTCAATTAATAAAAATGAGGAGTAAAGCCGGGCAGTGGTGGCGCACGCCTTTAATCCCAGCACTTGGGAGGCAGAGGCAGGCGGATTTCTGAGTTCAAGGCCAGCCTGGTCTACAGAGTGAGTTCTAGGACAGCCAGGGCTACACAGAGAAACCCTGTCTCGAAAAACCAAAAATAAAAAAAAAAAATTTAAAAAAATGAGGAGTACATTTTTAAGTACATTTTAACTGAAGTCTGCTTCACCAAATGGCACTTCCTTCTAACAGTGTTACTTAATATCTTGCAAGATAAACATCTCATAGAGTACTCTACAGTAAAACAGTATCGTCTTCTCAATAGTGCAGAGCAAAGACCCACCTTTTTAATTTCCTTATAGAGTTCTAACTGTAGCCTTGGAAGATTAGAATCCATCAAAGCCTACAAAGAAATAGAAGAGACTTGTAATAGAAGATACATTCTACCTGCAGTTCTAAATTCTACCCATAAAGCTAAATGGCAACCAACATTTCAAACTTTAAGAAAAAGTAACATAACAGCAACTAAATAAAAAGTTATATGTTAAGAAAAAAGTAAATGCATATAAAAATTACAGAATATTCTAAATACAGGTCTTTACTAGGATAAAAAACAGAAGAAAAAAGAATTTAACATTTATAATAATCAAATGCTATATAATATCAAATTAAACTGAACCCTAAAGCTTTCATAGTGAACATTCAGTCTCCACTAGTTCACCTGGTCAGCTCGGGTTAGAGCCTCTAAATAAGCAGGATATGGGGGCTATACTTGTAAGATCTGAGCCCTTCTCTCTGACAGGGAGCATGTAACACAGAATCACCATTTTTGAAATTCTAAACTTCCAAAATGATGAGGATACTCACAGCCCCCACTCCCTGACCCACCCAGGTCTCAGTGTCAGCAAGGAAGTCTTACAGTCCTCAGAGCTCATTTCTTGACCTTTCCTGATCACTTCAGAACTAACTCAAAAATAAGGTATGATGGTTTGACTGAAAATGGCCCCACAGGCCCATAGAGAATGGTGCTATTAGGAGGTGTGGTCTTGTTGGAGGAAGCGTGTCACTGGGGATGGGCTGGAGTTTCAGATGCTCAAGCCAGGACCAATGTTAGTCTCTCTGGTTGCCAGTGCTGACAGAGAACTCCGTGTCTGCCTGCGTGCCACTACGCTTCCCACCATGATGAAGGACTAAATGCTGACCTGTGAGCCAGCTCCAACTAAGTGTTTTCCTTTACAAGAGCTGCTGTGGTCATGGTGCCTATTCACAGCAATAAAACCCTAACTAAAACATAAGGTCCATGTATCTGACTTCAAGCTACAATCAAGGCTAATGGCATAAAGTCCACATTAGAGAAAAGCACCCTATTCTTGTCCCGAAGAACTTTCTCTTCTAAAATGTGTGTCAAAAACATGGAGAGAAAGTTACCCAGCTCTCCTTTTCAGTCACATGCAGCGCCTGATATCTAGAGACCAAGGAGAGACGGTTAGCTCTGTCAACCTGACAGAGCCTAGATTAACTGGCAATAGTCTCGATAAGACACTGCTAGATCAGGCTGTCCTGTGGGCATATTTGTGAGGGACTATCTTGATTGTCTTAACTGATGTGAGGTGACAAAGGGTGAAAATGAGCGGCACCATTGCCTAGGTTTTAGGCCAAGGACAGATGAAAAGTAGAGAAAATAGCTGAGAAATAAGCACGCATACCTTTTTTTTTCTCTCTGCCCTTGACTGTGGATGTGACCAGCTAGCTGCTTGGAGTTCACTAGAATGATGGACTGTAATCTGAAATTCTAAATCAAATCCTTTCTCCCTTCAGTTTTTGCCAGGATATTTTATCGCAGCAACAGAGATGAAACGAGGACATAGGGATCATCCACTGGGCCATGAGTTTCAAAATTAGAACAGAGGCACACATTGGAAAAGTGATTCAGAAGGACTATAACACTCTACCAACTTTTAAAAAAATTCATTTTGTGTGTGCCTGAGTGTATGTATGTGTATAGTGTGTGTGTGTACAGGAACATGCAGAGGTCAGAAGAATGCACAGGACCCCCTGAAACTTGGGTTACGAGTAGTTATAAGCCAACTATGGTACTGAGAACTGAACTCAGGTCTTCTGCAGAAGCAGTAACCTCTCTTCTTAACCAATCTCTCTGGCCTCACCGGCAAATTTCAGACCCTGATTCTGCTGCTGTAGTTTGAACAAAAGAAGCAAATCAAGCTTTTAACATTTAAAAACTACTTTCAAATAAAATTTAAGAGTACATCAAATCCTGTTTTAGCTATATAAATGTTTTGTGAACCAAAACCTACTTTATTTTGTAGTAGACAAAATAAAAGCTCAATTCTGTTAAGGGTAGAGCATGGCTCTTCCATGAGTCCTTCATGGGGTGATGATAGAGCTCACCAAAGCTTCCTCTCCCCACAGCTCCCAACCTGCCTTCACACATGGCTGACAAACAAAGTCTACCTGCCCAACAACCACCTGCCTCAGAGTCTGACACCATCCTAGCTCATGCCTTCCCCTTGGCTGGGGTCCTTCTTTTCATTCCGTATCAGAACTGGCTTCCACACAAAGCAAGTGATCTGCAAGAAGCCCTCATTTTCTACCAAGACACAAACTACTACTTACACTGACCCTCAAGATACACCGTTTTCCACAACCTGAGAAGGGCCTACTCTCCTCTCTGAGACAAACCTCCAGGTAGTAGGTAACAATGGGATAGTCTTTCCTGCTTCCAGGATACTACCTCCATCTCCCTGGAAAAAAATTACCTCCTTCTTGCTCCTACCTTGCTTCTTGCTTGCTCCTACTTCTGAGTTCTGTGGGAGGAAGAACCTCAAATGAAGGAAAATGCAGTGCTACCCCTGGGTGGGTGGTGTTGGGTTGTAAAAGAAAGCAGTCTGAGCAAGCCATGAAGAGCGAGCCCATAAACACTGTTCTTCCAAGGCTCCTGCCCGGGTTCCTGTGCTGGCTTTCCTTTGGTCACGGTGTTTATCACAACAATAGCAAACAAACTAAGATAAGCATCAGGTGCAGGGGCTTAGGAAGTGATAGGAGCAATCTCCCAAAGACTGCTCCATCTCAACCATTCCTCAGCCTCAACAGAGATCAATGGAAACCTGAGCACCAGCGAAGTCAGCTTCTGACCACAGAGCAAGCTAACCAACAGGCCATGACCTGGTCATATGGGAAGAATTCCTTAGGGAAGGGGACTCCATGGATCCATAAACAGAAAGTGGAAAGTAACAGTGAACTGGGCAAGAGTAAGAATTCCGTTATAAACGGGACTGTCTCACCATACAAACACATCTACATGCTCACATATGAGCCAAAGAGACAGTTTCCATTTATAACTGAGAAAACTTAGGTTCACAAAAATTAAGTATATTCCCAACAAGTTGTTCAGTTACTAGGTGAAAGAAATCACTCTGCCTGGGCCTGTAGAATCACAGGGAGAACTGCAGCAAGCCATCTGAAACCATGTTCCCCAGCAGACAAGTCATCCTGAGTAAGGCTGGACTCATGAAGGACAAGAGAGGATAACTGCATGGTCTACATGGTGCTTTAAAAAGGAGGAGCCAGGATGGAAGTGAAAGGGCTGCTCTGCTTTAACACTAATAGAGAGGGAAATAATCATTGTTAGGCGAGCACTTCTGGCTCATCCAGAAGCTAGCATTATGAGGAAAACAGTCTTCAAGGAGAGGGAAGAGACAGTGTCTCGTACAGTGATCTAAATTTCAGGACTGAGACTCAAATCAGGAGGAGCAGAAGGAATATGAAGGCCCAAAGAAAAAGGATTCGTGCACAGAAAAGTGAGATACGCATTCTCCTTACCCATCTTTCAGAAACAGTTTAGGAAGGAAATGCTGAGAATTATTTCACAGAGCCTACCTTCATGGTAGTCAACTTGAGGTAGAAGTGACACTTAAGACACTAGTTCCAAAGCCCCACTCACACAAAGCACTGTAGAAGACAGTCAGGACAGGCATGGGACTCCTGGGAGGTACATGTCAGAGTGATAAAGACATCTACAAACATTCTTAACTAGGCATGGTGGCTCACACTTTTAATCCTAGCACTCAGAGGGCAGAAGCAGGTAGATCCCTTGAGTTCAGGCCTGCTCAATCTACACAATGAGTTCCTGGACAGTCAAGGCTATACAGTGAGACACTATCTTAAAAAAAAAAAAAAAAAAAAAAAGGAAAACCGAAAAGAATGAGGGCAGGAAAGGAGGGCTTTAATCTTCTTTCATATCAGAAAACTGAACAAAGAAACAAACTGGAGCTGCAGTGGTCTGCACTCAGTACTAGGAAACAATGACATAGTGAGACAGGTGCCCAGCCTTCTCACCTCTTCTGGCACTGCAACTGAGAGGCTATTGCTTCCTGGCTCCATTATCCTGTCTGTACTCTCCTTTCTCCCCATTCAGGTCATGCTACTTCCAATTAACCTAACCTGACAAGCCACACCTTTACCAACAAGCAGTGCTGTCTGACCTCCATTAGGAGGCACAGGAAAAGAAACAAAGGAAGGCATGCAAGACTTTATTCACCTACACCCACCTTTGCGCCCCCAGAGCTCTGAGGTTCTCTAAGCAATGCCCAAACAAAAGTGGCAGCCCACAGAAACATTCCTCTTAAGAAATAGGTGGGCAGTGGTCACATAGATGCCCTTCAGAATGGACCTATGTACTATAAGGGTACAAAAGAAACAGTTCTTGCTGATGGAACACATTTAGCTGTTTATGGGAAAATATCCCAGAGGTCCTCCAAGCCACATGCCCAAAATGGAAAATATGTAGATATTCTGAGGCTGCTTCACTCAAAGCAAGAGAATGCTCATCAAAAGCTTTGTCACTTAGCACATGACAATTATAGGAGCATGACATCACACCATTATGGGGCACTTACTTTGATGACTTTGTTGAGGCATTCATCAGCCACCATTCTGACATCTGACTCCACATCATCACTGCACAGCAGAAACAGTTCCATAGCAATGCCCAAGAGTTTCTGAAATTCTGGAGAATTTCTAAGTGAAAAAAAAAAAAGAAAGAGAGGTCATCATTGTCATGAGGAAGTTAGGAGAACTGACAACAAAATGCAATGAGCGATCTAAATGGAATTTTAGAACAAGAAAGAACAGTTCATAAAAACTAAGGATATCTGCATAAAGATGGACTGCAGCAAGGAGCACACTGGCACTGATCCTCCTTTCTTTTTGAGATTTCATTTAAGCACCTTTAGAAGATACTGTCTAGGATGCTTAATTCTCAGGTAATCATATGCTCTGTAAAAAGGTTGCTTTTAGGTCGGGCAGTGGAGGCGCACGCCTTTAATCCCAGCACTTGGGAGGCAGAGGCAGGCGGATTTCTGAGTTCAAGGCCAGCCTGGTCTACAGAGTGAGTTCCAGGACAGCCAGGGCTACACAGAGAAACCCTGTCTCGAAAAAACCAAAAAAAAAAAGGCTGCTTTTACTTTTAGATGGTATCCTTGAAGCCTTGAAAAGCCAGCAAGCCAATACATCTATCTCCTTTATTTCTTTTTAATCTCACTTTCAATGTGTTTCAAGGTCCAACCACATTTTCCTAGATTCCACAGGCTCACAAGGCTTTTCTGTTGCAAAAAAACAGAATACTGGTATCACAAAAGCTAGAATCTGGGTACTCTTTGTGAAGTATTTTAGTAAGTTTAGTTGAGAGCACCTGTTTGGTATGTCATGATCCAACAAGCTAAGCTCACCCGTTAGAGGAGGCTGGTGGGCCATGTGAGTGGAACTCTTAAGTATCTCAAACCTGTAACCCAAGCCATATTCTGGAAGTGATCCTGATGACCTAAGAACAGGGCATGCCATTTCTAAAACATCAAAAACAGACTGTTGTACTAGAGTCTGAATCTAAAGGACTCTGATCTATACAGTCACCTTCTCTTTCACCTCTAATAAATCTCTAGCACATGATTTTAATCCCAGAACCAGGGAGGCAGAGGCAGAGGGATCTTTATGAGTTCTAGGCAAGCTAGAGCTATACAATGAGACTCTGTCTCAAAAGGAGTCAAAAGACATCCATAAACCTAAGAGAAAGAAAAAAATCAATGATGTTCAACACATGCAGAGCAAGAAGACATGGCCCTCAGCAATGCTGTCAACCTTATAGGTAAGAAATACAGTAAATAAACTAGGATCTAAGGAGTAAAGTCTGATGCTAGAGACTTTCCCTCAGACATCAGTCTTAGCAGTGCCAAAACAGAAGGTTAATGACAGCTCTAAGAATGAGCTCAGGATTCCTTCTAGTAGCATTAATATAAAAAGAAACATAAGGTTAATTATTTAACAAACCTATCCAAAATATAATTTCTACATGTAGTCAGCAAAACTTAACAGCAGGCCTGATGACCTGATTTCAATATTCAGAACACACATCATGAAAAGAGAGAACCAACACCTGAAAGTTGGCCTCGAACTTACACACAAGTACTGTGTCAATGCACACCCACTGACAGAACATACACAAAACCAACCAATTTATGTAAAACAAATGAGGGGGGAGGGGGAAGGGGGGAGGGGGGGGAGGGAGGGAGGGAAGGAAGGAAGGAAGGAAGGAAGGAAGGAAGGAAGGAAGGAAGGAAGGAAGGAAAAAGAAAAGACTGCTGTATAGCAAGGTCTTTCAGGGTCAGGAAATTCTGAAGGAATGCTTGTTATGACTCAGGAAGTGGCTGGGCATGTTGGCACAGGTCTTTAATCCCAGTACTCAGGAGGGAGAAGTAAGAAATCTCTGTGAGTTCAAGGCCAGCCTGATCTACATAGTAAGTTTAAGAACTGGCAGGACTAAAGAAACTCCATTTCAAAAAACAAATGAAGAGACTCAGGAAGTAAGCACTTAACTCAGAGGTCTCAGGAAGACCCTGAAATTTACCAGATTCATAATGGCTGTCTCCAAATGTGCTGGCTAGTTTTATGTCAGCTTGACACAAGGTAGAATCATTTTAGAAGAGGGAATTTCAACAGATAAAATGCCCTTACCAGTTTGGCCTATAGTGCTTTTTTTTTTTTTTTAAATTAATGACTGACGTGGGAGGACCTAGTTTGCTGTGGGCGATGACAACCCTGGGCTGGTGGTCCTGGGTGCTGTAAGAAGCACACAGAGAAAACCATGAGAGGAAGTCGGTAAGCAGCACTCCTCCATTACCTCTGTATCAGATCCTGCCCTGATGTCCCTCAGTGATGGACTGTGATGTAGAAGTATAGGCTGAAATAAACCATTCTCTCCCCAAGTTGCTTTTAGTCAGTGTTTTACCACAACAAAAGAAACCCTGACTAAGACATTTGGGTTATTATATAAGTAGTACGGACTGTTGAGGGGAAGGAGACTCATGAAATGTTAAGATCTAAGTTGTACAGAGTTCTAGGGTTCTCGCTTTAGTGAGTTGTCTCCCATGTCAGGGTGGGATTTAGAGTCATCCATGATCCTATAAGTAACCACTCACCCATACCACTGTAGGTAACCCTCATGCATTCACTGATTCACCAAGATGGATTTTAGAGGCATCAACATTTTAGTCTGTTAATACTTCCCTATGGGTTGAGTAAACATTTGTTCATATCTCCCAAAAGCAGTATCATGGAAGAGTTTCCTGCATGCATAACACATCTGTAACCCCAGCACTCACCAAGCAGCACAGGCAAGATCACTAGTTTTAGATCAGTACATAATCTTGTCTCAGAGACAGAGAGACAGACAAACAGACAGACAGACAGACAGACAGAGGTCTCTTATGGTTATCCATCTGCCAGCATAGATGCTATTTCCATTGTTCTTCAATCGTTCGGATAGATCCAGATTCTATCTGGTATCATTTTCTTTTTTGTTTGTTTGTTTGTTTGTTTGTTTGTTTGTTTGTTTCGAGACAGAGTTTCTCCGTGTAGCCCTGGCTGTCCTGGAACTCACTCTGTAGACCAGGCTGGCCTCAAACTCAGAAATCCACCTGCCTCTGCCTCCCAAGTGCTGGGATTAAAGGCGTGTGCCACCATTGCCCGACTTCTGATATCATTTTCTATCTGCTTGAAACACTTTCTTTAAAATGTCTTAAACTCATTGCTTATCAGACAGAAGGTATTCTTCAGTGGTATGTTTGAAAACCTCTTTATTTCACCTTTTCATTTGACAAGAGATTTTTACCAAGGAGAGCACACCTTACAGATGGCACTTCCCTGGATTTTGGCAGGCATTTCCTATGAGAAGCAGGCTGTCCCCTTATTTTAGTTCAGGCTCAGCCTTTTTCCTATCTTATTTCTTCTTCCCATACTGTAGGGGCTATCTATTTCTGATTGTCAACTTGACTCTATCTGGAGTGAATTACAATCCAGAATTAGAAGGCTCACCTGTGATCTAGATCTTGAGTCTGGAAGACACAAGTTTCAGGTGTGGTGGTGTGCACACCTCTAATCTGGGCCACACCTGCTGCTGGAGATCTACATAAGGACATTGGAAGGAGGAAGATTCAATCTTCTTCGCCTGCGAGCCTTGTGGGACTAAGCGACTGCTAGATCCTCAGGTTTTCACTCACAGCTACTGTTGACCGTTGTTGGGGAGTTTGACTACAGACTGTAAGTCATTAACAAATTCCCTTACTATATAGAGACTACATATAAGTTCTGTGACTCTTGAGAACCCTGACTAATACACATACCCTCAACCTTTTGCTTCTTAGACATAAAAAATAGTTAAACTGTTTTAATGTTTCTACACTGTTTTAGTGTTTCTGTATGCTAACCTAGTTTAATTTCTGGGCCAATATTGACTAATTGTTCTTATTACAAATTGTAACTTCCTACACTTCATTGCATTTCGTATTGATTTTTGATGTGGTCAGATTTTGTTTTTAAGACAGCATTTCTGTCTCTATTGTGGCCCCAAGTGTCTTTCCTCTAACAAAAATTCTGATGACTTTGGTTGCCAACGTGGATGGTGACAATGTCCTATTTATTTAATCACTGCTATAGCTGCTATAGCAAAATCCCACAGACTGGATGGCTTAAAGCACAACACATAGCTATCTCACAGTTCTGGTACCTGGAGTCCATGCTGGCACACAAGTAGAGGACTGGAAAAGGAGAACACAGAGGTGCCATGCTTCCCTTCCCATACCTTACCCTCTGAATCTCTACAATCTGGCTGTTCCTGAGCTATACTCTTTGTAGCAAGCCAGAAAATGTTAGTATTTTCTTGAGTTCTGCAAGCCACCCTAGCACACCACAAATTCCTCAACCTAAAGAGGAGGGTCATACAAATCTCAGACTAGTCACTCAGTGACCTCCCACAGGCCTGTGACTGGTACACGAGGAGCAGCCCATGAGACAAAGCTGTCTAACTTTGTGGGATGTGACATTAATCCCAAGAAAACAGAGTAAACACTGAATTAACTTACTAAAATGCATAGTTGTTTCAGTTACAGAATGGGGGACTAGATCTTTAACATATAGACTAGGTTGGGGAGATACACATTCAGTCCATAACAACTAATAAAGATGAACTTTTAATATAGGAGACATGAAATAAACATTGAGCCCAATCTGACTCCTTTCTTCTTTTCTTTTCATGTGAGAAGTCATGCTTTTATAAAGCCCAGGCTACTCTCTAAGTCATGAACCTCCTGACTCTGCCTGAGGAGTAGTCCAGTCAAATTTCTTTCTTGAAATGAGTGTGTGTGTGTGTGTGTGTGTGTGTGTGTGTGTGTGTGTTTATTTTGTTGCTGTTGTTACTTATTTTTTTATTAGAATAATACTCTGCTCTTTAATGGTTCACCCTACAGACTATTAAACCTTTTATTTATATAAATTGCCAATACCTTCCCCAAGTTGAATTTACTTTCTGTTTTGATTATGGTTGATTTTGACATTTAAGCTATATTCTAAAGCCAAGTGTCCTAGCTAGTTTTCTGTCCAACATGACACAAGCTAAACTTGTCTGAAGAGGAAACTTCAATTGAGAAAATGCCTCCATAAAATGGGACTTTAGGCAGAAGAGCCTATAGGGCATTTTCTTAAATAATGATTGATGGGGAAGGGCCAGGTTCATTGTAGATGGGAACATCCCTGGGCTGGTGGTCCTAGCTTCTATAAAAAAGCAGGCCAATCCAGCCACGAAGAACAAGTCAGTAAGCAGTACCTCTCCATCTCTTTATGAGATCCTGCCCTGAACTCCATCCGTGATGGACTTTTACATGCATGAGTAACTGAAAGTTGCTTTTAATCATGATATTTCATCACAGCAATAGAAACTCTAAGAGATCAGGTCTATAATCTAAGCATTCAGGAGGTAGAAGCAAGAGGAGCAGGAATTCAAAGTCATCTTTTGCTATACAGTGAGTTTGAGACCATCCTGGGCTAAATGAGGCCTTGTCTCAAACAAACAAAAAGTAGGAGGCTCAGTGGATAAGAGTATTTGCTGCTCTTGCAGAGAGGACCTAGGTTTCTTTCCCAGCACCCACACAGCAACTTACAACCATCTTTAATTCCAGTTCCACGGACTCCAGTGCCTTCTTATGGTCTCTGTGGGTGCCAGGCACATACAGGGAGCAAATATATAAACGTGCAAAACACTCACAAACATAAAATAAAAATAAATAAATCTTAAAAAGAATACAAAGTATCAATATGCCATTCAATTATCATATGACTAAAATTCTCATATATAAAATGACAAAAAGAAAACATTACCCATGAGAGAACCCAGATACCCTTATAACACAGCTACAAATGTGGGGGGGAAAAAAAAACCCAAAACCTCCTTATTTTAAATGGATTTTTCTTGATGCAGGGTTTTGCTATGTTGCCCAGGCTAATCCCAAATTCAAGATCCTCCTGCCTCGGCCTGCCAAATACTGGGATTACAAGCATGTACCATACTACACTTAGTCTACATGAATTTTTAAGAGATAGCTAGGGGTACAAAGAACATGCTAATGCATTAAAAGTGAAAACACAGAGTATATAGATATAAATATAGATATAGTTTAGATTTGGAGGGTGGGGAATTCAAGGCAGAGTTTCTCTGTGTAAGCTCTAGCCATCCTGGAACTCACTCACTCTGTGGACCAGGCTGGCATCGACAGTCACCTGCCTCTGCCTCCCAAGTGCTGGGATTAAAGGAATGCATTACCACCACTCAGCAACCAGTTTTTGTTTCTTTTGTTATTGCTGTTGTTTTTTTTTCTGTTTTTGTCTAGACAAGGTTTCTTTGTGTAGGTCCAGGAACTAGCCCTGTAGTCCAGGCTAGCTCTGAACTCACAAAGATCTGCCTGCCTCTGCCTCCTGAATGCCAGGCTACTGGTTACAGAGACATCTTTTAAACAAAGAAAGAAAAACAACAAAAAATAACCAAAAACAAAAAGAAAAGAAGAGGCTGGAGAGATGGCTCAGCACTGGCTACCCAGCAACCCATCTATAATGGGATTTGATGCCCTCTTCTGTCATGCAGGCTTGCATGCAAGTAGAGTACTCATATATAAATATATAAATTTTTTTTAATTATTTATTTATTATTTTATGAGTACATAGCTGTCTTCAGACACACCAGAAGAGGGCATCGGATCCCTTTACAGATGGTTGTGAGCCACCATGTGGTTGCTGGGAGTTGAACTCAGGACCTCTGGAAGAAAAGTCAGTGCTCTTAATTGCTGAGCCATCTCTCTAGCCCAAATATATAAATCTTAAAAAAAAAAAAAACCAATTACCTGAGAGACTGTGCCACAATGTTTTCACATATTGTTAGACAATGATTTACACGGTCCTTCTTGGTGGCTGAGAGTTCCTTCTTTCTACAAAAAACAAAAGGAAAAGAAATGAGCATCCACTGAGGTAACTACTTCATTTGTTTCTATATTTCATTCATTCCTAAGTATGTCTTAGCTACTACTAGCGATCATAAACTCCATATTGGGAAGAAGGTAGCATGAGGAAGGGATGATGACAGATGAGGTCAACCAAGAGCTTTCTCACACGACACTCAGCAGCTTATTTTCCCCAACACAGAGAAAGGGAGAAAGTGAAGTGCCAACAATCAGGCAGGGAGGAAAATAGGCAAGACAGGCCCCATGAAATAGTAAAACCAAAGGTGAAGAAGATTGTGCAGAGGTTTCCAGCACAGAAAAGACCCAGTGCCTGACTTAGCCAGTAAAGAATCTCTAAGTACCAGGGTCAGTAGTATGTCTCCTTCATCTCTCCCCTAAAAGGGACTTTTCCTGACAAGTCACGCAGACTGCTTATCACCCACCAAAATTTGCCTAGCAACAAACACATAACTTGCTCCCATAGAAGATTGGAAATGCAAGCAGTATGCAGAATTCCTATTGTATCTGTGTGTCCTAGCTACCGTCCTCCAATCAGAACAAACATGCCAAACACTCAAGTGTCAATTATATAGATAAAGACAATAAGAAGAGTGCAGAACAGCATGGCAGCATCTTTGGTCCCTATTGATCTTCAGAAGCACAGACTCCCCACACCTCCCATCCTCATAAGAAGCTCACTGCAGCAAGGCTAGAGTTGAAATCTAGTGAGTGCTCTTCACCTGCTAAAAGATAAACAAAATGCAATAGCCACAACAAGGAAGTAACTGCTAATAGGAAACGAGGACAGATCATAATGCACTATGCTTGAGCAAGAACTTAGTGAGACTCCAATGACCAACAAGGGCGATCATTCTATTTTTAGAACACTCTGGAACAAGCAAAACTTTAAGAATTAAAATATGACCAGTAATGTCCAGGGATGAGAAATGACAGCAAAGAAGCATAGGGAGCTTTGTGTAGTGACAGAGCCAATGTAAATCCTGACTATGGGAAAGGCAAGACAGCTCAGATGGTAAAAATGACTTGCCATATGAACCTGAGGACCAGAATGTGATCCCCAGAGTCCACAACAGAAAAAACTAACTCTAACATTGTCCTCTGACCTCCACACAAGTTCCTTTGCACATGGGACATGCAAACATAGACATGCGCATGCACACCTTATAATAATAATAATAAAAAATTAAATTTATGAATCCTGATTATGGTAGTCATGGGTACTGCATTAGTCAAATCTCAGAATTGTATATCAAAAAGAATATTTCCTCACAATGTAAAGAAAATACTATGAGAATAAAATGCTTTCTTCTCTAAATCACCTGTAGCCTCTAAGCCTCTGTTTACCTCCTTTAAAACAGCCATTAGGATGCTTAGAGAACACCAACCTCCTTCAACATTTTAGGAAGCAAACTAAATCACCAGCCCAGTATCCTTTGATTTGCACAGGAAAAATCTGTCCCAGGTTTTAAATGAACCGAACTTACACATCTCAAGGTCTCATGTTACACCAGTGCCAAGTAGTGATAAAAAAGAAGGCTGACTGATGCTGGAGAGATGGCTCAGCAGTTAAGCGCACCAGCTACTCTTCCATAGGTCCTAAGTTCAATTCCCTTCAATTCCCAGCAACCACATGGTGGCTCATGACCATCAAAAAGGACATCTGTTGCCCTCTTCTGGCATGCTGGTGTGCATGCAGCAAAGCACTCATACATTCATTAAATAATTAAATAAGTAAATAAAGAAATAAATGGAAACAAAAAAAGAAGGCCGACAACACTGAACTCAGTGACCTAATTAGAGTTATTATGGAAACACTCATTATCCGAGATTTTCAGTGACCTCAGATCCAAAGCCTGAACATCCAAACTGACCAAGTCCCTTTGCTCTGGCCAACTTTCCCCAGTTCTAACTGATGGGACTCAGCTAACTCAGACGCATGGTAAACAGGTACTTTGGACAGGTCCACCATGATCAGTGTTATACAGCTGCCCAAAGCAGCAGGCCTGGACCTTACCTACTTTCAAGAGGAAAGACTACCATGACTATTGGGAGGGAGTGGGAAGTTGTCATAAAGTGATTCCCAACGCCTTCAGACTTTAACAAGTTTATGAGGCATGTGTTGACAGAAGCAGTATGTCAACATGTCAACTTTTCTGTTGTTAAAAATTACTGTATGGGGCTGTATCATCTAGTAGAATCGTGGAGGAAGTGGTTACTGAAAAAGAGTTTAAGGGGAAAATAAAAATTCGGGCCAGAAAAAGACCACTTAGTAGTTAAAACATATGCTGTACAAACAAAGGGACCAGAATTGAGATCCCCAGAACTCATTTAAATGCAAAGTGACAATGGCACCAGCCACCTGGGATTCCACCTTTGAAAGGTGGAGATGGGATTTGAGCTCTCGAGCTAGCTGGCTATTAATACAAAGCCTGAGTTTGACTAAGAGACCCTGCCTCAAAGAACAAAGTAGAAAAATGGTAAGAAAGATTTCTGACACCAATCTCAGGCCTCCATACAAACACCATACACATACACACATTAAAACAACAACAGCCTCACACCAATTACATGTCCTGTGAACTAGCTAGGCCTACGGAGCATTTATTTATCTTACTTTTTTGAAGTGATACAAATGAGTTGGAAAAAGTTTTCTCTGGTGTTCATTCTTGTTCTCCCTCCTGCATGAGATAACCCCAAAGGATAAAGGGAGCACAAACAATATGATATCACTCTCACGGCCTGCCTGCCACCTTGGACTGACTTAGTCAAGCTTATCAAACTATGACTAGAAAACAATACCAACCTTAACAGTGAGATGACAATTCCTAATTCTGCTGCTCTATCCAGTTTGAGGCACGAGCACCTGGGGCAAAGCTCTTATTAACCAATGGCCCTTCTCCAGACAGTGCTCCTTAGATTGTATCTCCAGAAGTGAGGGTGAAGGGGCCACATCTACAAGAGCTCATCAAATAAAGTGAATGCCCGATGTGGGAGAATCTATCAATACTAGCTTCTTGGGTTAATCTTTGGAGACTCGGGAGATAAATGACAATGATCCTTAACTTTACACTTGAGTATCTAAAACCAAGAGATCAAAGAAAGGTAGAAATAATAAAGCTTTATCCAAAACATCCTGAACTCAAATTCTTTGGTCTAGTAAGAAAATTGCTTAAATAGATGGGGGAGGGGAGAGGGACAAAGCAAGGAAGGAGGGGTAGGAAACAGGCAGAAAGGAAAGGACCAATGAGACAGCTAATCTTAACTGACATTATCTGGAATCAACTAAAACCCAAGCAGCTGGCTATATCTTCGAGGGACTTATTGGAGGCAGGAAGACCCACCCTAAACCTAGGTCACGCCTCCTGGTGGCAACTCACATAAACGGACACGGAAGGAAGATTTTGCTGTTTGCTCTCATGCCCTCACTCTCCATAGCTAATCCATCTTTCACAGCGATTCCAAACCATCCCAATGCTGAGACCCTTTAATAAAGTTCAAGTCATAATGAACCCACCATAAAATTATCTCCATTGTACAATATTTCATAATTGTAATTTTTGCTATTGTTATGAATCACAATGTAAATATCTGTGTTTTCTAATGGTCTTAGGCAGCCCCTGTGAAAGGGCCATTGGACCCCCAAATGGGTAATGACCCACATGTTGAGAACTGATTTATCCTGTTGCTGAGGAATTCCTTTACTGGTGTTAGAACCTACTTTTTCAGAACCCCAACACAGACTAAAGACCCCACAGCTCTCTACGAATCTTCCGGGACTCCAGCACCAGACTGGGACTGCTGAGACATTCAATCTGAACAACTGCTGGATTCTTAGCCTTTCTATCAAAGGAAAGCCATTGTTGGACTACCCAGACCACAGCTTGTAAACCAATATAATAAATCCTCTTTTAAAAATGTATGTGCGTATATATGTATGTTACATATATACACATCTTATATACCACATAAAGAGTGGTAGTTTGAATGAGAATGGTCCCATAGGCTCATATGCTTGAATGTTTGGTTCCAGTTAATGGATCTGTTTGGAAAAAAATAGGAAGTGTGGCCTTGTTGGAAGAGGTCTGTCACTGGGGGTGGGCTAGAGGTTTGAAAAGCCTGCATCAGACCTAGTGCCCCCCGTCTTTCTCTCTCTCTCTCTCTCTCTCTCTCTCTCTCTCTCTCTGTGTGTGTGTGTGTGTGTGTCTGTCTGTCTGTCTGTTTCTCTGCCTACAAACTGCTAATCAGATGTGAGTTCTCAGCTACTTCTCAGCACCATGGCTGCCTGACTCTATAATCCTGCCACGATGATAATGGACTAACCCTCTGAAACTGTAAGCAAGCCCCAATTAAATGCTTCCTTTTATAAGTTGCCTTGGTCATAGTGTTTCATCACAAAAGAACAATAACTAAGACATTTATACACATACAAACACATCTTTTCAGTTCTGTTCCTTTAGAGAACCCTGGCAAATACAAACAAAGCAACTCCCCAAAGTTGTCCTCTAACTTCCACAGGTCCACAGCAGGTACACTCATATACACACTCAAGCGAGCACACACATATACAAACATACACATGCAAAGACCACTTGTTCACAGATTCACATCACCAAGATGTCACTGTCAAAAACAAAATAAACTATCATAGTCAACCGAAGAAAATACAAATCTTGAGTTTTTTCTTTACCTCATCCCAAACTATTTCCCAACAAACTAAACCCTTTTCAGGGAAAATCTGACCATTTCTAACATCATAAAATTTTGCTAGTATATAAAGTTCCCAATAGTTGCTGGTTTGATTTAAAATTCAAACAACAGTTATTAAGTACCTGCTTTGTGTGAAAAGCAAGCCATCTACTTGCTATTACAATAATGCTGTTGTTTCTCTTTTCTTATATCCATTATGCATGTGTACTCTGGTCCTGCACATTCTAAGAGCAGCACAACTCTTCTATTAGAATCCATCTCTCGTGATGCCAGTTTTAAGATTTAGGCCAGATCGAAAAACCAAAAAAAAAAAAAAAAAAAAAAAGATTTAGGCCAGAACATCCAAGACCTTATGTTGCAGGATATTGATCACACCGTGATCCCCGAGATTGTGTTATTTATTGAAAAGGAAAAAAAAAAAAAGAAGTAAAAAAAAACTACTTGTTTCTAATTGTGGTGTGGCTAAGCCCATAGCATACACCTAAGCCCTTCTGGCTGGAATACAAACACACCCTTAGTACTCACCTTTAATCCCAAACAAAAAGGGTAAAAAGTAGTTTGTAGAAGAAGTCTAATTGAATGGCAGACAAAGTGATGAATCAGAGAAAGATTTGCTAGAATAGGATCTGCCCAACTCTCAGCAGAAGAGAAAGGAAAGGGAAGCTACTTGACGGGGAGGGCAGAGAGAGAAAGGAAGCAGTTTTACCTGGACAGTGATAGACAGGCTACAGAGAGAGGACAAACTAGACGCAGGTGAAGATAGAACGAACCAGTGAATGAGAAGGAGTCAGAAGATTAGAACAGATTGGCAAAGTTAGTATGAGGCCAAGCAGAGTGATTAAGGAGAGGCCAAGAGAGAGAACCCAGATTCAATCAGTCAGCCCTCAAGAGGAGTTTGAGCGAGAACAGCTGAGTTGAATCAGCAAGCCAGAGATCAGAAAGAACAAGAAAGGGTGAGCTTATGAAAAAGTAAGTTTCAGAACTTGAAAATATTCTAGGCCTACATTAGATTGTATGGAGGCTAGCACCTTCGAAGATGAAGCCTAGATTAACGGACAGAGACAGTAATCCTCAAAGACAATTACTCCAGGAGAATAAAAGATAGTTTATATCCGGCACTTCAGAAAGGCATAAATACCATGAGATCAAGACCGTCCTAAGCTACATGATATCCTGTCTCAATATAGCAATTTCCACAATAAAGATGCACACTGTAATTGTACACTTTCAAAAAAATAAAAAAAGATAGTTTTACAGCCTTATAACAAGTATTTCCTCTTAGCATACCAAAGTCTCTTATTTAAAGTATGAGGGTCAGAAGACACCCTCAGAACAGGGAGTACACTAACCAGGAATATCAGAAAGTGAAAATCCTTCTGGTATACTCTGCAGGTCAGAACCCAGGACCTCTATTACAGACTTCTCAGTCAATCAGAACACGATCCCAATATTATAACTTGGCAGCATTAAAGAGACTGAAGCAAGAGAATCAGGAATTTGAGAAGAGCCTTGAATATACATAGCAAGACCTTGTCTCAAAACAACAAATCAATTTGACCTCAGGCTACCTTTCAACCTCATTCCTTACCAATATTCTCCAACCTGTAGGGAACTCTGGCCCTTTAAACTTTAGTTTAAAAGAGAAGAAAGAGAATAGAAATAAGGCTGCAGCTGTTTGACATATATCTTCCAGCTGAGTTCTGTAAAGCACCCACCCTCTCCTTCTCTCACTCCTGGCTGGCCTGGAACTTAGTCTAGCCCTCTCAAGAAGCCAAGGTCCTCCTGCCTCATCTCTGGCTCTTAGTGCTGGAACTGCAGCCCTCACCACCACACCTGGCCTAGGTCCCAGTCTGAAATAACTTTTTTTCTGCCTCATTCTGTCCAATAGGAAAACCTGAGGTAAAATAAATAAATAATAAATAAATAAATAAATAAATAAATAAATAAATAAATAAATATCTGTAGCTATTTCATTCCTTATGGAATTAGATGGGATTTTTAGAGGTAAATCAGACTAATTTGTTTTCTTATGAAAAATAAAATAGCTCAGGGTAGGAACTGTATCAATAGGGTAAAAAAACAACCCTGGCTCTTCAAACACTTGAAACTACATCTTCAAAATGAAAACAAGCTTCAACCAGACTATTCTAAGTGTGCAATAAAGCAATCTACACAGGCTCACAATTGTGAGGGCATGTAAAATCCAGGCTCTAGAGCACACTGTAACAGATTTTTAACTTATCTAAGAACTACTTCTAAAAATATAAATTCAGCCCTATTATCTAAATTCTTAACTTTAGAATTACACTGATTGTTCTTTTAAAAATAATTACAGGGGTTGGAGAGATGGCTCAATGGTTATGAATGCTTGCTGCTAATCCGAAGAACCCAAGTTCAGGTCCCAGGACCTATATCAGGTGGCTCACAAACACCTCTAACTCCAGAAACATGGGATCCAATACCTTCTTCAGGGAACATGCACTCATGTGCATAGACTACCACACAGATACATAGATACATACATATATATATATATATATATATATACACACACACACACATACACATACATATATACACACATACACATACACACACACACACACACACACACACACACACTCACTCACTCACTCCACGCTTGGGACAAGACTGAGGTCTAGAAGCTGTCCCGCCCATAGGAAGCACAACAGACTGGAGTAGGTAGTCATAGCTTCCGATTCTCCAACAGTTGCTCTCTAATTTTTGTCAAGTCCTATCCTTACATGAGAGTATTACTGCACACTTAGACCACTTTCAGAAAGGCTTGGTGTTTTGTTTTGTTTTGTTTTGTTTCAAGACAGGGTGTAGTCCTGGCTGTCCTGGAACTCTGTAGACCAGGCTAGCATCAAACTCACAGAGATCTACCTGCCTCTGCCTCCCAAGTGCTGGGATTAAAGGCATGTGCCACCACCCACTGACTAGAAAGATTTTTTTTTTTTTTTAAATGTATATGAGTACACTGTAGCTATCTTCAGACACAGCAGAAGAGGGCATTGGATCCCATTACAGATGGTTGTGAAACACCATGTAGTTCCTGGGAATCAAACTCAGGACCTCAAGAAGAGCAGTCGGTGCTCTTAACCACTGAGCCATCTTTCCAGCGCCAGAAAGATTTTTTTAAAGGTTGACTCACCACCTGATTTGGAATTATAGGGTATACTTCCTCAAGAAGTGATAATACTGAAAAACTACACTTACACACACACACACACAGACACACACACACAATCGTTTAGATTATCAAAATCCATGGTCTTTTAAGCAATAAAACCCTTCAGTCTTCCAATAGCAAAGGACTACGATGTGCCAATATTGTCTATGTGGAGACAGAAGAAGCCATCTAGGAAAGACAACAGTATGAAGGACAAAGGTTCTTCAAATACAAAGATGGACTGGGGCATAATGTACTGTACGGTGAAAAGGATCATTAGCAAGAGGCAGTCCTTATTTTAAAAGAACTAGAGCCAAACATGGTGAACATCTTCAATCCTAGAATGTAGGGAATAGAGAAAGGAGAAATGCGGCATGCTCAAGGCCAGCATGGGCTACAAAACAAAACTCTGTCTTAAGTAGATAAACAACCCCAGAACAAAATGAGAAATAATTATGCCAAAAGATCCTACCATGCCTATAGTAGTGGCACACACCTTTAATCCCAGCACTTGGGAGGCAGAGGCAGGTGGATTTCTGAGTTCGAGGCCAGCCTGGTCTACAGAGTGAGTTCCAGGACAGCCAGGGCTACAAAGAGAAGCCCTGTCTCAAAAAAAAAAAAAAAAAAAAAAGAGGAGACCCACCCACTGTCATGACACACGGCACTGGCAGGGAAAGAAGCCTAGAGACCTGCCTGCCATACTGCAGAGAGGGATAGGGGGAGGACATTGCTGCCATGCCACACGGGTAGCTGTAGGCACCTAGAGGCCTGCTTGCCACCATGCCAAACGGCACAAGCAGAGGAGGTCGCCTAGAGGCACACCAGCATCATGGCCTGCCTACAGCAGGAGTCTCTGCAATGGAAGATGGAAGAGAAAGAGAAGCAGAACAGTCTGAGCATTATGAACAAAGAAGGAACTGAGACACAAGGGTGGAGAGGAACACCCTGTTGTGAGTAGCCAGCCCTGCCACCTCAGGCTATGGTGAAGTCTCAGCCCCTGCTGCCACTGAGAGCCATGTCTGGGTCCATGGCCACACAGTGGCAGGGATTGATGTTGATGTCCATGGCTCATATTACCACTAAAAACCATGGGGATGACCCAGGTCTGCGCAGCCACCTGGGACCATGTACCTGTGCAGAACTGGCTTTGGTACTCTGGAGAGATGGCACACCTCTCACCAGCACAGCACTCAGGAGAGGAGGCCTTGCATCTCACCTGGGCATAGTAGAGTTGACCCTGGTGGCGGGGCACAGGCCCTACCAGCCACTCGTCTGCCATGGGGTGGGGTGTGTGTGTGTGTGTGTGTGTGTGTGTGTGTTTTGGGAGGTAGTGTCCTTCTCCCTCCTTACTACCTGTTTAAGTAGGGAGAACTGACCCTTCTTCCTGCAGACGATAGCATTGGGTGGCCTAGCTGGAACAGTGCTGGAGAGGACGTCCTAGTGATGCAGATGCAGGAGAGCCAGCAGGCTGACCAGCACAACTACCACCCAGGCCCAGATCCAGGGCTCTGAGTTGGCACACCCCAAAATCTACGTCATCTGTGAACCATTGGCGTGCATAAAAGAGCCGGTCCCGATGATCCAAAGCTGCAGGAACTTGATGACACAGGGCAATAACTGGATAAACCAGGAGGAGTCCTGGAGAAGATCCAATATTGATGGTGTGACAGAAGCCAGAGACCCTGAACCAGACCAATGACGGAGGGGTATACTGTGGGACACACTGTGGCCATGCTACAGCTTCCATAAGATATTTTCTATCCTTTTTTTTTTTTGTTTGTGTTTTTCATTTTCTTTTGAGGGGGAGGTTGCAAGGGCAGAGGGGGGACATGGGACAGGGAGATGAGTGGGACTGGGGTGCCTAATATGAAACTCATAATCAATAAAAAGTTTTCTTAAAAAACCTACTTAATGTGAATTCATTTAATAATATAAACTTAGTAACAACAAAAGGGAGGAGATACACACAGAACATAGAGGAAACTGCTGAGAAAAGAAGTATCCACATTAGAAGGACAAACAAGAAGTCTATTTTACACCACACACAAAAACAAGCCAACTTCAATAGGAAAGGCAAATCAATAAGCCATTTATGCAACAGGATCAGGAAATGTCTCATGATCTCAAGTTGATGAAAAATTCATCGAAAAAGAAATAAAAGCACTTAGCACAATGGAAAAGTATGACAAATTGGACTTCACCAAAATGAGGAGCTGCTCATTAAAAAGCATCATTTTGTGAGGGAAGGATAGGCCAGGATAGGAGGTGTCCTCACAGCAGCAACTTCTCAAAGCTTAATAACCCAAACATACACCAGTGAGATGAGAAAGCAAGAGCATATCCCTACAAAACAGACAGACTAACTAAATGGGTATTAAACCAACAACCCAGAAGAAAAGGAGCTTTGACACAGTGTGAGTTATGAATAGGTGGAGCTATATGATTCTAGTCATGTGATATTCAAAACTGAATAGGTGGGGAACTGCGCTCAAGATCAGTGGTTAAATGTGTGCAAAATTTGCTCAAAGCCAAGTTTAATCTCTGTCATAACTACTGTCTCCAAAATTAAGAAACCTCAACAAGGCCGGGCAGTGGTGGCGCACGCCTTTAATCCCAGCACTTGGGAGGCAGAGGCAGGCAGATTTCTGAGTTCGAGGCCAGCCTGGTCTACAGAGTGAGTTCCAGGACAGCCAGGGCTATACAGAGAAACCCTGTCTCGAAAAAAACAAAAAAAAAAAACAAAAAAAAAAAAAAAAACAAGAAACCTCAACAAGATTGTTTAAAGGTATTCACTCCCACAGCACTGAAGGAGGACCCTGAGGCCCAGTGCTAGTTTCTGACTAAACTTTACAGTTATACATGCACATTATAATACACTGTGTGTGTGCTGTGGCATTCACATGGCTATCAAAAGACAACTTGTGGAAACTGGTCCACATGGGTCTCAGAGATCAAACTCAGGATGGGAGCAAGCATCTTCACTATCTTACTAGCTTACAAAGGTTTGTTTTGGTTTGGTTTTGGCTTTTTTTACTACAAGGTCTCACTATGTAGCCCTAACTGTCCTGTAACTCACCATTTAGACCAGGCTGGCTTCAAACTCACAGAGATCCTGAGTGCTGGGATTAAATATGTGGGTCACTATGCCCAGCCTACCCACAATTTGTTTTTTTTTAATTAAAAGAGAACAAGTTTCTAAAGCATGAAACTGGTAAGTAGAAAAAAATACTTAACTTGAAAAACAAAAGTAGAAAGTATAAAAAGTGCTGTATGTTTAGTCAAATTCAGATTATAACTCTAATTATGCATTTAACAAGCACTTCCTGAGAACTTGCCATGAACCTGATACTCTGGATTCAGTGACTAAAAAACAAACAATTCTCATCCAGCTCCTTCCAGTGTAGTCACTTCCAGAGGAGTCACATGCAATGAACCAACATATCAGTCATGCTAGCAAAATGAGAAAGGGACAGGACTGTACATCACTTCCTCAGTCCTCACAATTATCCCCACTTTAAGAATGAAAAGATCAGCTTAGAAGGGCTCTGTCAGCAGAGAAGAAAATCAAATCCAGGGCTAATAAAGGAAAGGCTGTAGCTAGTGTGCAAACACACACACCAAGGTTTTATTTAAATATGCAAATGCTGGTTGACTAGAGAGCCAAGGCCTAGGATTTGCCCACGATATACTCTATACCATAGAAAAGGACTACTATACCAGAGCCTTTCCTGCTCATGAGTTAACTGATGCAACAGAAGGTACTAGAATGTATAATCCAAAAATGACCCTGTTTGTAAACATGCACAATTACAAATGTGTCAAGTGAAAATTTGTAATATACTTTTAAAAGAAATGTTTAAAAAGAGGAGTTAGAGGCTGTAAAGATGGCTCAGTGGTTAAGAGCACTAACTGCTCTTCCAGAGGTCCTGAGTTCAATTCCCAGTGACCACATGGTGGCTCATAACCATCTGTAACGGGCTGGTGCCCTCTTCTGGGGTGTTTGAAGAAAGTGACAGTGTGCTCATATAAAACAAATGAATAAATAAATCTTTAAAAAAAAAAAAGAAAGAAAAGAGTTACAGAGGTGGCTGGTGGTGACAATGGAACACCGTGTTTTTACAATCATAGATTGTATACTCGAAATGGTTATGTGATGTTATTTTACCACAAGGGGAAAACAAAAAACAGCAACAAAATCACCAAAGATCTGACATTACAGAAAAAATGTTACATAAGTAAAATCATACAACGTGTAGGTGTTAGGAATCAGCTCACTCAATGGCCTATAATCCCCACTATTTACCTGAACTGCTACAGGTACCAGCAGCTGAATCCCTTCTTGTTATTAGGTAGTTTAACTATCTGTTAAGGACTTCTAAACTGATTCCAGTTTGAGGCTATTACCTACATCTGCTGATCATTTGCATACAGGTTTTATGTGACTGTAAATTTTTAGTTTCTCCAGAATTAATGCTCAGGAGAGCAACTGTTGTTTTGTGTAGTAATTCTGCGTTATTTTACAGAATGTAAACAATGTGTGAAAAAAAAACTTATAGAAACTCAACTATTTTGAAAGCTAATTTAAAAGTATAAGTTTGGTTTTTTTTTTAAGGAGTTTCAACATAAGTATGTGCATGAGTGGACAATGTGTCCCCCAGAAAACATGTGTTATTAAATGAAGATTCTTAATGCTAACCATGGGATACCTCCTTACAAGTTATTAGTCATGGAGGTCCCACAAGCACCTTCCCATCCAAACAACACAGGCTATTTCCATTGCTCTTGGCTGCCCAGTGTAACTAAATAATAGTAAAGCCCTATTGCTGAAGACGCAACACACTTTGGTTGCATATAAGACATAAAGAAACCAAGACAGAACTGACCTGAAGACTTCCTCCTGGCTGGTTAGTTTCTATAATGCCAGACGGTGTTTTGCAGGCCACTGGGGGAGAAAAGACATCAATGGTCTTACTAAACACTGAACCCTAAATGCTATAATATAGACAAAGAAGGTAAAATGTGACCACTGGTACAACAGTGATATAAAGGACACAAGGATAACCCACAGCTTTCTGACTGGACTTAAAGTGTGCATCACAAAAGGTATAAACCTAGTCAAAAGCCCATGACTCAGGGGAAGGAGGTTATAGGTCCTAAAAGGGGACACTACTACTGTTGCTTTGCTAAGTAGACATGTTGTTAGACTACCTTCTAATTATTTATGTTTGGGAACCGGATGTGGTGATGCATGCTTTTAATTCCAGCACTTGGGAGGCAGAGGCAGGTGAACCTCTGAGTTTAAGGCCAGCCTGGTCTACAGAGTAAGAAAAACCTAGTCTCGAAAACCAACCAACCAAATAAACAAACAAGAGTAGATATTTACATTTATACCTATAGACTAGTGCTACTGTCAACCTTGGCCAAAGAAACCTTTTTCTGCAGTGAGTAGTAATTCAAACACTCATAGTATACTGATAAACTGTCAGCCTAAGTGTGACATCTAAATCAACCCCCACACCCAAGGTTCAGGGAAGGGAAGGGGTAGAAAGAATTTAAGAGCCAGGTTTTAAAGAGTTCTATGAAATTCTGTCTTCCAGACATGACATGACTGCTGTACTCATGAACTCACTGCAGTTATGGTTACCACACAAGAAAGGGGCAGGGAGATAACACCTTTAGCTAAATGCAGTAACTGATAACACCAATAAAGCCTCCCTCAACCCTTTGCTCCACCCCCACTACAACTCTTACCCTCACTCATTTCACCCGGCAGAAAACGACATCACTAACCCCCACACAGGAAAGCCTTTGACAAGTTCCCCTTGCAGGAAGTCTCCTCTTCCATACACCCTCCTGGTAGATTTCTGACTCTTCAGATGTTTATTCAAAAAAAGCCTCAACTAAGCAGATATTACTTAAAACACCCTGTTTAAAACACGTTAAGCCCTTACATTTCCTAATCCCCTTCCCTACCTTTACTGTATCACTTACTATAAACCAACTATCTTGCTTACTGTCTATGTCCCTCCCACGAGTTTTAGCTTCATGAGGCTTAACTTTGTTCCCTGATAAAAGCTGCAACTAGAATAATGCTGGGCACACAGGAGATGATCAGCAAATACTGATAAATGAATGACTATGATCAGGAAAACTAGTGAGGACTATTAAAGTTGTCAACTGCTTAAGGCCTATCAGACCCACTGCAGCCAGCTGAGCAGAGAGCAAGTTCTCAGCTATTTCAACAGAAGTCCACGAATGGCTATGACACTGCTTCTATGGAACACAGTGAGAGTCATAAAAAGAGAACAGATTCATTCTAAAACTGTTTTGGTTGGTCTCACTTTGAAAAAAGGACTTTTAACTGAAGCAAGTGGACAAAATGCCAAAATCAAAGCTACCAAGCAGTGAGTTTGTTACTTATTATTAATGAACACTTGGTTTTTCAACAGCAAAGTACTTAGAAATATGAGATATACACTAATGGAGCTGATTTTGGAAAATGTTACATTAGTGATGTACAGTGTAGTAACAAGTTGTTTCTATTTTTAAAAAAAAAAGCTTTTAAAAGCTTTTGTTCCAAAATACTTTTGTTTGTTAATAATTTAAAAATCTGTCCTAACATATGCCCAAATTTTATCTGGAAGGACAAATGAAGTATAATAGAGCTTGTTCCTGGGTACAGAGTTAGGAAAATGGAGAGGGAGATAGTTTCATTATTTAACTTTTTTTATCTTTGTGACTGTGTCATGTTAATGAATTACTTATGCAAAAACAAACTAATTTGTGTTTGAAGCAGGCACAGAACAATCTCTCTCCTCCCTCTCTCTCTCTCTCTTTCTCTCTCTCTCTCTCTCTCTCTCTCACACACACACACACACACACACACACACACACACACACACACAAAGGTTTACAGAAGATATGGAGAATATGTAAACTTCCACAATTCCTACCACCCAGAGAGGCAGACTCATGGTAATAATCTAAATTACTAGAAAGTATTTGAACAGACAAGCATTGTGCCAAATGCCTTTAATCCCTGCACAGAGGAGGCAGAGGCAGGAGGATGGATCTCTGTACCAGGTCATAAAGAGTTACATAGTGAGACTGTCTCAAAAGAAAAAAAAAAAATTACTTATCTAGAGATAAGTTTTCTATTCACACTTTTCACCTTATAGAAGAAAAACTTATTCCTATATTTTGTTCTATCAAATAAGTCAATATTTCTCCCCAAATCTTTATTTTTTAAAAATAAACTCTCAGAACAGGGAAAGGATGCTATTAGAAACACAAAAACAAGAAAAGTTACTAAAAATGAGCTGGGAATATAACTCAGTGGTATCACCAGAACACTTATTTTCTAAATGAGTTTTAATGATGACATTCTTTAGTAGGTTGTTTCCTGAAAGTTCTCTTTATTAATTATACGAATCCAGAGTAGAAATAAAATGCCCAGAGTTGAGAGAAAGGCCTGAGCTGCAAGAGAGCACAGGGCTGAACACTCAGCATGGACTTTCAGGAAATGTTTGGAGCCATCTCTTCTCTCTTAGAGCATTGTGACTCATGGTCTCTCTTCTGTTTCAATATTCTCTCCAATCACAAGCAGCGAGTTTCCAAAGATCTATAAGACGTCAGCAAAGAACTAAACAGGAATTTTACTAGCACAGGAGTTATCTACCGAGTCTGAGTGGCTCATGTTCTAAAACAAGTCTGACTGCAACACTAGTAAAATTCATTCCCCGGTGTAAACTGCACACCACCAATGTATCCGCTTTATGTAGAATAGAAAATAGATAGGCGGTAAGTTATCAGTCGACTCTTTCATATAGATGCACACACATATAA
This sequence comes from Uromys caudimaculatus, assembly GCA_028551405.1. Lineage (NCBI taxonomy): Eukaryota > Metazoa > Chordata > Mammalia > Rodentia > Muridae > Uromys > Uromys caudimaculatus. The sequence continues at coordinate 26,083,933 of CM052712.1, read as the reverse complement.
TTTTTATTAATAATCACACCTAAGTAACTCACTATGTACTTGACAAATACAACTCATCCAACTGTCTGCAGACACACAGAAGCACATCTCTCCGGCAATACTTAAAACCTTGTTAACTACACTGCACCACAAACTAAATGAAACGCCAAGAGAGTACGAAGTGCCTCAAGTCACAGGCTGCTTCAAGTGTCACTTGGAAAAAGAATATCCCATTGGATGCGTTCACACTCCCCCGCCCTCAGCACTCCCGCCGAGACCTCCTAAAAGCATTATGTCATCCACTATCCGCACATCTCTCACGCTGTCCTGCACTCCCAGCTCCCAGGCCTGATGAGGAGGTAACCCAAGAGATCTCTGCCTCTCCAAGTTCTCTTCAAAACAGTTGTGTGCGCCACCGCCCCAGTTTCTCCCGAAGCGAGAAACAAGTTCGTTCCCTAACTTCGCAAACTGGAAACGGCGAAGGCACTGGAGTCGTGACGCCCCTCAGCGAGTCCCTCGCTGGCCTGACCAGGCTCTGTCTCCTCTGAGGAAAGCCAAAGACCCCGCAAAGGCATGGGCCCGAGCCAGGAAGGCCTGGCCTCAGGGAGGTACCCTGACCCTCTGGACAGGGGACTGCGTTGGCCATGCCCAGCACGCAGGCCAGGGGCGCGGGCCCCGGGCGGGAGCTGCGGCGCCCGGACTCACGGTCGGTGCAGCGGCTCCTCGGCCGGACCTGGCAGCGGCGGTGGCGGCGGCGGCAGCTGCCCCTGAGGCGGCGGCTGAGGGGGTTGAGGCGGCGGCGGCGGCGGCGGCGGCGGCGCCTGAGGCGGCGGCTGCTGTTGCTGCTGCTGCTGGAACGACTTGAGCGACTCGAAAGCCTTCATCAGCTTTTCCAGGGTTGCCATGACGGCCTCCTGCCCGACGGGACGGACCCTGAAGGCTTGGAGCCTACTCGCACTACGCAGAGCCACTTAGCAGCAAGGCAATGAATGGGGCTCGGCGCAGCAGGCAGAAGCGGAACCAAGGCGCCCAGCCATCTTGGACCCGTCCCGGCAACCCTCGCGGCGAGTGCGTCCCGTGACGTCATGCCGGCGGAGGCGAGGCCAAGCCAGACCCGCAGAATTGACAGGCGGCTGTGTCGTATTTTTTCCCCCAATGTCTGGACGTAGGCGTGCGGAGCCTCTGTAAGTTTAAGACTCTCCGCCCCGCCGATGTGGCCCCGCCCCTTCCCGTGAAAAGCAAGCCCCTCTTACTGAAGAGGGCCAAGCAAGAGGATGAGGTGGGCGGGGCGGGGCGGGGCGGGGCGGGGCGGGCTGCTAAGTGAGGGGCGGATCTGAACCGAGAGTGGGCTTTAGGGCCGCGGCAGGGCATTAGCGTTAGGAAAGACGTGAGGAGGTGGGCAGAAGAGTTGGGGCGACTCGGAAGGAAGGAAAAGTTGGAAAGGGGAAGGACAGCGAAGAAATTTCCCTGAATAAAGCCACCCTACACCTGGAGTCACTGGGAAGGCGGTTGTGGAGCTCGGAACCCGAAACCCTGAGAGGCTCTCTTTTCCACAAGCCAGGTAGTGGCCTGAGCTTCAGTCCCGAGCGCAGCGTGCGGGGAGTTGCCTGCAATGAGAAGGGAACCAGAGTGACCCGTATTCAGGACCAAAGAACCCTTATGATCCGTGGACCCCGAGGCACCAGAAGGGTCTGCAGTAGAGAAGGCTGAGAAAGGGTTTCAGGCAGGCAGCAGTAGTTGCTGCCCAAAAAAAGGCTGTGGTTCGTGCAACTTTGGTCAGACACTTTACAGTAAGACCCGGACCCTGGGAACTGCAGTGGCCTTCAGCCAGGAACCTACAATGGGTCACATTGCCACCAGGGCTGAGGTTCTTGGCTCTAGAGCCTCCACCTCCCCAAAGGTGAGCAATTAAAGCAGGGAGCTGAGAATGGTGTGTATACACCCTGGCCGCTCCTGCAGTCTGCCCAGCAAAAAGTGTTGGCTTCAGCGGGGTATGGTGGTGCATGCCTTAAATCACAGCATTTGTAGAATGCTTTGAGTAGCATGCACGAAGCCCTGGGTTCAATCCCTACACTTTATAAACCAGGAGTGGTAATCATGCCTGTAATCCCAGCACTCAGCAGGTAGGAGGAGGATCAGGAGTTCTAGCTTATCCTTGGTTTCATTGTGAATTCAAGTCAGCATGGGCTATATCAGAACTTGTCTCAAAGGAAAAGGGGGGGGGGGGAAAGCCAGGCAGTAGTAGAGCACACCTTTAATCTCAGCAGTCAGGAGGCAGAGGCAGGTGGACCTCTGCGTTCTAGGCCAACCTGTTCTACAAAGTGAGTTCCAGGACAGCCAGAGCTACACAGAAACCCTGACTCAAAAAAACAAACAAAAAAGTGCCGGCTTCAGAAAGAGCTGTCTGGAGGTGATCCATGCTGTGAGAAACCATAAGACTCAAATGCCCTATTCCATGGCCATAAGGCATTCCATTTTCTCAAAACAGTCAAGTATACAGAAACCAACACTGTTCCTATAGGGGTATAAGTCCACCCCTGTTACACTGGGAAGGCCAGTAGAGAAACAGTCTTTAGATTCTATGTCCCTCTTGTTACTAATACCACTATTGGATGCACAGAGCCAGTGCCAGCTCTCACATGAGGCAGTCTCTAAGAGCTGACTGGGGCTGGTAGTTGCTAGTAGGCAGACTTGGAAGAAGGCCCAGTGAGCCCTGCCTCTTGGCATTCTCTAGGTATGACATCCCTACTCCCAAGTATGGGCAGCTAGTAACAGACTTCTAACCAATACAAGGCAAAGATAACAGGATGTCACACTGTTGTTAGGTACAAATGTAACTTCAGTCTTGCTAACTACCAACTTCTCAGCTTATATACATTAATGAAGAACAATTGACAAGACTTAACATAAAGAACTGCCCATGGCCAACAGTCAGGACAGACATTGGTAGTCCACCAGCCCACATATGAAGTAAACCCTGCCAATACCACTAAAGCTCTAAGGTGATTCTTTTGAAGCCAAGCTCTCAGATGAGGCACTGGAACCTAACTGCCCACCGTGAGAAGTCCCTATGTGACCACAAAGGACCTATGTGAGCTGGGCCCAGATTCTGGAACCACAGAAACAGGATAGTTATAAACATGTTTTGCTAGGCAACTATACTCTGGTAATTTGTTTGGCAGCAATAGGTATATTGGTTGGCTTACATTGCTGTGCCTGGGAGCTATCAATAGTCGTTTAGAGTCTCAAAGTCCTTCAAACTAAAAATACAAAATCAAGGTGTTGGCAGAGCATCTTCCACTTGAGGCCTCACATCATCATCCCTCTGTGTCTGTGTCCTAATTTTTATGAAAACATAAGTAACTGAATTAAGATCTAGTAAACTCACTTCTGATAAAGACTTTTAGGACTTAGTGGTACATGCCTGTAATCCCAGCAGTAGGGAGGCCGAGACAGGAGGATTTAAAGTTCAAGGACAGCTTTACCTAGTGAGTTCCAGGCCAGACTGGCTACACAGAGACACCCATCAGAAAGGGAAAGAAACAAGGCCACCATCTACTCTCCAAACACAGACCATTCTGATACTCTAAGGAGTTAGTGTTTCTGTTTATAAATTACTAGATGATAACAGATACAGATCCATCCATAAAACCTAACTGCATTCTAGTAGTTACTCTGACCTGACCTTATTCAGAAATACAACCTGGTATCTGTTTGGTTGGTTGGTTCGGTTTGTTTTAAAATCTGGACAGCTTGCCATTTAGCTAAGATACCACAGGTAACTATAATCACCTGACTAAGTAAGTCCTGGCCAGTGAGATATAAGCAGAAGTAATATTGCTTCCAGGAAGTGTTCTGCAAAGGAAAGGGTTCATCCACTTTCTTCCTGGTGCTTATAATGAGAACATGCTGCTTGGCAGTACAGTAGTCATTTTAGGTCAGTGTAAAACTCACTTCCTGGGATGATGGAGCTGAAAGGAGCTGGAGCTATCATTCTAGCTGCCTGCCCATTTCTGGATTTCTTTCTCTTGTGACAGAGCAAAACATTTCCATTTTGTCTAAGTCCTAGTTATACTACTAGATGCATCTACACTAAATTTTAACCAGTTTTGGGGAATCTATGTGTCACTGAGACCACCATATGGCAATATAAGTCTAGCCTTTCCAGGAAGAAAGTCATCTGCCTAGAACTTCATATAAGCCTGAATAGAGTATCTGATGAGAAAGCCTTGTAAAAAGGGCTGTCAAGCCGGATGTAAGGTGAACAATATTGATCCTAGCCCTTGAGAGATAGAGGTAGGTGGATCTCTGTGAGTTTGAGGTCAGCTGGACTGCATAGAGAGACCATGTCTCAAAATTTAACTGGGACTGGAGAGATGGCTCAGTCATTAAGAACACTGACTGCTCTTCCAGAGGATCCAGGTTCAAATCCAAGCACCCACATGGCAGCTTACAACTGTAACTCTAAGATCTAACACTCTAAGATCTCACACATACATGCAGGCAAAACACCAATGCACATAAAATAAAAATAAATAAATTTAAAAATTAATATACATAAGAAAACCTATTTTAAGAGTAATACATGATGTTTTGATAATGTATACCCACAATATAGATTCATCTCTTCAAACAATGATCATTCCTTTTCAAAAAGACAGTTTTTTTAAAGTTCACAGAAAAGCTTGGCATACTTCACAAAACAGTCATTTAGAATTTAACAGAGTGGAGAAATTGGCCTAGTATCTCCAAAGTCTTAAAATAGGCACAATGCCCAAACAACAGACAGAGATCCAATAATTGATCCTAGAGGAGAGCAACCAGGAATGTGACAAATGATCGTTTACTACAGCAACATTGAAAAGTATCAAGGGCAGACAGATTACTTAAATGAATCATGAGGCAGGCACAGAGTAGAGAGCCAGCCTGTGGCTAGAGCTTCCTTTTGTCCTCTTGGGTGCTGTCAGCTCACTCCTCTGGGTTTTTGTTTGTTTGTTTGTTTGTTTGTTTTGTTTTGTTTTTTGTTTTTTGTTTTGGACACTTGATAAAATAGTCTCTATTACTGAAATGAAAATGTTATCAAATCTCTCTTCCTTTAGTTCTTTGATCAGTTTTCACTTTAACTCTTAATATTATTTGCCTGTGTAAGAGCTCTAATAATATGTGGGGCAAATCTACTTGTTTATCACCGTGATAAGTTATCTAAGAAAACACCTTCTGAGAAGAAGAACCCTCAGTTTCAGTAGTTTCAGTCCATGGTCACTTGGCTCCACTGCTTTTGAGCCTGCTTCTAGTAACACAGAAAATCACATTCAAGAATGTGATTGAACAGGTGACTTACCTCCTGGTGGAAGGGGGACCTGAGACAAGGTATAACCTCCAAAGACACACTCTCAGTGACCTCTATCCTTCAGCCATCCTCATGTTCTCATAGCCCAGTCGGCTATGAACTCATCAATGGATTAATCTAGGAATTAAGGCAACACAGCAACCTTATGATCCAATTAGCTTTCTCTACAGCACCATCTGGGGGCAAACCTTCATACCATGAGCCTTTCAATGGAATGCTTCATATCCAAATTACAACATTCTGTTTCTGGCCCCCAAAATCTTAGGTCCATCTCACAACACAAAATGCATTTAGTTCATCTCCAAAGGATCCTCAAAGTCAAATTTTGACAAAGTTTGGACACTGCTCAAAAATCCAAGTTTAAAGTCTCTTCTGATATTCAAGCAAATTCTTAGCTGTGAGTCCCTGTAAACCAAACAGAAAGTTATATACTTCCAATATATAGTGGTAGGCCAAGGTCCATGTACTAGGGTTCCAGAAGAACAGAACTGAGAGAATAAATAAATATATATCATAAAGGGGATTAAGTTGGCTTACACCAGACAGTCTGGGCAGTCCAACCACACTTTTCTGCATGATGAAGAGGCTAAGGTCCTGGTATCTGTTCGGTCTACCAGCTTAGATCCCTCAGCAGTATCAATGTGGAGCTGAAAACTTAGAAGATTCCTCAAGAGCTGCCACTCTTCAGTTCAACTGGAGGGGCCAAAACAAAAACAAATCCTGTGTGCTGATGTCAGTGAAGGATAGTAGCAGTGGCACCAACAGAATAGATGTACTCACCAGCAAGGAGCTAAGGCAGGCAAGCAAGCAATTTTTCCCTCAGACACTCTTTTTTGTTTGTTTGTTTGTTTGTTTGTTTGTTTGTTTTGATACTTTATTTACATTTCAAATGTTTCCCCCTTTCCAGATTTCCCCTTTGGAACCCCCCTCCCCTCCCCCTTCCCCCTGCCTCTATGAGGGTATTCCCCCACCCACCCACACGCCCACTCTCATCTTCCCTCCTTGGCATTTCCCTATACTGAGGCAACTAACATCCTTAGGCCCAAGGGCCTCTCCTCCCCCTGATGGCTAACAAGACCCTCCTCTGCCACATATGTGGCCAGCACCATGGGTCCCTCCATGTGTATTCTTTGGTTGGTGATCCAGTCTCCTGGAGCATCTGAAAGTCAGGCCAGTTGACACTGTTGCTCCCTCCCTGGGGCTGCAAACTCCCTCAGCTCCTTCAGTCCCTTCTCTAACTCCTCCATTTGGGACCTCACGCACAACCCAATGGTTTCTGTGAAGTGAATCTAGGGTATTCCAAACTTTTGGGCTAATAACCACTTATCAGTGAGTACATACTGCATTCATTCTTTTGTGACTGAGTTACCTCGCTCAGAATGATATTTTCAAGTTCCATCCATTTGGCTGTGAATTTCATGAAGTCATTGTTTTTAATAGCTGAGTAGTATTCCATTGTGTAAATGTACCACATTTTATGTATCCATTCCTCTGTTGAGGGACATCTGGGTTGTTCTCAGCTTCTGGCTATTATAAATATGGCTGCTATGAACAAAGTGGAGCATGTGTCTTTATTACATGTTGGAGCATCTTCTGGGTATATGCCCAGGAGTGGTATAGCTGGGTCCTCAGGTAGTATTATGTCCATTTTTCTGAGGGTCTGCCAAACTGATTTTCAGAGTGGTTGTACCAGCTTGCAATCCCACCAGCAATGGAGGAATGTTCCTCTTTCTCCACATCCTCGCCAGCATCTGCTGTCACCTGAG
>CM052712.1:26066320-26076338 GCA_028551405.1 Uromys caudimaculatus | reverse complement strand
CTTGGGCCTGAGGATGTTAGAGGCCTCAGTAAAGGGGAATATCAAGGCGGGAAAATGGGGATGGGTGGACGGGGGGGTGGGGTGGGAGGTGGAATTCCCTCCTAGAGGCGGGTTGGGGAGGGGATGGGGGGTATACAAAGAGGAGACTCAGAAAAGGGGAAACATTGGAAATGTATATAAAGTATCAAAAATAAAAAAAGGAGGAAAAAATAAATAAATAAATAAATATGTTACAGAAACAATGCTTAGTTCTGTAACCACTGTGATGGTTAATCACCATTGTTGACTTGACAGTATATAGAATCATCAGGGAAATCAACCTCTGAATATGTCTGTGAGGGACTTTCTAAGTTAAATTAACTGAAGAGGAAAGGCCCACTTTAAATATGGGCAGGAACATTCTAAGGGTTGGTCTCAGACTAAATAAAAAGGAGAAAGCAAGCTGAGCACCATAATTACTCCTTTCTGACAGTGGATGCAGCTGCTTTCTTACCTGACTCTATCCTTTGAAGTTTCAAGTCAGAATAAATCCTTTTCTTCCGATATGACTCAGAGTTAAGTTACAGTACTAAATAAAGAATGCTAAGGCAGTACTGCAGTGTAAACACACTGGACTCCCTTTAGACCTTCAGCCCACTCAGGAGCTCCAAACTGACCTTTTAGGTATTCTCTCCTAATGAAAGGGGAAGGTATGCCTGGACGACCTTAAGTGGCTTTTGTTAACTATTTGATACAGCGATGATATAAGCACTACTAGAGATCACTGGTACTGAGTGGAGCTGTTGCAGTGACAAAGATGGCTGCATGCTTCTTGGGCTTCTGGAATTGTTTATGGGGGAGGGAATGTGGAAGAGTTTGGAACTTAGGAGGAAAAAAAAAGTGGCATACTATCTGCAGAGTTTAATGGCCTTTCTGGTGGAAGCCTAGAAGACAAGAATGTTGAGAGAGGTGTAAGAAATGATTCATAAGGAATATGAAAAGAATCATAAGAATAAGGATCTCAGTCCAGATTCCCAGCACTCACTTTAAGAAGTCAGGCCTTGGAAGGCAGCGAGGTGGTTGAGCAGTTATGAGCTTGTAGAGCTTTTGCAGAGGACCTAGTGTGACTCACAGCACCCACACAACAGTGCACAATTACCCAGTCCCAGGGAATCCAAGTCCTCCTTCTAACTTCTGAGATGACAGAGTGAGCACAAGGCACCAGGTGTTAGACTTCAGAGTACAGAATAAAGAAACAGAGGCAGAAAGAGACCAGATCTGACTTCATCAAAGGAGACTTTATTTCTGTAGGAAAAGGAAGTCTTCAAGGAGGGAATACTTGGAGTTATAGAGGCATGGGGATGAGGGATAATGTTATGCAAGTCTGTAGTCTCTCCTTTCTGGTATTGTCTACTCAATCCTTTCTAGAGTTTACTGACAATACTCTGAGCAAGGCCAGCTATAACCTCATAGAAATTCTTTTTTTACAACCAAAGTCCTCTATTACCAGGCCTAAACATGATGCATATACATACATGCAGGCAAAACAGTCATAAATATACATATTTCTTTAAAAAACTTTTTAAAAAGCCAAGTGTAGTAGCATGTTTCCATAATCCCAGAGCTGGAATGGATGGACACAGGTGGACCCCCATAGCTCATAGCCAACAAGTCTAGGCAATTGGTGAGTACCAGGTTCTGTGAGCGAAAGACTTTACCTCAAAAGATAAGGCGAAAAGCATCGAGAAAGATGCATATGCAAAGGATACTGAGAGGAATGTAGTCAGTGGACAGTCAGTGACCTGGCTCATGAAGCTTCAGAGGGGAAAAAGAACTTCATCATATACTAGCTAATAGCATGTGATAGTCTAGCAAACAACCTAACTCTATTCAGTGTCCAAAGAACTTGAGTGAGGCTGAATTTGAATATAATGGATTAAATTTTTTGGTGGAAATGTCAAGGCAGGATTTCATTCAGGTTGTGTCACAGTTACTGCTTATTATTCTTTATCCAAGTCTACAGTCAAAGACAGAGAGAGAAGGAGAGTGTGTGGAGGGAGAAGAGGGGAGACAGAGCAGAAAGATCACTGTGAAGTTTGGCAAGGAAAGATACATGACAAGGAGAGTGCAGATGAAGAACCCTGGCCTTCTGCACTGAAACAAAAGGAAAGCCATCTTAAAGATAAGTCCCCCAGCCCACTGACATTTTCATCTTGTGGAAATGCACATTCATTTACCAGAAGGGAATGACTCTAAAATGAGATCGCTGCTGAAGGACTTGCCTACTAGTGCTTAGGGAAGTGTTTCCCAGGATCATCAAAGGGACCAATGCAACTGTGGTCCAAGGGGGTCAGGCTCCATCCGGAGCTGGCAGCACAATTCTGGCAGTGTTATACATATGGTATAATGTTATAGGAATCAAAGAGATGGGATTAGGGAGGTCACAGAGTCTGAAGAATCACTAAATCTAAACATTGTATGGTAAGTTTGAAGTCCTTGTAAACAGACCCGAGGCTTTCACCACATGAAGTTGGGAAGGTGAAGCTGAAGTTGCAATGGAGTCTTTGTATCTTCTTTTCTTTTACTGTTGTTGAGACAAAATAGTCCTGACAAAAGCAACTTAAAGGTTGGAGAGAGATCAGGTAAAGGCACTTGATGTCAAACCTAATGAAATGAGTTCAATCCCTAGAACCTATATGGTAGAAGGAAAAAAATCAACTCCTGTAGCTGTCTTCTGACCTCCGTGAGAGTATTTCCTGAAAGGATTAACTGAGGACTGGAGACCCTCCCCTAGAGCAGGCAGCACCTTCTGGAGGCAGCCTAGATATAAAGAGGGCAGAAGAAAAAGCAGTGCTTCTTTTCAAAGGCTGCATTTTCCCTTACTGCTGTTGTGCTTCATGGTCATGACAGCCCAGCTTCTTCAGCCTTCTAACATAGACTGAAGATCAGCAACTCTCCAAGAGTCCTTCAAGCCTTCAGCTTCAAATTGAGACTGCTAAGGCTTCCAGACGCAAGGACTGAACAGGTTCTCAGCCCATACTGTGCAAGCTAATCTGACCTATCCCCTTTATAACGTATTCTATCAGTTCTGTTCTTCTAGAGAACTCTGACTAAAATCCCTGGTTTGCATCCCAGTAAAGTGATAATACACAAATGAAGCCCTCCTCACTACAGCAGCACCATACTTCATAGTTACTTATGTATTGGACCACAGTATACAAGTATCACAAAAGCACAAACAGTCCCTGGGGGTGGCCCTCCCCCCCCCCGGCCAGCACTAGTGGCCATATTCATTAATGAAGTCTACATCAAGTATAACATTCCTCCCACAAGGCAAGCTATATTCTTTCCTGAGCCCTGTTAGTTCTATATTAGAAGATCAAGATTAGAAGTGTTCTTTCATGTTTCAATGCATGACTTTACAACTCCACTTGGCCCTCAAGATGTGTGTAAAGAAGCAAGATGTAGTGCTCATCATCCGAATGGTAGGGGTGAAATGGAAATGTGATCCATTTGGCAATATAGCAGAGGTTTAAAGAACTGCATTCAGTAAGGAACGGTCCAAGTAGACGAGGAATCAGAAAACTGTCTGGAACTGGATTTGAGTCAGAGCATAAGAGATCAATGGACTATAAGGAAAACTTTTTCACTTTGCATGTGATTTAGCATAGTTCCAGGAACATGGTGTGTGGCTTCAGGTAACATTTAACTACACATTGGGCCTAAAATCTACGCCAGACCTCCAGGGGTAAAGTGAGTATTAAAGCAGGCAGGGGAGGGAGATTAAAAAAAAAAAAAAGGAAGAATCTATGAATCTGGGAGAGAGTTATGAATTTATAAAAGTGGCACTCATAATTCAGCAAGAACCTAAGCAAAGTTGAAGGAAAACTGAATGGGGTTCTGAAAAGTATCACGACAGATACACAGAGAAAAGACTGAAAACTGCTCAAATGCACAAGAATCCACACTTGGGAGTTTCAGAGCACACAGTGGTATTCTCAGGATTCTTCTTTAATCCAGCGTCAGTAAAAAGACAATACAAATATTAATGTAAAAAATACATGAAAGCACATTATAAACAGTGTTACAGACCGTTTATTACAATTTATGGTAAGGACAAGACACTGAGTATGTGATAGATTCCTTCTTAACACCAGGGTCTTGCTTTGTGGTCTGCACAGTGAATGGTCAATGTTCTGTTGGCTCCCTCTCCTCACTGGGGACAATGTTCAGACAGCCCTGCAACAAACAGCACAATGGCCAGCCTCAGCTATGTCTCTAATGCCAAGATGGCTTTGCTTGCTCGAGTAGCCCTGAGTTCTATAAGCATGGATTCAACCAACCCCGACTCAAAAATAGTGAAAAAAAAATTTAAGTCAAATGACAGTAAGTCATATAAGGGTAAAAGCATGCTATGATAACTATTTGTATATTGTATTATGAATTTATGTAATCTAGAAGTGATTTAAAGCAATCAGACATTCTGTGGCTTGTATGTAAACACTGTCCATTTATCAAAGAGACCTGAGTACTTTTACACTTTGGCATCTTGGAACAAATCTCCAAAGATATCTGGGAACAAACGATATAATGTTCTCGAAACTAGGAGGATACTAATTGTGAGGCCAACAAAAACTTTAAATATATTTTTCTTATTTACTTGAAGAAATGGAATTCTATATATATTACCAGCTACTCAGGAAACTGAGCCAAGATCTCAAATTTAAGACTAGCACAGACAACTTAGTGTACCTATTTCAAAAACGTCTTAAAAATAAAAGGTGGAGAGTGTGGGCATGTAGCTCATTGTTAGAGTACGTATCAAGTATACAAATGGTCCTAACTTCTATCCCTGTACTGCAAAAAATAACATTTAAAGGCATATGCTTAATTTATATACAGAGGTATTGCCTCAAGATGAGTTTTGCTGCTGTGTTACTGTTGCATGCTAAATCAAATTCAATAGTTGAGTGAGTGCAGAAGACAAATGAGACTCACTGGCTCCCTCACCAACAGGTACCATGGTAAGAAGGTGCTCCATACTGTACAACTCTATTCTATCAGTGACAAGGTCTTCAGTGGATGTCATTTTGGACTCTGAGTAAGGAGGAACATCCAATAGGACTTAACTGTATACAGAAATAGACTCATTTGGTTAGTTCATTTAGCTAGCCCCTAGTTAAGAGAGAAAATGTGGTCAACAACAATCACTTTGGGATATTTTTACCCACTGAAGTCTTGTTTTTCTGTATTGAAAAAAATATAAATTAGGATACTATCAAAAAATCTTAGTAAATTCCTCAAGAAATGATAGGTACAAGAAAAAAAGAAAAAGGAAAAAAATATTTGAAAGGTTAAAAAGCAAAACAATCCTCTCACAGGGCCTTTTGCTTGGCTATTTTCTAACCTTCTCAGGTGTGTTGCCACTTACTTTTGATTCCAGCACTCAGGAGGCTGAGGAAGGAGGACAGGAGGACAGGGTCTTCCCTGGCTATAGAGCAAGAGTAATGTTACTACAGAAAGTCTCTTTAAACAATTTCCACTTTTAGAAGGGAACCTGCTTTTCCTGTGCACTTGGACATGAGAGCGCAGTTGTTGGAATCAGAACATAGAGGACTGAACATGCATTGTTTGTGAGAGTTCCCTCAGATGCTGACCTTTAAGCAAGGTTAAAATGCTTTGTCACCAAAACAGGAGCAGCTTCAGTGCTAAGAGCCATTGCTTTGTGGATCAGAACAATCTTTCCACCAACAGCAAGCAGCATTGTGAAGACTCTTCTGGGTAAGCTTTAAATAGAATTCTATTGCTTTTAAACTATATGAACTAATACCCTCTCCCTCTCTCTCTCTCTCTCTCTCTCTCTCTCTCTCTCTCTCTCTCTCTCTCTCTCTCTCTCTCTCTGTGTGTGTGTGTGTGTGTGTGTGTGTGTGTGTGTGTTATCCATCCTTCTGTCTCTGTAGGTCTGTTTCCTTCTCCTCCTCCTCTTCTCTTCCTTCTCTTCTGACGACTCACTCTGCAGTGAGCTGGCCTCAAACTCACAGTAATTCTTTTACTTTTAATCCCAGCATTCAGGAGGCAGAGGCAGGTAGATCTCTGAACTCAAGGCCAGCTTGGTCTATTAAATGAGTTCAAGGACACCCAGGGCTACACAGAGGAACCCTGTCTTGAACCCTCCTCAAAAGTGCTATTTTCCTTAGAAAATATTTTCCTTTTGTTACATATACATACATATTGGGAGGGGGAGTGTAAATACACATGCGCACACCCAACTCTCAGAACCCAAGCCCTTGCTTCTACTATGCAAATGTCCTACCCCATCCACATCAATTTACTTTTGCAAAAGATTTTTTTACCGTTCTTCTGAAGAGTCTATTGAAGAGGTTTCTCTTTGGTCTGAGAATGTAGGAACACATCTTGCTTTTTTCAGATGGTGGTAAATCTTCATCTTCATTGAGGTCCTTGAAACATCCAGATTCAATCATCTGTATGCATAGAAGACAGGACAAAGCATCTTTGGAGACGCCATGAGAGGTTCTGTGATCTCCTAGTGTTATCAGCTCTCAGCCAGTACCTGACCTCAATGTGAGGCACCTTATAGCTTCCAGACCTTCTCTGGGTCCATGTTCCTAGACTCCTGGTTTCTGACCTCTCGAAATAATAAAGTGGCCTCTTGTTCCTCTTTCTTGAAGTGTACCTCCCAAAAAGCTAATTCCACTGGAGCCAAGCTACTAGCTAGCCCTACTTATGGAGCAGGACTCTAGGGTGGCAGGCAATTCCCAAGATCACCTTTTGCTCACCTCCTGTAACTAGGACCAGATTAGCTGCCATGCTTCTGGCATGGTCTTGGTTTACCCATGATCTAGTCCTCATAGTCAAATCCCCCCCCCCCCCCAGGAGCTGAGGACCGAACCCAGGGCCTTGCACTTGCTAGCAAGCACTCTACCAACTGAACTAAATCCCCAACCCCATGGTCAAGTCCTTTGCATAAATTTTCTTCACTCATGCGCGCGCGCGCGCGCGCACACACACACACACACACACACACACACACACACACACACACACACACGCCATTGTAAAACTAGCATAAACCTACTCTAGAAATAGTAGTACCTCTTTCTGCCAGGGGATGGTGACACACCCTGTCGCAAACTGGGTGTAGAAAGTCTCATCATTGCTGTCCAGGCTGACTCCTTTCACCACAGAGAACTGCCCAATATCCAAGATATCCTTACAATAAATGGCCTGAGGCTGGGGACCAAGAACAAAGAGAGGCATCAGCCTATGAGACATCTTGAATAACTCTTTTCTTGTTTAGCTGTTTGGATATGTTTTTCTTCTGGAATTTTGAGACAGGCTAGGCAGCCTAGGCTGTCCTTGAACTCACAGTGTGGCTGCCTTGACCATCCCCAGTACTATATCTAGCTTATAAGGCTGGCTTGTTTTTAATTTTCAGATGCTGAGGATTAGACACAGGACCTGCATATGTTGGGCAAGCACCCTACCACTCAACTACATTCCCAGTCCTAAAGCAACTCTGAGCTCCTTAATTTAAAAGAACAAGTCCTCACATACTCCTCCTCACCCCTTCATTGCCAAGGCCCTCTATTCAAAGTAATTTTCTAATTTACACCATGCATATTCTGTGACATAGCACTTCCTGTGTCAATTTTCTCAAGGAACCTTTTAAAAAAAATTTAATTATTTTATGTATATGAGTACTCTATTGCTCTCTTCAGATACACCAGAAGAGGGCATCAGATGGCTGTGAGCCACCATGTGGTTGCTGGGAATTGAACTAGGGACCTCTAGAAGAGCAGTCAGTGCTCTTAACTACTCCAGCTCTCTCGAGGAACTTTTAGTGTCACAGATCCTGTTGCATCTTTGTTCCAGCCCTCCATACACAGGTGTTGATATACCCCTCAAAGAATCTCTTCCCTTCTCTGCAGAAAAAAAAATAGATTGCAAAAACTAAAGCTATAGAAGGATAGTGTGGTTACTTCTGTGGGAGACACAGAGAGCTGTGAACAGGCATGGAGCCCACTGGCTGTGGAATCCCCTAGAGACAGTTTTTACCCTGCTTCTGGCACTAAGCATCTACATTGGCTGGTTTTGTGTGTCAACTTGACACAAGCTGGAGTTATCACAGAGAAAGGAGCCTCCCTTGAGGAAATGCCTCCATGAGATGCAGCAGTAAGGCATTTTCTCAATTAGTGATCAAGGGTGGGAGGGCTCATTGTGAGTGGTGCCATCCCTGGGCTGGTAGTCTTGGGTTCTATAAGAAAGCAAGCTGAGCAAGCCAGGAGAAGCAAGCCAGTAAGAAACATTCCTCCATGGCCTCTGCATCAGCTCCTGCTTCCTGACCTGCTTGAGTTCCAGTCCTGACTTCCTTTGGTGATGAACAGCAGCATGGAAGTGTAAGCTGAATAAACCCTTTCCTCCCCAACTTCCTGCTTGGTCATGATGTTTGTGCAGGAATAGAAACCCTGACTAAGACAGCCTTCTACCTGCAAAGTACCTCCTTAGCATTTGGATGAAAAGCAGAAGCAACATTCTTGCTAGCAATTTCTCCTCTAGGATTAGGGCCCAGGCTTGCAGCCTCTACCTTGGTACTGTTCTTAGGAGCAAGAGATAAACATTCAAGGCTGTCAAGGCCTGGGACTCCATTCCTGCAGAGCTTTGATTACCCTTCTGGGAATGAGGAGAACACAAAGCACATATTTCTGTAACTAAGGAGTCTTCATTTACTGCTGCAAAATACACCATCAGTACTAAGGAGTCATTGCATTGTTTTCTGGATTGACCAAATGTTGCATTTCATGATCACAGTGGTAATCATCAGGTACCTGGTCAGCATTGTTCTTATTCTCATCTATCCCACAAAGTGAAGGATAGGACTGGCAAGCCCTCTCTTGAAGCAAGTCTAGGCCAAAAGCCCAGACTCATATTGCCCTACAAACCAAGAGTCTTAATTCTGCAAGCAGAGTGTCCAGAGTTTGCTAAATTGCCTCCAATTGGGGTAATTTGTTTAAGACAAGGACATAAACAGTCTAGGATGGCCCATATCCAGTGTGTTCTCCCTCCCTCCTGAGAAACCACCTTGGCCTGTTTTCCCTGCATTTCACCCAAGCAGCCCCATCTCCAGACCTGACAGTCATATGAAGTACATATTATGCATGCCTCACTGTCAACAACACTTTCGCAGAATGCCAGTTTGTCTTCCTGCATGTCTCTCGAAGCAGAAGCACTCTCTTACTTATCTACCTTTCTCCCCCTTTGCCTTCAGCCTAGAGCTATGCTGGAGATAGTGCACATGCCCTGAATATGTCAAGTAGAAATTAGTTCTACAGAAGTAGTTACAACTATAACAAATATTATGGATATTAAGCAAGCATATCAAGTCTGAATAAGCTTAATAAAACTATATTAATTGTAGATCTATCTTAATTCTATCCAACAAAGAAAACTTACCTTATCTTCCCATTTTTAGAATGTGTTTGTAGCAGACTACTAAGGGTAGGGTCCAGGTATCTTCACTTAATCATCTTTTCATCAGTAGTTCACTTATTATATGTTATATTTACTAATATACTTATTATGTCCTATATTATGTACCAAGCACAGACAAGTGCCAGGCCCTGTGCTTTTGGAGGCATGACATTTTTATCCCAACAGCATATTCATGATGAAGCAGATACATTGACAGCTCCAGTCTCAATAGTGTGTGAGAAGCAGAGAGGGCTGCACATTCCAGACTAAAGCACAGTCCAGTAAGAGGAGTGAGCACATGAATGGAGGTAAACTTAGCACTGAGGTCATAACAGGAACACTGCCACACAGAGGGCCTTAAAGGGCATGCCAAGGAGGTCTGAAATGGCACTGAGAATTGGGAGAAAGACACGGAGTTTGGCTCCTCTAGCAGTGATAGACTGCACACACCAAGTCTGGAAGCCAGAAAGTTACTTAGGGTCTGTCTGAGGATGTGGGAGTGGTAAAATGGAGGAAGAGGAGGAGGAGGGGGAAGAGGGGGAGGAGGAGG
>CM052712.1:26035869-26066220 GCA_028551405.1 Uromys caudimaculatus | reverse complement strand
AGGAGGAAAAAGGAAGAAAAGGAGAAGGAGGAGGAGAAAGAAAGAATGAAAGAACGAACCAGCCCAGCACTTGGGAGGCAGAGGCAGGCGGATTTCTGAGTTCGAGGCCAGCCTGGTCTACAGAGTGAGTTCCAGGACAGCCAGGGCTACACAGAGAAACCCTGTCTCAAAAAAACCAACCCCCCCCCAAAAAAAAAAGAATGAAAGAAAGAAAGAAGGAAGAAAGGAAGAGAAGCAGAAATAACAGATCTCAGATTTCATAGAACAGAACCCACCTATACCAAGTGTGTTTTAACAAAAGACTGTTATGGGAATCTGTTCTTGGGGACCTAGCTACTCTGGGTAACATACTTACATCAGGAATGAAAGGTGGATCTAACATATTTGCTTCCAGCCTGCTGAAGTTAATATCCTTGAATATTGGGTGCTGCTTTACAGCAGAGGCTCCGCCACTCTGGCAGCCCAGCCGTTTACTTGGATCCTTGATGAGTAACTACACAGGAGAGAAGCAATCAACTGAAGCTATTAGGATAAAAATGTAATCAAAACTGTCGTCTTTAACAACGCAGGTGGTGGTGGTGCCTTTAATCTTAGCACTTGGGAGGCAGAGGCAGGCAGATCTCTGTGAGTTCAAGGCCAGCCTGGTCTTCAGAGTGAATTACAGGATAGACAGTCAGGGCTACACAGAGAAACTTTTATCTTGAAAAGCAAAAAAACAAAACAAACAAACAAACAAAACAAAAGCAACCGAAGAAGTAGGAGTGGCAGAAAGGATATATATCCAAGTTAACAGCCACTGTAGTCCCTAAGTACCAACCAAGCTGTGAGTTCAGACTTAACGAAGTAGATTATGGTTTCACAGGGTAAAACTCAAGTCTTGCCATGACTCATCAAGAGATGGAAGCTTGAAGAGCCATGCCTCCTGGTGAACCCCTTTAATTTCAGCACTTGGGCATAGGCAGGTGGGTCTCTTGAAGTCAACCTGATTCTACATAGTGAGTTCCAGGCCAGCCAGAGCTATATAGAATCTGTCTCAAGAAAAATATGCCATTTGAGTAAGTCAATCCTCAAGTAAAAATGTTATAGAAATTAAGAGATAATTACTAAGGAGATAGAGTTGTAAATTCAGAAACATTATTTCAATGCTGTTGAATTTATAAAAAGAAATCTTTAATCATTAGAGTACTAAGGACCCCAAGTCAAAACTTGAGCAAGCCTCCTTCTAGAAACTGTATATATTTAACTCTGTCTCTCTCCTGTCTCTAACATCATTTCTACTTCCCCCCTTTTTGGTTTTATTTATGAATTTGTGTGAGTGTGGGTACATGCCACAGTGCATGTGTGGAGGTCAGGGGTCAGTTTTCTAAATCAGGAGTTCATTCTTGCATTCCATCTTTTTGAGGTAACAACTGCTGCTGTGGAGGGATAACTGGGAAGTGGGATATCATGGGATGAGGGATTGGTAGAGGGGTGACGGGGAAGTGGGATATCATTTGAGATGTAAATGAATGGAATGATTAATAATAATAAATTAAATTAAATTAAAAAAATAAAGTCCTCATGTTTGCAGTGTAAAAAACAAAAAACAAAAAAACAACTGCTGCTGTGCTGTATATTCCAGACTAGCTGGCCTCACAAACTTCCAGATCATTCTCCTACCTCTGCCACCTCTTCTAACCCTAGGAGTGCAGGGATTACAGATATGTGCCACCACATCGGGCTTTTGGCATAGATTCTAGAGATAAAACTTAGGCCATTGGACTTATATGACAAGTATTTTAACCTACTGAACAATCTCCTGAGTCACTGAGTTTTTTTCAAGAACAGGGCCTTGTAGCCTAAGCTGATCTTGAAATCTTCATATGCATATCTGCACCTCCAAACTTCTGAGATTAGAGCCATGTGCCACTACACACCCTAAAATCTCTCTCAAACTTTTTTTTTTGGGGGGGAGGGTAAGCCAGGGTCTCACTATGTAGTTCTGACTGTCCTGGAACTTGCTCTGTAGATCTAGCTGCCCATGAACTCACAGAGATGTCTGCCTCTGCCTCCTAAGGGTTGGGATCAAAGGCATGCGCCAACACTGCCTGACTAAAAGTATTCTTTACATATTTATAACTGTCACAAACTCAATTAAGCCTTTTTTTCATACTTACTATCAATCAAAAAAGTTGGCCCAAGTTCTTGTCCCCTCTCTGCTCTTGGGCAAGTTACCCATGTATATCCTAAGATGCTTTCCTACAATCCATTTGTGGGGAAACTTAACCCATTGTTTAAGAGCCAGTTGTTTCTCTTCACAGTGGTTACTGAGCATGATGGTTGCTTGTAGCTGTTAAATGGACACAATCTAGAATCACTTGGAAAGGGAGTCTTAAAGAGACTTGTCCAGATTAGGTTACTTGTGGGCATTTTTTTTTCATTTTTAACTCTCATATATTATACCCCCACCCAAAAAAAGAGAGCAGGCCTTCCAGGGATATCAGACAAACATAGCATAACAAATTATAATAAGACTAGGCACTATCGAGGCTGGATGAGGCAAACCAGTAGGAGAAAAGGGCATTCTTGTGAGGGGTTACTTAATTGACTTAACTGACTCAATAAACCCTTATTGAAAGAAAATTTTTAAAAATTCATCAAAGGACAGCAAAAGAAAAAAAATGCCTATAGGCACCATTTTAAGGTAAGCAAGTAACAAAAGAAATTTTAGTGTGTAGGCAGCCAGCAGTTGGTGGGGGAAAAAAACCCCAAGGCCTAAGGGCAGATGGCACCCAATTGCTACTGGCTTATTCTATGATTATATGTTAGGACTTGCTCTCTGGTGTCATCATGTCTCATGGATGATGAAGGTCCTAATACAATAATCAAATATGTAAGGTAGGTGTCAATCTAGCCCATGCTGCCCTTGGAGTTAGAGAGTCTGTAATGGTTTAAAGAAAAAGAATTCGGCAGAGACAGTCTTCCCATTTCAAAATAGTATAGTAATTAATCATTTTATATTTAATTTCACATGAAATGAGTCAATGAGCCAGGCTCAGCAGCTGTTTTTTGAAAACAGAGTAATTTGGCACCATTCTTTAAATATCACTACAGAAGGGGAGTCATGAATTTTTCTCAGGCTTTGCCCTAGTTGTCCAATCATTTCCCAAGTTTGGGCTGGAAACTTTGATCAACTCTCATTGTCTGCCTAAGATGAAATCCCAGACAAGAGCCCCAGGAAGGAGGTAGGTTACTGAGAGTTCTGCATGAGTTCACTTCAGCCTGATCGTGGTGTTGAACCAGGACTTTTACGTTGGGAAGGGGTGGCCATCCTTCTTCTGAAGACTGCCTTCCTACTTGACTACTGCCTTCTGAACCGTCAAAAGAGAAGAAGTGAGTTAACCGTCTCCCTGCCTCCATGGAGCCTGACCCACCATGCTGCAGATGGACTTGGCATCCTCTGAGAACCGCTCCGAGTACTCCACAGTGTCGTTCTTCACTCTTCTTTCTAATTCCTCCCGGTTGACTTTTTCTTTGTATTTTTTGAATGGAGAACGTCCCGCAATCATTTCATATATCAGACAGCCAAGTCCCCACCAATCAGGACTAAATGTATACTTTTCATGATTGATAATTTCTGGAGCTACATAACAAATACAGGAAATTTTAAATTAAATTTTGGTTTTAAATATTTTCATAATTAATTCCAAGTAATACATTAATATTTGTTACAATATGATCTAAGAACCTTAAAAACATGCTAAGTTTAAAAAAAAAAATCACAGCCAGAAAGTGGTGATGCATGTTTCTAATCCTAGCACAGGGAAGCCAAAGGCAGGTGGATGTCTGCTGAGTTTGAGGCCAGATCAATTGACAGTTCCAGGGCATCTGAGGCTACACAAAGAACCTCTGTCTTGACCCACCCACATCCAAAAATAAAGAATATCATAAAGAACCAAAGATCATATGATTATATAAAATGTACAGAACATACAAATTCAGGAGACTGAACATAAATTCGGGGTTGAACAGCCTGGGGATGGAAGTGATCTATAGGATGTAGTTGCTAACAGGTCATTAAACTCGAGGTGAGGAATGTTCTGGAATTAGATAGAGCAATGGTAATGTGTACTGATGAATACACAACTTTGTAAACTATACTTCAGATAGCTGGGTTCTTTGCCATGGAAAGGACAATTGAAGCTGTGTCTGTATATCTATACTAAATAACCTCGCTTGCTACAGGGTGGGTAATATGGTAAAATGATACTGGAGAGAAACCTTGCCTCTTGGGGTGCTCCCATCATTCAAATGTTCCCATGGGTGCCTCAAGTGCAGTGTCATCAGTTCCCAAGTCAGAAGAAACCCCAGAAACCTACAAGGGGAAAAATGTCAGGCTCTGAAAGACCCACCATACCCTTCATCTTTGAAATAATACGAATTTGATTAATTTCCCAGAGATCAGATGGGTAAGGCGTGTATGCCCACATGCATTGGACACTAGCTACATGAGGAGACTTGTGGCCTTGCCTGACTGCCCCCACACAACCACATAAACTCAGTACTCTCTGTGGGCACTACTCCTCATAGAAAGAACACTGCAGAGGCCTGGAAGTGTTGGCATGTGCCTTTAATCCCAGCACTAGGGAGGCAGAGGCAGAGTTTGAGGTCAGTCTGATCTACAGGGTGATTTCCAAGACAGGCAGGACTAGGCAGAGAAATCCTGTCTCAAAAACAAGACAAAAAAGAAAGGAAGGGAAAAGGGAGGGAGGAAAGAAAGAAGAAGGCTGCAGACTGGGAGACTCCTCATTCCCTCTAGATCACCGGTTCTCAACCTTTGGGTCTCGGCCCTTAGTAAGGTCAAAGTACACTATCATACGGGTCACCTAAGACAATCGGAGAACATGTATATTTACTTTGTGATTCATAACAGCAGCAAAATTAGTTATGAAGAAGCAACAAAAATAATTTTATGGTTGGTGGTCACCACAACACGAGGAACTGTATTTACAGGGTTGCCAGCATAGGAAGATTGAGAACCACTGCTCTAGATCCTCAACACCATTTACTAACTGACTGGGTTAAAGGAAACAGCCATTCTTTAGGGAAGTTGCATCAGTTGTCATTCTAACTCATGGGCTGAGCACTCATGGGCTCAAATGCTGTTGCACAGACAACTCAGATGTTGAGATATTTTTCTAGCCTCTGTTTCCCCAATTATTTTGTAAATTAAAGTACCTTAATTTGTAGAACTGAAAGACTACACATTTTTTATAGTTTCCACTGTAGTTTTAACCTATGGTTCAGATTTCTCTGTTATAATGTAGCTATTATCAGCTGCTTAAAAAGATGTCTCAACTCTCTGTTCCCCCAGACCCAAGCCCCCAGTCTTATTCCCAGCTCTGCAGCCTCCCTCCCACGTGGACCTCACAGATCTTCCCTTTTAACCTCCCTACCCCTACTTGTTCCTTTGTCCCAGCCACAAACCCCAGCAGGCACCCCCTGGTACCCCAAGGCTACTCCTGCCAGGGAAACAAGTAGGCTGACAGCAGATGCACATCTCTCCTGCTCCTCCTGATCCAATCCCTGCCCCACCCCAGGCTCATCCCCAGCTCTGTAGCAGAAAACCTGCTGGAGTCTCCCTTTCTTCTCTGACCCTACCCCAAACAGATCACAAAGATCTTCTCCTCCAGCCTTCCTTCACCCAACTCATCCCATTATCCCAGCCTCCAACGCCAGCAGGCATACACTGGGAACACATCAGCTGAGCAGACCAGGGAAACAGATCCAGAGAAAGTTTCCTACCAGGTAGTACATAGTTATTATACTCTCCTAAAGTCCATGGAGGAAGTAGAAACCAAGGAAAAGCACTCATCCAGCAGAGAAAAAAATGGATATCATCATGAAGACCTATAGGCATCTCAATCCCAGATACTTAGGTTTCATTATTAAGCCAGGACAATATATATGTCTCAACTGAAGCCCAGCAACCCTACTACAGCAGGCATTGAATATGGCAACATAACTTATGCCTCCCCCAAAAATGACCTTAAAATCAACTATATGAAGATGATAGCAATCCTTAAAGAGTAAATGAATCAATCCCTTAAAGAAAGCCAAGAAAAAACAGTTAAAGAAAATACATAAAACTGTTCAAGGCCTAAAAATGGAAATAAAAAAAAAACTGAGGGAATTCCGAAAATAAAAAATTTAGGAATTCAAACAAGAACTACAGGGCAAGCTTCACCAACAGAATATGAGAAATGGAAGAGAAACTCTCAGGCATTAAAGATATGATAGAAGAAATAGATACATCAGTCAAAGAAAATGTTAAATCTAAAAATTTTCTGACACAAAACATGCAGGAAATCTGGGACACTATGAAAAGAGCAAATTTAAGGATAATAAGAATAGAGGAAGGGGAAGAAACCCAGCTCAAAGGCCCAGAAAATATTTTCAACAAAATCATAGAAGAAAAAAATTCTAACCTAAAAAAAAGAGATGCCTATAAAGGTACAGGAAACATACAAAACACCAAACAGATTGGGCCTGAAAAGAAAGTTCTCTGACCACAAATAATCAAAATACTAAACATACAGAGCAAAGGAAAAGGCCAAGTAACAAACAAAGGCATATCTATTAGGATTACATTTGCTTTCTCAAAGGAGACCCTAAAAGATAGAAATAAGTACTTCAGTCTCTGAGACCACAGATGCCAGACCAGACTACTATACCCAGCAACCCTTTCAATCAACATGGATGATTCATCAACATCATATTCCATGATAAAACCAAGTTTTAACAATATTTATCTACAAATCCAGTCCTACAGAGGATGATAGAAGGAAAATTCCATCACGACCATCAAAACAGAGGGACAAAATAATCCCAGACCACTAAAATTCAAGGAAGGGAAACACACACACACACACACACACACACACACACACACACACACACAAAACCACTGCCATTACCACCACCACCAACAACTAAAGAACAGGAATCTCAATATCAAGGATCTTAACTGCCCCAATAAAAAGGCACAGACTAACAGAATGAATGAGAAAACAGGACCCATTCTTTGCTGCACCCAAGAAAAACACCTCAACATCAAAGACAGACATAAGAGTAAAGGATTGGAAAAGGATATTCCAAGCAAATGAACCTAAGAAACAGCTTGTGTAGCCATTTTAATATCTAGCAAAATAGACTTTAAACCAAAACTAATCAAAAGAGATTGGGAGGCACACTTTGTATTCATCAAAGAAAAAAATCCACCAAGATGACATTTCAATTCTTAACACAAAGGGCACCCACTTTTGTAAAAGAAACACTACTACAGCTTAAATCACATATTGATCCTCACACACTAACAGTGGGAAATTTTACTACCACACTCTCACCAATAGATAAGTCATCTACACAAAAACTAAACAGAGAAATGATGGAGCTAAAAGACATTATAGAACAAATGGACCTAACAGATATTTACAGAATATTTTACCCAAACACAAAAGAACATACCTTCTTCTCTGCACCTCATGGAACTTTCTCCAAAATTAACTACATACTTGAACACAAAAAAAAGTCTCAACAAACACACACCAAAAAAAAATGGAAATAACTCCCTGCATCTTATCAGACCATTATGGATCAAGGCTGGACATCAATAACAGAAACAATAGAAAGCTTACAAACTCATGGAAACTGAACAATTCTCTACTGAATGAAAAATGAATCAAGACAGAAATAAAAAAATTAAAGCACCTGGCAGTGGTGGCGCACACCTTTAATCCCAGCACTTGGGAGGCAGAGGCAGGTGGATTTCTGAGTTCGAGGCCAGCCTGGTCTACAGAGTGAGGACAGCAGGGCTACATAGAGAAACCCTGTCTCGAAAAAAAAAAAAAAAAAAAAAGAAATGAAAGACTTTCTAGATTTGAATGAAAATGAATACCATATCATACCCAAGCTTATAGGATACAATGAAAGTAGTTCTAAGAAGAAAGTTCATATCCCTAAGAACCTACAGTAAACAAACAAACAAACAAAAAACTGGAGAGGTCTAATACTAGTAACTTAATAGAACACCTAAAAGCTCTTAGAAGAGCAGTTCTCAATCTGTCAATATCCTGCATATCAGATATTTATGTCATAACAGCAAAATTGCAGTTTATAAAGTAGGAACAAAATAACTTTATGGCTGGGGGTCCCTACAGCATGAACTGTATTAACGGGTAGCAATATTAGGAAGATTAAGAACCACTGCTCTAGAACAAGAAGAAATCCCAACCAAAAGGAGTAGGTGGCTGAAATCGATAAAATAGAAACAAAGAAAACAATATAAAGAATCAATAAAACAGTTGAATCATTAAATCAATAAGACTGACAAACCTTTATCCAATTTAACTAAAGAAAGAGAGAGAGAGAGAGAGAGAGAGAGAGAGAGAGAGAGAGAGAATCCAAACTAACAAAATCAGAAAAGAAAAGGGGGTCATAACAACAACCAAGGAAATCCATAAAATCATAAAAACATACTTTAAAAACATGTACTCTACAAAATTGGAAAAATCTGAAAGAAATAGATAATTTTCTCGATAGGTACCACTTACCAAAGTTAAAATCAAGATCAGATAAACAGACCTATATAACCCCATAGTGAAATAGAAACAGTCATTAAAAAGTTTCCCACCCCAAAAAAGCCCAGGGCCTGATGGTTTTAGTACAGAATTCTACTAGACTTTCAAAAACAGTTAACAATAATACTCCTGAAATTATTCCACAAACAGAAACAGAAAGAACATTGTCCAGTTCATTCTATGAACTTGTTAACCTGATACCCAAACTACACCAAGACCCAACAAAGAAAAAAAAATAACAGACCAATTTTCCTTATGAACATAGATGCAAAAATATAGACTCCAAGAAGACATAAAAAAGATAATACACCATAATCAAGTAGGTGCCATCACAAAGAAGCAGAGATGGTTCAATATATGAAAATCAATAAATATGATCCACTATCTAAACAAACCGAAAGTAAAAAACCACATGGTCCTCTAATTACATGCAAAAGAAAAAAAGGCCTTTGACAAAATCCAACACCGCTTCAAGATAAAAATCCTGGAGAAATTAGGGATATAGGGAGATAATAAACTTAAAAAATGGAAGTTTACAGCAAGCCTATCAACTTAAATGGAGAAAAACTCAAAACAATTCCACTAAAATCAGGAACAAGACATTATCCCCTCTCTCCATACCTATTAAATACAGAACAATAAAGTCTTCGCTAAAACAATAAGGCAACTGAAGGAGATTAAAGGGATACAAAGAGGAAGTCATGGTATCTTTATTTGCAGATGATATGATAATATACATAAGTGACCCTAGAAATTCCACCAAGCTACTGCTACAGCTGATAAACATGACAAAGTAGCTAGATATCAAATTAACTCACAAAATCAGTAGCCCTTCTATATACAAATGACAGACTGAGAAAAAAATCAGAGAAACATCTTTCACAATAGCCTCAAATAATATAAAATATCTCAAAGTAACCCCAACCAACCAAGTGAAAGACTCATATGATAAAAATGTCAAGTCTTTAAAGAAAGAAACTGAAGCAGATATCAGAAGATAGAAGGATCTCCCATGCAATCTACAGATTCAGTACAGTCCCCATCAAAATTCTTCACAGATCTTGAAAGGACAATATTTGAATTCGTATTAAAAAAAAAAACAAAACAGAATAGCTAAAACAATCCTGAACAATAAAAGAACTGTGGAAGGTCTCACCATTCCTGATCTCAAGCTATACTAAAAGTAATTTTAAAAACCCCACATGTATTGGCATAAAAACAAACACACTGATCAATGAAATTATATTTGAAACCCAGCCATATACCCACACACATATAGACACCTGACTTTTGATAAAGAAACCAGAAATACACGCTGGAAAAAAAAAGATAGCATCTTCAACAAATGGTAGTGGTCAAACTGTATAATTCAAATAGACCCATACCTAGCACCCTGTACAAAAACTCAATTCCAAATGGGTCAAAGACTTTAGCATAAAGCCAGGTATACTAAAGCTGATAGAAGAGAAAGTGGAAGATAGCATTGGGCACACTGGCACAGTAGAAGGTTTTCTGAACAGAACACAGACAATGCAGGCGCTAAGGTCAACAATTAATAAACAGGACCTCGTGAAACTGAAAAGTTTCCGCACAGCAAAGGACACCATCATTAGGACAAAGTAGCAACCTAAAGAATAGGAAGAATTTTTTTACCAACTTTACATCTGATAGAGGGCTATTATCCAAAATATATATCACACTCAAGAAACTTGATATAAAAAAACGATTAAAATTGGAGTACAGATATAAACAGAGAATTCTCAATAGAGGAATCTCAAACAGCTAAAAACTACTTAAATGTTCAATATCCTTAGCCATCAGGGAAATACAAATAAAACTACTGAGATTCTATCTTAAAACGATCAGAATGGCTATGACCAATAACAAAAGTGACAGTTCTTACTGGCAAGGATGTGGGGCAAGGGGAACACTCTCCTCCATTGCTGGTGGGAGTGCAAATTTATACAGCCACTATGGAAATCAGTATAGTGGTTCCTCAGAAAGATGGGACATAATCTACCTCAAGATCCAGCCATTCCACTATTGGGCATATACCAAAATGACATTTCATCCTAATACTTGCTCAACAATGTCCATTGCTGATCTATTCATAATATCCAGAAATTGGGAACAACCTCAACAGAAGAGTAGATAAAGAACATGTGGTACATTTGCACAATGGGGGTATTACTCAGCTCAAAAAAAGGAAGGAAGGAAGGAAGGAAGGTTGATTGGTTTGTTTTCAGGCAAGGGAATAGAAATAGAAAAAATCATCCTGAGAGAGGTAATCCAGACCCAGAAAGATAAATATGTATGTAGTTTGTTATATATGGATATTAACCATTAAAGAAATTATAACTAAGCTACAATCCATAGGCCCAGAGAGGTTAGATATTGTGGACAGAACTAGGAGAGACACATAGATCTCCCTGGAAGGGGGAAATAGAACAGATTTTATGGGTAGAATGGAACCAGGGGTTGGGAGGCAGCACGGGAGGATCCTGTGGAAAGGGGGTGGGGAAGATGGGATTAAAGGAAGGTGTCAGGGGAGACAGTTAGAATTGAAGCTTATTTGGGAGGCAGTATGGAAATCTAGTGCAGTGAAAACAAACTATATGAAAGCAATCCAAATGAAGTCTCCAAATAATGAGGGAGTCATAACTCTTAATGGCCATGTCTGGTCACTAAATGAAGCTTCCAGAGCTCGGATTGTGTATCATCCAATTGAATTGTTAGCTGAAAGGGTCCCATGGAAAGCCCCAAAAAACCCAGGCTGTTACCAAGACAATTGGTTGCTCTCTACAAACTGTCAACAAGGGCGCATTGCTGAAGACAATACCCACACAACTCACTGAAAATGGAGAGATCAATCTGGTGCCTACATAGAACCCTTTGCTCCCATTTTGTAATGTCTATGGCATGGGAAAGTATTCTTCAGGGCACAAAAGAGAAAAGCAAACAGCAACCCAACCCCAAATCATTGGATCTACAATGGTGACACAAACCTTATGGGAGTAGCCAGCCAATGTCTGGTTTGACTTAAGGCCTATTACATACCCATACCCAACACTACTTGGATGACCAAGAACCAGAGTCTAGATATCCTAACCCTAGAGAATAACCAAATACTACTAGTCCAAAAAAGTAACAATAAAATGACTTCTAATGATATTCTGCTATACTCATAGTTCAGTGCCTTTCAGCCATCATCAGAGGGGTCTCTTCCTGCAGCAGATGGAAACAAATGCAGAGAGTCACATTATACACACACACACACAGAGAGAGAGAGAGAGAGAGAGAGAGAGAGAGAGAGAGAGGCTCTAAACCAGACATCTCCATCAAATCCCTCCCCTGAGGGAACCCCTCAGAAGAGGCAGAAGGAGTAGGGGAATCAGAAGACACAGAGGACACCAGGAGAACAAGGTCCTCTGAAACAACTGAGCAAAAGTCCTATGAATTCACAGAAATTGAAGCAGCAATCACAGGGCCTACATGGGTCTGCATCAGGTCTTCTGCATGTATATATATACACACATACACTAAACTGAAAGCTATCGTGTGTGTGTGTGTGTGTGTGTGTGTGTGTGTGTGTGTGTGTGTGTGTGTGTGTGTGAATGTAATGAGGCCTTGCCAGTTTGTGGAGAGCAGCCGACTGTCTTGGTAACAGCCTGGGTTGTTTGGAGATTTCCATGGACTCTTTCAGCTAACAACTCAATTGGATGATACCCAGTCCCAGCACTGGGGGAATATATATAATCTATATATAAATATATAAAAATGTTTATATATTTATATAATTTACATATTTATAAATATATAAATAAATGTATATATGTACATATAAATAAAATAGTTTTCAGTTTAGTACTTTTATGAAACTTATGAATATGTAAACAAGTGGGTCTCTGATTCTTGTGCCTTCTCTTGGGGTTCTTTTATTTTTCGGTTGACTTGTCTTGTCCAACTTCAATGTGATAGTTTTCATTTCATCTTATTATATTTTTTTTTTGTTATGTTTTGTTATCTCCCAGAAGCCTGTTCTTTTCTAATGAGAGACAAACAGGGAGTGTATTTGGATGAGAGAGGAGGGGGAGCAACTGGGAGGAGCAGAGGGAGGGGAACTGTACTCAACTCTATTTAGATTATACTGTATGAGAAAAGAATCTGTTTAATAAAAGTGGGGAAAGAAGCCAGAGGTGGTGGCGCACACCTTTAATCCCAGCACTCAGAAGGCAGAGACAGGCAGAACTCTGAGTTCAAGGCCAGCCTGGTCTACAGAGTGAGTTCCAGGACAGCCAGGGCTACACAGAGAAACCCTGTCTCGAAACAATAACAAAGGCAGGGAGAGACGCCCATCAGCTGAGTGTGGTAGTGTGCCTTTAATCCCATATATCACCATGGCCAGCTTCCCCCAAAACACTTGTTCTTTTAAAATTAAATTTACAGCTAACCATTGTTTCAGACGGGACAAATGTGAATTGTTGTGTTTGTATATAAAGTATCACAGTGATAATTAGCTTTATTAAGTGCTATTTTAGGTGCTTGCAAGATGGCTCAATGGGTAAAATTGCTTGCCTTAAAGCCTGACTATTTGAGTTTTGTGAAAGCAGAGAACTGACTTACTTGAATTGTCATCTGACTTTCGTTTTGTTTTGTTTTGTTTTGTTTTGTTTTGTTTTTTTGAGACAGGGTTTCTCTGTGTAGCCCTGGCTGTCCTGGAACTCACTCTGTAGACCAGGCTGGCCTCGAACTCAGAAATCCACCTGCCTCTGCCTCCCAAGTGCTGGGATTAAAGGCGTGCACCACCACCGCCCCGCTCATCATCTGACTTTCACATGTGCTCCCTGATGGGCTCATATGTACACATACTGTACACAATAATAAATAAATGTAATATAAATATTTTCGAAAGTTAATGTTTTAATGTAGCATTATTGTTATGGCTTAACGAGGTTCACACTATTAAAGTAAATTAAAAGCTAAGTCTTCCCTCTGGGATCCAAGCACTGGGACACCTAGCAGGATAAGCACTTAGCAGGAAAGGATAGGCCAACCAGTCATCTTTCACTTACCCATGTAGCCAACAGTACCAACTCTTCCTCGAACCATCTCCCCTTCTGGGACTTCCATAGCTAGACCAAGATCTGAGATTCGGATGTGTCCTGTGCATGTACACACAATGTACATATCATGGGGAGAAGGAACAGTTTAGTGACAACTTATAACTGCGAGGCAAAGTCCATCTAAAAAGTATTGATGAGGGCTAGGGATATAGCTCAGTAATAGAACCCTTGTATACGATATATAAGACTTGAGATTCTATCCCCAGTGCTAAAAACACATAAAAATGTATAAAAAATAGCAATATCTAAAAATTATATTTAACTTTTACATGTGATGTAATTTCATATAGCACACTGAGTTTCACTAACAGCAAGAAATTATATCTATACTTAAAGAAGCCCTTTAACAGTGAATAACCACCAGATAAAAACAGAGGAACCATATTGATTATTTCCTCATAACTACCAGTTAGATACTTCACTTAGAGAACTCTACTATACAAATGTAGGTTGGCTACAGTCCTATGAAAGTAACCAATTACAGGAAATGTTCTTCTAAGGACGCCTGTCATAGGATTTAGACTCACCTTAATAACACACCTAGTAAACTACTCAATGTCTTACAATATAATTTTTTCTCTTCCTTTCAATGCCAACTTTAGATACCAGTACAGCATATCCCAGCACAAATTACAAACTTAAGAGTTGGAAGCAGTCAAGTTACTTCTTAATTATTCCATAAGTGAAATTCCAAGCACCTTTCTCCTTCATGGGGCAAGTATATAAGTTAGGTAGCAAGCAGAAAGCAGTGGCAGAAGTAAACATAAAAGCTAAGTACCGATAATGTCCCACATCCGCCTTCAGGAAGGAGCCACATCAGCCACATGAGCCTATTCTTTCTAGGAATCACTCTGGCCCTGGTTCATGTTCTCTACTCCACAGAAAGATCCTTTTAGCCACTAAGAATCACTAGTCATAAGCTCCTTCTCAGATTTCTAACCTACTTAGTGTAAATACAACCAGCAGCCTAGCAATAGGGCTCATTCTCAGATCCAGAGACCTAACCACAAGGCCAGTCCCCATCTACCACAATAGGGTCCCCATAACAGCATTCTCCACCTCCACTCTGTGACAAGTGATATATGATAAGGAGACAGCACAGAGGGCAGCATGCCAAGTTTAGAAAGCTAAGGAATAAAGAAAAAATAAATATGGGTTAATTGCAAAACCGGGAGGGCAAATACTCACTTTGGGTTTGTTTTCACCTACTTCATTAGCATATGGTGTCTCTGCTTTTATGTAAGTACAGGTGATGTCAATGTCAATTGTTTTGTGTGTTTTGTTTTGTTTTTTAAAGAACATATCCCAAAGAGTTTCTTTTGCTGTTTCCAGTCTGCATTATTAACTGGCTCTGTCCACATTAGCTTTGAAGTACATGTGTCCCTCTGACAAGCCTACACTCAAGTGTGAAAGGCTCTCTTACCAAGATCATCAAGGAGGATATTCTCTGGCTTTAGGTCTCTACAAGGAAAGAAACAACAAAAAGTTGTTATTCAGAAAATTAGTTCCTGAGCACTGAGAAGAAACAGCCAGAGAGATCTTGATGGCAAAAAGCAGTAACTAGAAGGGCAGAAAGTAAAACCACCCTCTGTGAGCAATCCAAGCTGTTACAGGCTTCGGCCATAACTGCAGGCAGCTCAATAATTCTACAAAAATCCTACGTTGCTAAGCATGCTGATGTATGCCTATAAAAACAAAAGGAATTCACCCCAGCAAGCAGCATACATATGCTGAATGTAAAATGAACTGCTTTGCATAGTCCTGCCAAGCTGAAGACATTTCAGTGATTCTGTATGTAAACCCAGAGTAAGGAAAGCAGTTCATGAGCTTCACCCATTCTAGCTTATTGTTAAAGTACTTTAAAATGCATTACATTTCAAAAAAAACCTTTCAAAGGATTTATATTTAATATAAATACATATGTAACATATATTTAATGACTTCACATCCGGGACAATCCAGATTCCCTAAGTACCTCTCCTAATATGTGACATATGAAAAGGACAGTCTAAACCAGAGTGCAAGACAATACACAATGCCATAGGAGCAAGATGTGACAGAGGACCAACATAGGAAAACCCCAGAGATCCAAAGGGAGCACCTGCCAGCAGTAGGCAGCTGGTCCTTGTCAAGGTACCATCTGCTCAGGAGGCTCATGGTGATGTCACTACTGTCAGGGCAGAACGGCCAGGGTAAAGAGTGAGTAGGGGACCCATGGCAGGAGCTCCTGGCAGGGGTTGTTTTCCAATGGGCAAATATGCATTCATTCTCTAGGTATAAGAATAATAAGCATTTTTAAATTTTCCCTCTGACCATTTGGTAATTAAAAACCGTATTAAACATTACTAAAACTAAACTATTCTTGACATGGAACCTTCACAGCCTCCTTGATTGTCTATCCTTTCCAGTCCCTTTCCCATCTCACATGTCTAGGACTCCACTCAAACCCCTCTGCTAAAATGTAGCCTGCCATCAGCATGGCTCTGGTTATGATGAAACTCTTAGGCCTACCCTGAGTCCTACTAAATCAAATGTATGTTTCTTCCTGGTCCTTGGTGCTCTCCAGGTTCATTAAAGTATAAGAAGCTAGGCTTATGCCTACCCTTCTATACAATCAGCTATACAATCAACTGAAAATACTATCACTCTGACAGAAGAAGCACTGTAGATACTTCACAAAAGAACTGTGCTGGTTAGTTTTTGCCAACTAGACACAAACCAGTCACTTGGAGAGATGGAGCCTCAATTGAGAAACTGCTTCCATCAGATTAGTCTATAAAGTATCTTCTTTTTAATTTAATTTTGCTTTTTCAAGACAGAATTTCTCTATGTAGCCCAGGCTGTCCTGGAACTCACTCTGTTGAGCAGTCTGACCTCAAACCTACAGAGATTTGCCTGTCTCTACCTCCCAAATTCTGGGATTAAAGGTGTGTACCATCTCTGCCTTGGTGTAAGGTATCTTCCTAATTAATAATTGATATAGGAGAGTCCAGACCACTATGGGTGATGCCATCCCTGAAAAGCAGGCCTGGGTTAGATAAGGTGTTAGCTGAGCAAGCCAGGAAACGTGAGCCAATAAACATTTCCCTACAGTCTCTACTTCAGTTCCTGCTTCCAAGCTCCTGCTTCAGTTCCTGCCCTGCCTTCAGTCAGTGATGGACTGTGACATGTAAGTGTAAGCCAAATCCTTTCCTTCCCCAGAGTATCGGTCAAAGTGTTAATTACAGTGACAAAAACTAAACTAGAGCCGGGCAGTGGTGGCGCACGCCTTTAATCCCAGCACTTGGGAGGCAGAGGCAGGTGGATTTCTGAGTTCGAGGCCAGTCTGGTCTACAGAGTGAGTTCCAGGACAGCCAGGGCTACACAGAGAAACCCTGTCTTGAAAAAAACAACAACAAAAAACCCAAAAAACAAAACAAAACAAACAAAAAACAAAAAAAAACTAAACTAGAACAAACGATGATTGTTGAAATAATACATACTGGACACTAATCAAAAATCTAAAATGCTTGGAACTCTGACATACTATGGTGCATGCTCTAGATAAGGAATGCCCAACCCAAAGCAGTAACAGTAGCCATCTATCATTGAATACCCACTGTATGTCATGACTGTGAACTGCATATGCTCTGTCTCTAGCCATTTACACAAAGATTCTCCATAGTAAGTACAGACAAGGTGTCTTAGGGTTTCCATTGCTGTGAAGAGACACCATGACCAAGGCAACTCTTATAAAGGACAACATTGAATTGGGGCTGGCTTACAGGTTCTGAGGTTCAGCTCATTATCATCATGGCAGGAAGCATGGCAATGTCCAGGCAGTCATGGCACTGGAGGAGCCAAGAGTTCTACATCTTGATTCGAAGGCCAACAAAAGACTGTCTTCCAGGCAGCTAGGAGGAGAGTCTCAAAGCCCACCCTCACAGTGACACACTTCCTCCAACAAGGCTACACCTACTCCAACAGGGCCACACCTCCTAATAGTACTGCTCCCTGGACCAAGCATATTCAAACCACCACATTCCATTCCCTGACTCCCATAGGCTTGTTCAAACATATGAGTTTATGGGGGCCATACCTAGCCATAGCATAATGCAAAATATATTTAGTCCAACTTCAAAAGTCCCATAGTCTATAACAGTCTCAGCAATGTTGAAGGTTCAAAGTCTCTTTTGAGATTCATGCAATCTCTTAACTGTAGTTCCCCTATAAAAATCAAAATAAAAATGCAGATCACATGCCTCCAATACCACAGGACACACCATTTCAAAACAACATAATAAGGAAATCCTGGACAAAGGCAAGACCAAAAGCCAGCTGGGCAAACTTCAAACTCTGCATCTCCGTGTCTGATGTGCAACTCCTTTCTGATTTGTTGACTGCAGCACAATTCCTTCTCTTTGGATGGTTCCACTCCCTGTTAGCAGCTTTCCTCAGCAAGTATCTCATGGCTTTGACATCCCTAATATCTTGGGGTATGCAAGGCAACTTCAACTTCACATCTTCTTGTTACAATATCTGGGATCCACACATGGTCTTCTGGGCTCCTCCACAGGACTGGGTCTCTTCTCCAGCTCTCTGGACTCTGGTTGAGTCC
The DNA here is from genome assembly GCA_028551405.1 of Uromys caudimaculatus. NCBI lineage: Eukaryota > Metazoa > Chordata > Mammalia > Rodentia > Muridae > Uromys > Uromys caudimaculatus. The sequence goes on along the minus strand of CM052712.1, from coordinate 26,047,882 downwards.
ACTCCACTGCTGCTGTTCTTGGTGATCATCACCTGGCACTGGCATCTCCAATTCATGGAGTCTTCCACTGCAACTGGGCTTCACTGATAGCCTCTCATAGGCTCTCTCATGGTGCCAAGCCTCAACTTCTTTGCATGACCCCTTCAGTCCTGGGCTATCAACTGCAAATGATGCTTCTATGGCCTCTCACAGTGCCAAGCCTCAGCTGCTCTCCATGACCCCTTTACACCTTCGAAACCAGTACCACCTAGGTGACTCTTACACATTACCACGTATAGCTATTGTACGAGGTACAACCTTGGCTATCTCTGGAACAAAGCTTTGTGCTCTCAGAAAACACTTTACAGAAGATTTCACCCTGGTGATACTGGTCTCTTCTTAAATACCACCAACTTCTTAGCTCCAGCTAACCAGCATCAATTGTCCCAGTAGTCCCTTTTGTTCTGACACTAAACCAGAGCCCATGGCCAAAGCGGCCAAGTGCTGCTGCCTGCTGGAACATGGCCTCCTTGTTCTATTACATTATCACCAGCTTTCCATTTTCCAGCTTTTTCACTGGCTAAGCTTGGCTGTCCTGGAACTTGCTCCATAGGCTGATCTTGAACTCAGAGATCTGCATGGGTCTGTCTTCGGAAAGCTGGGATTAAAGGCATGTCTCACCATGCCTGGACTTGAACTTTCCTTCACCTAGAAGGAAAGATGTGTACCACCATGGCCACTATGTCTTCCAGCTTCAAAATCTGGATCACAGGTGTGTCCTCCATTTCTGTATTGTAGTTCATTCCAGATTAAAAATCCAAATTATTCCTTGTTCAACAGCAAATGTATAAACAGTAAGTTTATCTGGGTGTAAACTTGCCCCAAAGTCACCACTCCCTTAAATATGTTTATCTCCTTGAACACAGGATTCAGCTCCATTTCAGTTCCTGGTGCCACTTTATTACTTGAACCATACATTTCATATTTTTTCTATTAAATCTTGCTATGCTTCATCAAAATGCTCTTCATGAGACTAAACCACAGCACAGAGTTTAAAATGGATTGTTTTGAGACCTCCTTGGTCAATGTAATTAATCTGAGTCTCTTCAATTTAGCCTCAGACAGACTCTTTAGACAAGAGCAAAAAAGCAGCCACAGTCTTCTCCAAAATATCTCAAAAAAACAGTCTCTAGGCCACATACTAACATTCTTCTCCTCTGAAACCTCTTGGGCCAGGTCTGCACAGTTCAAGTCACCTCAGCACCAATGTCTTCCATATTCCTACTAGGATGGCCCATTAAGCCCCACTTAAAGCATTCCATTGCTACCCAAATCTGAAGTCCTGAAATACTCAGGCCTATCAGAGGAATATCCCATTCCTGGTACCAACTTTTGTCTGGAGTCTCAGGAGTGTTACAATTCATCATATACCATACCAGCTTACTTTTCTGGTTTCATACTCCTCTTGCTGCTAAAAATAGTATTTTTCCATCTGAACCCCATTTTCCAACCTGTTACCGAGTTTTGACTGATCATGAGATAGCAGAACTGCAGATGCTCTTCAGAGAGAGTGCTTTGAACTATCATGGATCACCTATTACTCCTCATATTAGGCCTGCCTGTCACCCCAGGATGGCTTTGTTCATGTTTTTATCCTTTTTCATTGATGCCTCGGGAGAACAAGACATCAGGCTTTTCTGGGGAATGAGACTAAGCATGGGTAGACAAGGGCCACACTAAAGAGGAAAGCTGATCTGCTGCACCCACAGTGTGAACAATGCTGGGCACACTTCAGAATGACACTAAGAGAAGAGCCTGAGATTGGCACAACGCAGAACAACTGGACTGTTAGTTAGCCTCAATGTTTGGACCAAGATCTTAAACCAAACAAGTTAACCTTAACAAGCCCTAGCTGCAATCTGTCTGAAGGAATAGTGACACTACTGTAGAAAACTCTGCACCTCGAGGAGCAGGCTCAGATCACTGGGAGCTTGTCCCTAGTAGTCCAAGCAGCACTGCATAGGTAGTACCATCCCAAGAAGAAACAACTTATAAACTGTGACACTTATTTCTTCAGCAAACTAACAAGATGTCTGCCCAGCTACCCACATGTGAGCCCCACACAGGTGTCTTATCCAGTGAATTCTAACGACTCGCTTTTAAAACACTTTAAGGGAGCCCTTCTTCTCCCTAGTACATGATCTTCTTTCCAGGAGTTCATCTGCTTCCTCCTCTGCACATGTCAGTAGATCTTTACTGTGCTAATGCTCATCACCAGAAAATTATTTTACTGCCCACATAACGAGCCTTCTAGACACCAACATGCACAGGGAAGAACTGTTCTCCTGGTTGGAGTAAGAAAGCAAAGACAAAGGCACTAATTGACTATCTGTGTATGAGATATACAGATATAGATAGATAGATAGATAGATAGATAGATAGATAGATAGATAGATAGATAGATAGATAGATATAGATATGTTTCTGTGTGCTGAAGCCATGGGTATGTGTGAACTGCCTGATGTGGGTGCTGGGATCTGAATTCTGGTCTTCAGTAAGAACTCCTAACTGCTAAGCCATTTCTGAAGCCCCTACTGCCACAAGTGTTAAGTGATCTTGACTGAGAAACTTGGACCCAGCAACTTTAAAGAAAGTTGCTATTACTCTGAGTCCATTTTCTAAAATGTTGAGTTGTCTGAAAGCAACTAAAGAAATGGGTTTACTTCCTAGTACAGGTTAGGTATCCCTTATTTAAAATATTTGAGGCTAAGAGTGCTCTTGGATTTCAAATTTTTGAAATACTTTACATACATAAATGAGATACTCTGGGAACAGTCTAAGACATAAACAGTCTTTTATGTTTCTTTTTTTTTTTTTTTTTTTGGTTTTTCGAGACAGGGTTTCTCTGTGTAGCCCTGGCTGTCCTGGAACTCACTCTGTAGACCAGGCTGGCCTCAAACTCAGAAATCCACCTGTCTCTGCCTCCCAAGTGCTGGGATTAAAGGTGTGCGCCACCACTGCCTGGCTTATGTTTCTTATACATATTATACACATAACCTGAAGGCAATTTATACACCATTCTTAGTGTACGTGCACTTGATTATGGTACTACAGACTGAACCTAGGGCCTCATACATGCTAGGCAAGCATTCTACCAGTGAGCCACATTTTCAACCTTGCACCTGCACTGATTGTGACTTATCACATGAGGTCTGGTTTGTAATTTTCCACTTATGATAGCAGTGCTCAAAAATTTTTGAGGTCTAGAAAGATGATTCAGTAAATAAAGTGCTTACCACATAAACCTGAAGACTAGAATTCGGATATTCAGAACTAACATCAAAGGTACACAGAAATCACAGCAGCCTGTAATCCCAGAACTCAAAAGGCACAAACTGGATGTCTGTCCCTAGGGCAAAACTGTTAGCTAGACTAGCTAGAACTGGTGAGTTCCAACTTCACCAAAATCCTGCTATAATAAAGTTGAGAGAGATCAAGAAAGAAAACAAATGTCAATTTTGGGCCTCCAAATACATGTGTACACATATGTACATGTACCTACATATACATGTGCATTCATACACACACACACAAGCATATACTTATGTGTAACTGAGAGAGAGAAAGTGTGCGTGTGTGTGTGTGTGTGTGTGTGTGTGTGTGTGTGTGTGTGTGTGTGTGTTTTGAATTTAAGATCCTTTCAAATTTCAGATATTTGGATTAGAGATGTTCAAATCATATTGTATATAAATAATTACATAGTAAGAGTCAAAAATTCTAACCTAAAAGAACATGGTTCAGAGCAGTTCTTATAAACATTTTTTAAAAGTGCTATTCTTTCCTAAGCCTTACAAGTTTCGGAAAAGCATAAAGCAGTCTATTGTTTAAACCACTTACTATAAATTCTAACACGTGTCTTCATTCAATGTCACTGCCCCGCTCCATCAGCAGGGTCTGAGCTTTGGGGGGCAGTACTGTGTTTGCCTTGTTTCCCAGAGTACATCCTAGCATGCGGTTCAGGGATACATCTGCTGCTGATAAACCTCATGTGAAAGCAGCTGTCTACACTGCCTAAGGGCCTATGTGACCAACTCACAACTAGAAGACCTGTAAAGTCCAACTGTACCCTCCCCTTGCTTTCCTCTCTAAACAGACTATTCCCACCACCCTCTTCCTTTTCTCTTTATTTTGCTCTTTGGAGGCAGGGTCTTACAGTGAAGACAAGACTGTTCTCAAACTCTCCATCCTCCTACCTCAGCCTCCCACAGGTGCATGCCACCACGGTCAACTCCCTCCCTCAGGCAGTGGAGAAAGGGTTATTTGCTTTTCAACCCACAACTTAATCAATCACAAGGCAAAGAGCCCCACCAAACAGCTGAACATTCATCCCTCAGTAACTCTATAACAGCACTTTCTCTGCACTGCTTACAACTACAGCATTCTAAGTAGATGAAGTCACATGCTCTGCATCTTATTTAATAACAAGTAAAACACTCCATTAAAACTACAAGTCAAGACTTTAGTTTTCTCCTTCTGATTTAGAAAATATCCGAACACTAGAGCCTCTTGGACAGACATTCCTTCCTCATTCCTCTCCTCATCCGATTGGGAAGATAAAATGACAATGCATGCTGTGATGGTTAGTGCTTCTCATGTCAAGTTAATATCTAGAAAGCCCTGGGAGGTGGACCTCTGATTGGGCCTGCTATGGTTTCTTTGTGTTTTCCTGGAATTAGCTCTGTAGACCAAGCTGGCTTTGAACCCACAGAGATCTGCCTTACTCTGCCTCCTAAGCTAGGATTAAAGGTGTGCACAACCACTGCCTAGTCAGCTTTCAATAACTGAAATGGGAAGACCTGCCCACTGTGGTTAGCACCACCCTCTGGCTCAATCCTGGCCTGTATAAAGTAGAGAAAACCTGAGCAGCAAGCTCTCATCTTCTGATTTCAAGTATAATGTGACTAGATCCTTCAAGTTCCAACTTCTCAGCTAAAATGAACTGTAACATGGAGCTGTGAGCTAAAATAAACTTTTCTCCCGTAAGTTACTTTTGCCAGAATATTTTATCCTAACAATGAAGAAAGAAACTAAGACACATCCCAACAGCTCTAAAATGTTACATATTCTGCAGGTTAAATTTTTTTTGTTATAGTTTGTTCATAACTAGCATGGTTTTGTTATTTACAACAGGCTGCCTCCTAACTATAGTGATACTTGGAAACAAACAAAAACAAAAAGTGCACAGATACCATTAAATCATCTCTTTTAGGTCAAATTTTAGAATTCAGACTGAGTAGTTCCTCTTCGATCATCAACATTAACAGATGTAGTCTACACATCCATGTAGCCAGTTCTCACTTACAGAAGTGAGCCACAATGGGTGTACCCAGTTCTCAAGAAGTCCAAAACCTCCACAGCTTCCAGTATCATGCTAGAGACATGCGGAAAACAAGACCAGACATTATATAGAGCCATCCACTATCCCTAAAGCAATAAACCGACTCCTGTATCTTCCAGGAGACCCAGAACTAAGAAGCATTGATCTCAAAAAATGTTGCTTCTTAAAAAACCTAAAACTCTTAGAAGTCAGCTAAAACACTCTGAAACACACACACACACACACACACACACACACACACACACACACCAAACACACACAAAAAAACAACCTCACTGAGAAATGCTGCCCTCTCAAAACTAAAACTTGTTTCTTGAATCTTCAGAAAGTATCCCTTATTTTTGGGAACAGTGCAAAGTATATCTGCATCCACTTTTTAAATTTCTTTAATAAGATTTTTTTATTTTTAAAAATTTATTTTTATTTTATGTGCATTGGTGTTTTGCCTGCATGTATGTCTGTGTGAGGTTTTTGGCTCTTGGAGTTATAGAACGTGTGAGTGCTGGGAACTGAATTTGGGCCCTCTAGAAGAGCAGTTAGTGCTCTTAACAGCTAGGCCATCTCTCTAGCTCCAGACACTGTGACTTTGTGACAGCTAGGCCATCTCTCTAGCTCCAGACACTGTGACTTTGTGACAGCTAGGCCATCACTCCAGCTTCAGAAACTGTGACTTTGTGACAGCTAGGCCATCTCTCCAGCTCCAGAAACTGTGTCTTTGTGACAGCTAGGCCATCTCTCTAGCTCCAGACACTGTGACTTTGTGACAGCTAGGCCATCTCTCCAGCTCCAGACACTGTGACTTTGTGACAGCTAGGCCATCTCTCCAGCTCCAGACATTGTGACTCTGTGACAGCTAGGCCATCTCTCCAACCCCAGACACTGTGACTCTGTGACAGCTAGGCTATCTCTCCAGCTCAGACCCTGCAACTTTGTGACAGCTAGGCCATCTCTCCAGCTCAGACACTGTGATTTTTGTGACAGCTAGGCCATCTCTCCAGTCCCAGACACTGCAACTCTGTGACAGCTAGGCCATCTCTCCAGAACCAGACCCTGCGACTTTGTGACAGCTAAGCCATCTCTCCAGCTCAGACACTGTGACTCTATGACAGCTAGGCCATCTCTCCAGCCCCAGATACTTGGACTCTGTGACAGCTAGGCCATCTCTCCAGCCCTGACACTGCGCCTCTGTGATAGCTAGGCCATTTCTCCTGCCCAGACACTGGGACTCTGTGTACATTTAGAAATACCTGGCCTGAATACAGTAGGAAACCCTCAAAAGCTAATTTTCAGACAGGAGTAACAAATTTAGCATTTAATAAATCTATAATTGTTGGGCCCTGCTAATTAAAGTCAATGTCTACCATTATCTGGACAGCCTTCTAAGCTCAGTGAAAAATGGGACACCTCCTTTACCAGCAGGGCTTCTCCTCCTTCTGACCTTGTCTGGGGAGTCTGAATCACTTACACCCTCTACCTGCAGAATGTCACACTGCCTTGGTGAAATTACAGGTCCAACTCCCTTCCCTCCCAATTCCCCATAAGAAACCCAATCAAGTACCTGAGATTCCTGGAATGTCTCCCCATGCTAATGAGGAATCTCAGTACCTTAGTCTTAAAGCCACTGACCTTTGCCCACCCTGGATATTCCTAACCTGGTCCCTAAAACTATATAACCCTTTCTTCAGCCTAATAAAGTGTATGTGTACAAGCCCGTCCCAAATAAAGAAATATGCAGAATTGAACTACTCTGAAAGGTCAGTGGAACCACAAGAAGACTGACAAAGTCAACTAACCTGGGCCCATGTGGGTTCACAGAGATTGAACTACCAACCAACAAGCTTGTAGGAGCTGGACATAGGCCTCCCTATATATTTGTAGTTGATATGCAGCCTGGTCTTCATGTGGAGCATGACCTAACAATTGGATCAGGAACTGTCTCTAACTCTTTTGCCTGCCACTAGATCCCCTCCCCTAGCTTGACTGCCTGATCAGGCCTTAGTCCTGCACTGACTTGATGTCCCAGGGTGGGTGGTACACAAGTAGGGCTTACCCTTCCCGAGGAGAAGAGGAAGTAGTAATGGAAGGATTCATGAGGGTGGGTCTGGGGGGAAAGGAGAGAAGGGACTGCAATCTTGACCTAAAGCGAATAAATAAATTAATTAATAAAAGAAAAAAGAAACCATATCAGAGAGCTATTTCATTGAAGATCACTGGAGAAGGGCTTTGCCTAAAAGAACTGCAGCACTAAGACCCTCAAGGAGGCCTCCCCCCCCCACCCTCTCGCCCCATAGCATTCACTCCCAGCTGACTGGGATCCTACAGAACTCCACCCTTTCAGGACTCCCTACATCCTTCCAGCCTGATGTGCAGCTACATCTGGAAACCCTGAGAAAGAGGAAGAAGGGAAAGCAGAGGATGGTAAATCACAGCTGGAGCCCAAAACACAAAACACACATAATCATTATCCTGGGTTCCACAATCCCATAAGACTATAGATTTATTTACAAAAGAGTTCACAAAGTTGACAATACTAAACTATGCCTTCAGAAGGTCCTGGATTAGAAACTTTACTTTTGCACAAGATAAAAAAAAAATTGATTTAATGATTAAGCAGATAAATTTAACTCCCAGAGAACTCCCCTTAAAAGACAAACAATCTACACAAAGAAAAAATGAAAAACAGAAACTCTACATAAAGTAAAAATAACTGAAGTCTGTTTAATATTTGAATAGAGAGAAATCATGGTCTCCATACCCTGAAAGATAAAACAAAAGTAGGCTTGGCATTCTATATACAAACTCCAGATTCTGTATCTGTAATGTCATCACAAACAGCTTCTCGCGAGCAATGTGGAGCTAGACTCCACGTCATTCTCAAACTGTATTCTGTCGCAAGTGTTACAGGTGTCTGAGGATCTCAGTGTAATGGCCTTGGGAAACACAAAGGAATGTTGCTCTTTGCTCAGAGTGAAGCTAACGTATCTTCAAGGGAGAACATTGGAGGTATTTGAATTTTATGTTCACATTAGAGAGGTGAGTCCTATATATTTTAGAAGACTAGTATTTATTTTCTCTGAATTTAGTCAGGAGTTGTCAACTTATTTCTAGTTGAGTATGACAGTAGTAAGGTTTTCAAAGCCTACTGAAAACAAGTAACATTAAATATGTGATTTATGAGATTAGGTTGTGTGCTATTTTGACTGAAGTTGACTTTCCTTTGTCATTTCAAAGAGAGAAAATGAATGGCCTATAAAACTGTAAGAGTTGATCTGTCAGAAATAATTCCCAATTGCATAATGTTTTTACAAAGTGATTTAATTTATTTTAATCCTATTTATAATGTAAAGTATAAGATGATGATAATATTGGCTTCTAAAGTTTTAGCCAAAAATAGCATTTTAATTATTATAGAAATGTCTATAAGTAATCTCATAATTTATCAATTCTGTATTTAATTTTGACATGTTTCTCATAATTCATCATTGTATATAATACTGTGATAGATATCCCACAGTACATACATATTTTTGTCAACATAAATTCCTAGAAATAAGTTTGCCAGATAAAATCTTATACACAATTTATACTTTGGTACTTGCTGGTAAACTGTTCATTAGAAGCACTGTATTGATTTGTACTGTTATATGGAACATTTCTTTAAAATTCTCTAACAATTAAATTTTATTATTAAAAACATTGTATTCTGTCTGTAGTCACTGCATATAAACACATAAAACACTGTCAGGCTAATTTTCTAATGTTTCTAGATTTGAGAAAATGAGTGGATAAAAGCTTTGGATACAGCTATATAAAATTCCCCCTCAAGGACCATGAGGAGCAATATGGTTCTAGATCAGAAAGGAAAATAAACAAACAGTGGCCACTTACCCTGTTTCATAGAAAACATGGTTGTATGGACACATAAACCCTAAGGAATGCACAAAAACTTCTAAAGGTCATAAAAACAGCTCAGGAAAAACACAAGATCAATGCATAAAATCAGTTCTATTTCTACATTATAGCAACAAACAATCCAAAAATAAAAGTTAAGAAAGCAGAAGCACTTGGAAATAGTATGAAAATATTGAACAAGGAACAAACTTAGTAAAACAGAAAATAAAGAACAAACTTAGTGCCGGGCTGTGGTGGCTCATGCCTTTAATCCCAGCACTTGGGAGGCAGAAACAGGTGGATTTCTGAGTTCGAGGCCAGCCTGGTCTACAGAGTGAGTTCCAGGACAGCCAGGGCTACACAGAGAAACCCTGTCTCAAAAAACCAAAAAAAAAAAAAAAAAAAAAAAAAAAAAAAAAAAAAAAAAAAAAAAAAAAAAAAAAAAAAAAAAAAAAAAAAAAAAAAAAAAAAAAAAGAGAACAAACTTAGTAACTAACAAAGCATGGGATGCAAGTACAAAGAACTACAAAATGCTGCTGAGCGAAGGATAGATGGGATGATGTAAGAGCCCCAAGGCCATCGGTGTGCTCACCAAGTCACCGTCCCCACATATACACCGATACAAAGTAACCTCAGCAAGCGGATCAGTGTGCTCACCAAGTCACCTTCCCCACATGTACACGGATACAAAGTAACCTCAGCAAGCGCATCAGTGTGCTCACCAAGTCACCTTCCCCACATGTACATGGATACAAAGTAACCTCAGCAAGCAACTGGTTCTTTCTTAGAAACCAATAAGCTGATCCTAATTTTGTATGGAAAATTAGGAAAAGAATAGAGCAGATGAAAAGAACAGAGTTAAAGGCTTGTATTTCCAGATTTTAAAGCATTTTTAAAAAGCAATATAGTTAATTCAGTGTGATTTTGACTCCAAGTCAGACAAGTAGCCCAATGGAATGAAGAGACTTGAAATTTGAGAGATAAACCCTCCCTCCATCTACTGGTTCTAGACAAAAGTGTCATGGTCATTCAATAGGAAAATAAGAGTACTTTTAAAAATTGGTGTTAAGGTACATATTAACGAATCCTTACCCCAACCTACACTATCCAAAAATTAGCAAGCATTAAAAACATAAAACTCTTACAAGAAAAATAGAAGAGTTAATGATTTATTAGATATGGTACCAAATATGATAGATAAAAAGAAAAATTTGTGAACTCAACTTGTTCAATTTTTTTGTACTTCAAAAGACAACATTAAGAAAATAAAAATCCAAACCAAAGGAATTGGAAAAATGGCTCAATTAGTAAAATACTTGCCTAGCAAGCATCAGAACTTGCATTTGTAATCCCACCAATGTCAAGACAGGAGACAGAGCTTGCTGGCCAGTCAGCCTAGCCTACTTGGTGAAGTTCCAGGCCATTGAGAGACCATCTCAAACAGAGGAAGCAGCTGAGAAACAATAACTGATATCATATTCCGAATTCCAACTACATAAATAAGCATAAGAGTACGTGAAGAAAGGAAAGGAAAAGAAGATGGACAACAATAGGAAGAATGTTTTTCTTTCTTTTTTTTTTTTTAAGATTTATTTATGTATGTACATTGTGGTTCTCCTCGGACACACCAGAGGAGGGCATCAGATCCCATTACAAATGGTTGTAAGCCACCATGTGGTTGCTGAGAATTGAACTCAGGACCTCTGGAAGAAGAGCCAGTGTTCTTAACCACTGAGCCATCTCTCCAGCCCAGGAGGAATGTTTTTAACTATATAAAGAACTTGATTCTAGAATATATAAAGAAAAAAATTAAAAATGATAAAACAACATATAGTTCAATTTAAAAATATGTAAACTATTTGTATACAAAATTTACCTAAGAATATATAAAAATAGCCAGTAGAAGTCTAAGAATATAGCATGCACATATCCATGAGTATGAATTCCCAGTACCACCAGCACCACCAAAACAAAAACAAACAAACAAACAAAAAGCCAATTCTAGGCTTTTTGTCACTGTGACAAATACTAAGAGAAACAGTTTAAAAGAAGAAAGATTTCTTTTGGCTCATAGTCATAGAAGCTGACGGCCTCGCTGATTTTAGGACTTTGATGAGAAAGAACACCATGGCGGGAGGACTGTATGACAGTCTACCTCATGGTAGACAGGAAGCAGAGAACTGAGCAGGAAGAATCCAGGGACAAGACATATCCTTCAGCCTTCCAAGAGCACACCTGTAGAGACATACAACTTAACAGTGGACACCAGGAACGTGTGGGAAGCGTGCGGGAGTGAAGAACGGAGCTAGACAAACGTACCTATTTGATTTGTTTTTTGTTTGCTTGTTTGTTTTATTTTAAATGAAAGTGACTTCTTAAATCAAAAAATGTTTTGTAGCCAGTCAATGGTGGTGTGTGCCTTTAATCTCAGCACTTAGAAGGCAAGGGCAGATAGATCTCTGTGCGTTCAAGGCCAGCCTGTTCTACAGAGTGAGCTCCAGGACAGCCAGGACTACGCAGTTAGAATCCCTGTCTTGAAAACCAGAGAGAAGGGGAGGGGGTGTACAGAGTACTTATTATCAGAGAGAAGGGGGTGTACAGAGTACTTATCATCAGAGGGGGGTGTACAGAGTACTTATCATCAGAGAGAGGGAGGGTACAGAGTACTTATCATCAGAGGGGGGTGTACAGAGTACTTATCATCAGAGAGAGGGAGGGTACAGAGTACTTATCATCAGAGGGGGG
>CM052712.1:26014457-26025524 GCA_028551405.1 Uromys caudimaculatus | reverse complement strand
GCCTTTGTAGTAGGATCTGATGATTTTTTTAATTTCCTCGGAATCTGTTGTTATGTCTCCCTTTTCATTTCTAATTTTGTTAATTTGGATTCTGTCTCTGTGCCCTCTGGTTAGTCTGGCTAGGGGTTTATCTATCTTGTTGATTTGGTATCTTTATTTACCAATCAGAAATAACTTGGGGGCAGGGTCACAGATCTACTTCTGACTACGGGTCTTGGGGGCCACACTTAGCATTACAATAGACCGCAAGACCAAACCTCAAAACAGGTTTCCTCTGACAGACACTCAGAGTAGAAGCAGACCACACATGGTTCTCCAGCCTTGCCTTAAGAGCCTAAAATACCCACAGAAAGTCTAAAAGAGCTACCACAAATTCATCCATCTAATCTTTTTTTGAAAACCCAAGTAAATAAATCCGAATATAATCTGCATCATCTTTCACAATGATTAAAATGCTCATGTGATCCTACTGAATCAATCTTAAATCATATAGGTGATTATAATTAGAATTTCGTTTCTTTTAAACTTGAGTCCCAGCTCCCTAAAACTTTTCCTCTGTTCCTTGACAAAATCTAAAGCTTTGTCCATGGAGATCAAGAACAGCAGCATGAGCTGAAGAGAGGAAAGTCTCTGATGAGGACACATTCCACAGAGGCTCCTCACAGACTATCCCCATGAAGGGCTTAAAGCAGTGTTGGGTGAATTAGCCACATGCAATTTATACGTTGTGCCAAGTCTCCAGCTGTATAAGAGCACACCTCCAACAGGAAGTGATGACAGTTCTGGCCCACTCCCTTCACCTAAAAATGTAAATGGCGAACAGAGCTCACTTGAGCACAGTAGCTCTGAGGCTGGTTTCCTAATTTTGAGGCAATGCTGGTAGATTCTGCTTTTATTTTAAAGTAGAATTCAAGCGCATGTATGATTAGTTCACATCTGGACAGTGTCACCTGCCTCTGTTTTTAAAAAGTGTTAGATCCTAATGGCATGCCTGCCTCATGTGGATTTGGAAAGCCACAGATTGAGTATGATCACTCCAGATAATTAATGGGACAGTTAACATCTCTTTAAATTATCCCAACAGAACGGTGTGCTATTCTCTATCTAGCTGCTACAAATGATCTCTATCCAGGACAACCATTATATTTAAAACATACCCCTCAAATCTGTGTGACATTTCCCTAGAATTTTCTAAATTCATACATCTTAAAATACTCTTTTAAAGGTGTTGGGGAACATACTCAAGGCCTTGCGTATGTGAGGCAAGGACTGCATGTACTATGTCCCTATATCTGAACCCTTTTTTTTTTCTCAGACAGGGTCTTACTGTGTAATCCAGGCTAGTCTAGAACTTGCTATCTTCGTAATTCTGCTTCCCAATTACAGGCATACACCATCACAAGAGGCCCTGAGCACCTTTTAGTGCAGGTATAAGGTACATCTATATCTATATAATTAGTTTTTAATCATCCATTTGACACAACCTAGAGTTTAGAATAGGAAATTTCAATTGAGGACTAGCCTCTATCAGATTGCCCTGGGCCATGTCTGTGGGCAATTCCTTGGTTGTTACTTAGAGAGGAGGGTCCAGCCACCCTGGCCAGGTGGCCTGGGTTGTATAAGAAAGCTAGCTGAGCATGACCCAGAGGAAGGAAGTCAGTAAGCAGCATTCATCCATGGTGCTGCTTCAAATTCCTGCTTGAATTCATGCTGTGGCCTTTCTTGATGACAGATGGAGACTTCAAAGTATAAGACACACAAACTCCTTCCTCTGTGAGGTCCTTTTGGTCAGAGTGTTTTATCACAGCACTAAAAACAAACTAAGACAATGTCAAAACATGACCAAGTTAAATAAGCATATTTGACAATGTCATCTGGTTACATACAACGGCATGTATTTATTTGTGGTCCCAGCTTGCTGAGGTACTAGGAGTTCTTGATAACTTGGATAAGCTAGTGAGACTTCATCTCTTTAAAAATAAGTAGCACTCTATGCAACATAAACTTCAGAGCTAGTCCTGAATAACAGAAATTTCACAAATTTTTCAGTCTGGACAAACTGCCTAACTTGAACATCAACTATGAAAAAATAGCTTCTGTCAGAATAGAAAGTGTAAGGTGAAGTCACAAAGATAAGAAGTTGATTATGTTGTTGTTTTAAAGCTTAAAGCAAAGTACATTTTGTTCAAAGATCTTCCTTCATTTCAAGTTGCCTGAAACTATTCTCAAAATGCACAATAAGGAGATAAGTGTATTGGCAAAGTTGATACATTACCTGAACTCACCTGTGTGGATGGCCAGCTATCTCCCTAACAGAATTATTGCCGTAACTGGCACAGGTTACTCACCTCTCCAAATCCGCCTTTTCCTAGAACTCTATATTGTCTGAATGTGCTCTTTGTTACTGGACGCCTAACCAATTAAAAAAAAAGTTTCAGATGTCTTAATGCACTGTTACTGTAAAATAGAAAAGCCTACCTAGAGCTGGTGTTAACCCTATCTGTTGGCCCATATTGCCTAAAACAGAGTGCCTGAGATGAAGGTGTCTATGTTCAGGACTCTTAGCTCTCATCTTTTCATTCAGAGAAACAAGCACATTTAAAATATATTAAAAACACCGACACAAATACAGAACAGCTCAGTCATCCTCTATAATTTAAGATAGGTATTCAAGCAGCCCATTCTAGGAAATATGTATGTTTACAGCTAATGGAACCATCTTCTTTTCAAGAAAAAATCTTTGGCATACTTTCCAACCTGTCAAAAGGCTACTCAAGAAAACTATATAAACAGCACACTTTTCTTTATGTAAAGTACCTCAAAATGTAACCTCTCAAAAAGAAATGTGTTTGAGTGAGAGAGACAGAGACAGAGAGACAGTGACAATGAGAGACAGGGACAGAGACAGAGAGACAGAGACAGAGAGAGATAGGCAGGGTGGCACGCACCTTTAATCCCAGTACTCAAGATGCAAAGGCAAGTAGATCTGTTTAAGGTCAGCCTGGTCTACAAAGCAAGTTCAAGACCAACCATACTATATAATGAGACCTCATCTCAAAAATGGGGTGAGGAGTCAGATGTCAATTATTAGTGGTAATTTATAATAATCAATAATCATTTTAGAAATAGTAATCCCAACTGTACTGATAGCAACTGATGCTTTTATGGCACTTCTTTTGTGCACCAAACCCTGGACTAAGCATTGTACATGCATCTGCCAGCAAGAATCAAGTCGTGTAGAGTTTTGTGGTTGTTTGAATAAAAATGGCCCTAATAGGCTCATAGGAGTGGCATTATTGAGAGGTGTGGCTTTGCTGGAGTGGGTGTGGCTTTGCTGGAGAAAATGTCTCACTGGGGGTGGGCTTTGGGTTTTCAGAAGCCCAAGGCAGGCTCAGTGTCATTCTGTCTTCCTGCTGCCTGCCAACATGTATGTAGAACTCTCAGCTACCTCTCCAGCACCATGGCTGCCCGTGTGCCACCATGACAATAATGAACTAAATCTCTGAACTGTAAACCAACCCCAATTAAATGTTTTCCTTTATAAGAATTGCCATGGGCATGATGTCTCTTTCAGCAATAAAAACCCTAACTAAGACAGGAGTTTAAGTATCTCTGTACAGAAAAAGGATCTATAGCTCATAGTGGTTAAGTCACTTCCATAATGACACACAGCTAGCAAGAATTTGAACAGAGGCTTAGACTGCGAAGTTTCAACCACTGCATTGTTTTACTATAAAGCCAAAATATGTTTTGTTTTCTAACCATGTTCCATGAGCATTAACTACCATTTTAAAGAGAAAGAATGGAGTCTACTGAATCAGAAGAAATTATATAATATTCTACCTTTTAAAGATTTCAATGTAAAATAATATGTACAATCAAGATTTCCAATAGTATTGTAATAGGTAGAAAAGTTAACACCAAATAGTATGCATTGTGAGAAGTTACTACTTTTAGTTACTATTAAATTAAAACCTACCTTTCTAGCCATTTCCATTGTAAAAATCGATTAAAGTATCTACTCTCTTGGTATTCTTCAAATGGTGCTTCACTCAAATACTTATAGACAATTCTAGAAAAGATTTTACATAATTATGTATTTATCATGTAAGAACATGACAGCTGTATCATAGTTAAGAAACATTCAGTGAGAAAGTTAACCCTTATACACAATTCACTATATAGAATTTGCTATTATAGAAGTCCATAGATTTCAATGTTATCAGTGAAATACAAAAAAATTTTAAAGACATATAATCCCTTTACTCTCTAAAAGTCAGAAGTTTTTTGTTGTTGTTGTTGTGTTTTTGTTTTTGTTTTGTTTTGTTTTTTGGTGTTTCAAGACAGGGTTTCTCTGTATAGCCCTGGCTGTCCTGGAACTCACTCTGTAGACCAGGCTGGCCTCGAATTCAGAAATCCGCCTACCTCTGCCTCCCAAGTGCTGGGATTAAAGGCATGCGCCACCACTGCCCAGCAAGTCAGAAGTTTTTTATGTATATGGACATAAAATAAGTAATAACTTATTAATGGGGTGAGGAAAACTGTTCAGTCAGTAGAGTGTCTTCTTTTTAGACATGAATACCTAAGCTTGGGTCCTCAGAACCCACATAAAAAGCCAGGCTTGATTGTGCGTACCTGTAATCTCAACACTTGGGAGGCAGAGACAAGAGGATGAGGAGTTCATGGATAGCTTTGACATAGTGAGATCAAGGTTAGTGTAGGCTACCTGAGAACCTCTCTCAAAAGCTTGATGTTGCAGCCTTAGCTTAGGAGTCTGTGTAGGGGGGTGAAGACCAAAAGATTGAGGCGTTTGCTGGCCGGCCAGTCTAGGCAAAACAGCCAGGTCCATATTCAAGGAGAGATTCTGTATCAAAAAAATTAGATGGAACACAACTGAAGAAAACAATTTCAATTTTGACCTTTGGCATTCACATGTACACATACATACAAATACCTACATCTATACACATACACACACACACACACACACAAGAATATAGGAATAGAAAGATAATAGTTTAAAAGGCATTTGAGGTGTGTGCATGAGTGTGCATTTCATGAAAAAGTAAACCTTTACCAACAAAACTAAGTGTTTAAATGTATAGTAATAGTCCTATGTTAGGAAATAATGTATGTTACACCATCTTTTTTTAAATGTACACCTAATAAATTATTTGATGCTATACATCTGTGTGTCTGTGTGTATGTATTGTATGTGTGCACAATGTGTGCATGTGTATGTGGTACATTGACTCAAAATCCTGGAATATAGTTGTCTTCAGCCCCTATCACACCCCCTACCCTCGATGCTGGGGTTACAGGCACAAACAGTCCTACTGGGCTTTTATATGAGTATAGGACAGGTGAACGCAGGTCCTCTTGCTTTAATAGCAAACTGCCTTACCAACTGAGCAATCTCCCTACACTACAGTTTCTTGAAGAAACTGTATGAAATTATTGGATCTTATTTATAATTCTATTATAGGAGTAATAAAATTCTTACTTGGGGTACTGAGGATATGGTTCTGTAATAAAGTGCTTACAAATGTGTGACACTCTGGGTTCAATCCCTAATACCACAAAAACATATCAAGGGCAGGTACACTACTTGTAAGAGAACAGAGCAGACAGAGGGCAAGTCACAGGCTTTACAGATTACTTCCTTTGCAAGTAGACAGATCTGGCCTTCTGAAGGGGAGGTATGAGTTGAAGCATTATAAAAGTTACCCAGATATTGCAAACTAGGACTCAAGCATAGACAAAGTCCAAATGGAAAAACACTGTGGTATCTTTGTGGAATTGGTAGTAGGAACTGAAAAGGCTTTGGAAATTCTCTCACTATTTCTACTGAGTTTTAGAATCTTAGCCAGTCTCAGGATTTCTGTTTCGCTTTATTCTTTATTTTAAATAATGTAATTCATATGTCCTAGATAATGAAGACCCCTATGGGTACCGTAGCCTTCACAGGAATGTACACTTGTCAATATGTATCTAGCATTAAGACACGGTATGCTTTTCTGAAACTTCCTTTATGAGAAGAGAGGAGGGTTCCCAGACAGGAGATACAATGCTATTATTTTTCTCAAAGGTAATGTGAAATGACAGTACTCAGCACTCAGGAGGCAGAAGATGAATGTCTTGTGAGTTCGAGGCCAGCCTGGTCTACAGAGTAAGTTCCAGGACAGCCAGAGCTACACAGAGAAACCCTGTCTCAAAAAAAAAAAAAAAAAAAGTAGTAGAATATCTGTGTCTTATTTACTAAAAAATATAACTCACAAAACAAAACAAAAGCTTTTCAGCCTCAGTCATTTTGAGAATGAGGAAGGGATATAAATGGTGTCCTCACACTTTCAGTCTGAATACTCCTCAGGAAGCTCTCTAGATCAGCTCTTGCTTTCCAATAGGGCAGGGAGGACTGTTCCATCTCTTGAGAGCTATCCTCAGATGTCACCTATCTCATGTCTGGAATCTTTGCAAAAAGTGCACAAACCACCTGATTCCTTGGGGAATATGTCCATGTGAAGATGTTGGCTGATGTGTCCTCAACATGACTACTATATGTAAAATGCAGCAGGGAAGAGTAACAAAGACAGTGGAGAGGTCAAGATTGCCAGAACACCTACTTGGGCAAGTCCTGCCTTAGCCATTCAGAAGTATGGAGCCTGAGGCAAGTTATCCAACTTCTATGGCCTCAGCTTCTCATTTGGTAAATTATGCCCAGAAGGGACAAATGGGATAATATCTGCAAAGTATCTAATTTGCAGTTGTCACTACTACTGCACGTCTCTTTGTACACGTATGACAGGAAGAGTTCATGACTCACCCTGAGTAGAGGAATTTAAAAGACAATAAAGTCCAGATCCCTTCTTGTGTCTCTAAAATCAAGCAAAAGGAAAAGGTTTTTTATGCTTAACCACAATGACCTAGGACTATAGTGAACAGAGACACAAGACCATGTCTGTCTGTCTGCCATACTAGAGAAAGAACCAAACAGAATCAACATCTTTTTGAAAAAGAAGTTCAAACAGGGGCTGGGGGCTTATTTCATGGTAGAACACTTGCCTAGCAAGTGAAAGACCCTGGCTTTGGTCCTCAGCTATAGGAGGCAGAGAGAAGACAAACCAAAAGAAGAAAAAAGGAAGGAGTAAGGAGAAAGAAGAAAAAAGGAGGAAGAGGAGACGGATACTACTCCAGGCATGTGCAAATACACACACACACACACACACACACACACACACACACACACACACACACACATATTTTTATTATTTCTTTTATTTTTGAGATTATATCATTTCTCCCTTCCTTTTCTTCTCCCACCCTAAACAAACCTTCTCATATAGCCCTCCTTTCTGTTTTTCAAATATATATATTTATGCTTATATAGAAATATATTTATATATTAAACACATAAGTACAATCTGCTCAGTCTATGTACCATTACTTGTCTGTATATTTTCACAGCTGACCACTTGGTATTGGTGTGTCTTTCCACAGGGAAGACTGTTCCTCCCCTTCTAAGCATTCCTTAATTGGCTGTAGGTCTTGGTATAGGGTTGAAGCCTGTGGCTTTCCTCTGTCCACATTAGCATGTCTATTGTTGTTGTCTTTGTTCATAAATATTTTTAAAGGAAGTTCAATTTACTAGAACACCAGGAATATGAATATTGAATGAGAATAAGCAAAAGATGTCAAAATGCTGGGCAGTGGTGGCACATGCCTTTAATCCTAGCACTTGGGAGGCAGAGGCAGGCGGATTTCTGAATTCGAGGCCAGCCTGGTCTACAGAGTGAGTTCTAGGACAGCCAGGGCTACACAGAGAAACACTGTCTCGAAAAACAAACAAACAAACAAACAAACAAACAAACAAAAATATGTCAAAATTAAAATTCTTGCTGGGACAAAGTACAGAATTAATAATGAATCTGTCATTTAAACTGGGCTCTAAAAATGCATTAGCTATGTGCTAGCTATGTGGGAGGTGTTAAATATACCTGTAACAGCTAGCATAAAGTGCTTTTCTTAAGAAGCCTCTGTGACAGAAATCTATTTAAAATTATTTGGTGGTTAATTTGCTGTTTTGTGGTTTCAACATTTGTAGATTTCTGATGTGATACATTATTATACTTTAAACTTGTTTTTATAGTCCAGCTGTTATCCTCCTGGTCCACCCTTGGACAGTTCCTCATTCCATTTCTCCTCCCCCATCTCCAAGAGGATGTCCCCAGACCCCACCCCACCTCACCAGGCCTCTCCACTTCCTGGGGCCTCTAGTCTCTTGAGGGTTAGGTGCATCTTTTCTCACTGAGGCCAGATCAGGTGTCAGGGGCCTCATATCAGCTAGTGTATGCTGCCTGGTTGGTGGCTTAGTGTCTCAGAGATCTTGGAAAATTATTTTTGTTTTGTTTTTTGTTTTGTTTTTTGTTTTGTTTTTTGTTTTGTTTTTTGTTTTTTAAGACAGGGTTTCTCTGTATAGCCCTGGCTGTCCTGGAACTCACTCTTTAGACCAGGCTGGCCTCGAACTCAGAAATCTGCCTGCCTCTGCCTCCTGAGTGCTGGGATTAAAGGCGTGCGCCACCACGGCCCAGCAGAAAATTATCTTTTAATATTGATAATGTAATTGACTTTAAGTTTTTGGGGACAAAGAAATTGGAACAAAAACATAGAAGACATGAGACAAAAGTTATTTATTCTTTTTAAAGAAGATCCTAGAAAAGTTCTGTGTCAATAGATGAGGGGTTATTTTATTTTAAAGTATGAATACCAAAACAATTTTGTTTTGTTTTGTTTTTTTCAAGACAGGGTTTCTCTGTGTAGCCCTGGCTGTCCTGGAACTCACTCTGTAGACCAGGCTGGTCTCGAACTCAGAAATCCACCTGCCTCTGCCTCCCAAGCACTGGGATTAAAGGTGTGCGCCACCACTGCCTGGCTACCAAAACAATTTTAAACATGCCTTTCTGTAATTAATATCTTCTGTACATATACATACGTGAATTAGACTCAGTATGGACATTAAATATAGTGTCTTCCATTTCTTTGGTTTTACAATAATTGGAAGCAAGGCAACCAAGAGATCTCACTACAGAGTATAAATTTAGGACCATGGGCATCTGAGTTATTAATTCTGTACTTTGTCTTAGGAAACAATCTTATCTCTCTCTCCCACCCTCCCCTCTCTCTTTCTCTTCTCTCTCCCTCCCCCTCTCTGTTTCTCCTTTACTCCCTTTTGCCTCTGGCTGACTTGGGTAAATTTCTTTATGTTGCCAAGATTTCATATATTCAGGTTGTGGCATGCTAAATCAGTGCACTGAACTTAAGAATCCCTGACACCTTTGCTCTGTTCTTTGAAGCTTTTGAAGCTTTCTAATCTAGTACATAAATGTCAGCCTACTGAAGTTCATGGCTCCTAAGTAACCGATAGAATTTTGTAATGTAAAGCCTTTTGTTTCCTTATGTAACGTGTGAAGGCAAATTTTAAGAAAAATAAATGCATATAGTCATAAACTGACATCATTTTACCATCGCATTTTATGTTCTTATACAAGAGATCAATTTTGAAATACTATGAGTTTTATTTTTCCTAGTTTAATATAAAAAATAAACCCACAGTGTCTTCTTGGATTATAAATTAATCTGAGTTAATATTAAAATGAAATAATAAATAAATTTCATCTGTGTCAAAAAAAAAAAATCTTGCTGAGAATAGTGGCACACACCTTTAATCCAAAAACTCAGTAGGCAGAACCAGATGGATCTCTGTGAGTTCAAGGCTAGCTTGGTCTATACAGTGAGTTTCACACCAGCCACGATTACACATTAAGACTTTGTCTTGGCCGGGCATTGGTGGTGCATGCCTTTAATCCCAGTGCTTGGGAGGCAGAGGCAGGTGGATTTCTGAGATCGAAGCCAGCCTGGTCTACAGAGTGAGTTCCAGGGCAGCCAGTGCTACACAGAGAAACCCTGTCTCAGAATCCCACACACCCCCCAAAAAAGACTTCTCTCAAAAAAATTCTTATACAGAGAAAAATCTATTTTAATATCATGCCTGGCTAGAAAAGCAACAGCAGAAACCATTCGTCCATCTGTGGACATAGGATTGCTAACTGAGTTTCTCACTGAAGGGAATACACATCTAAGCCATTTATATCCTTAGCATGCAGAGTACCTATACCTCAAGAGGCAGCCTGAGTAGATAGGGAGCCTTGACCTTTTTTTTTTTTTTTTAATTATTTATTTATTTAATGTATGTGAGTACACTGTAGCTGTCTTCAGACACACCAGAAGAGGGCATCAGATCTCATTATGGATGGTTGTGAGCCATCATGTGGTTGCTGGGATTTGAACTCATGACCTTCGGAAGAGCAGTCAGTGCTCTTAATCGCTGAGCCATCTCTCCAGCCCCGACTTTTTTTTTTTTTTTTAACTTTTATTCTTCTCTCATACATTCAGACTGCAGTTTCTCCTCCCTTCATTTCTCTCAGTCCCTTCCAAAACTTACCTCTTCCCCAGATCAACAATTCCTCTAACCCCCACACTACCCAAATAAAGAGAAAAAAGAGCAAGCCTCTCAGGGATGTCTATCAAACATGGCCTAACAAGATACAATAAGACTGGGCACAAGCTCTTTCATGGCTGGACATAGGAACCCAGTAGAAGGAAGAGGGTCTCAATTGCAAGCAAGAGTCAGAGATTGTCCCCATTCCCATATTGGGAGCCTCACAAGAACACTAAGCTGCATAACCATAAGGTATATGCAGAGGACCTAGCTCAGACCATACAGGGTCCTTTTGTCACTTCAGTTTCTGTGAGTCCCTATGAGCCCTGCTTAGTTGATTCTTTAGCCCAGGTTCTCATGATGTCCTCAAACCTTCTGGTTCCTACAATCCTTCCTCCCCCTATTCTGCAGTATTGACTGTGGGTCTCTGTATCTGCTCCCATCAGTTGCTATATGATGCTTCCTGATGACAATTGAGCTACCACCAATCTATAAGTATAGGAGAATATCATTTTCACTGCCCCCCCCCCCTTGCCAGTAATGTTTGGTTCTATCCTGGATCTCTGGGCTGT
>CM052712.1:25952235-26014357 GCA_028551405.1 Uromys caudimaculatus | reverse complement strand
GGACCCAGTAGGAAATAATCCTATATGGGGGTGGGTGGGTGGGTTGGAGGTGGAATTCCCTCATAGAGGCGGGATGGGGAGGGGATAGGGGGTTTCCAAAGAGGAGACCCAGAAAAGGGGAAACATTGGAAATGTAAATAAAGTATCAAAAAAAAAAAAAAAAAAAGAAAGAAAAAAGAAACAGGAGGCGTTTGACCATGCTCCTGGAAAACCAGGCTCCTGACACGAGACTGCAGCTCTCCATAGGCCTCTAACTGTGGTTCATGTAGCCCCAAACCCTTCCACAGGTAGAGGTGTGGTCATGTAGCCTCAAGACTTCCCAATGTTAATGAGGCACCTAGAGGTTTAGTCACTCCCCTTCCCAGTTACTATTTCAACTTTGCCCCTCCCTGAGGTGGGGTGGGGGTATGGATTCACCCATGCCGCTCTCATGACAATAAATGCCCTGAAACCCTGGACTGTTTCTCTTCATCTGCCGTGGGGAACAATGGAACAGGCCATCATCTAAAAAGCCGTGTCTAGTCTCCCTCAGAAGGCCTCCCAGCACACCCAGCTACAGCTGCTAACCAAACCAAACCAAGTGAGCTAGCAGGCGCCTAGCCGCAGACCCCATGGGATCCCACCGAGCTCCTCCCTGCCTTTCCCCTATCGGAAGAGGCTACCTTTAGCCTGCCCGCCCCCACTTCGCTCTCAGCTCTTCTGCAGCAACCAGTGGCACCTGAGATGTCCAAGAGCGTGGGAACCCTACGGAGCCGGTTCTCTCATTAGTGGTCTCGTATCCTGCTTACAACATCAAGATAGACCAAAATAAGATAAGGAGATTTGAAAACTCTGAGTTTAAAAAAAAAATGTGTAAGAAAGCTCTTTAAAAGGCTCTTTGAGTTCACCATCATCTGTGTAGTCTGTCACTATCAGAAAGCCGTACAAGACACATGACTATACCAACATGAGTCAAAAGTTCTTACATTTGTTTCCACAGCTACTAAAAACAGTCCATCCTTCTGAACTGACTACCCTTTTCTCTTTTCTGCCCCCGACTTATGGCCTGTCTCTAGCACTGGAGTATGACTTCTTTAGATTAACAGTACTTTCCAATACATGCAGTTTAGTGTCTGTATCTTCCCCCTACCAAAACAGTTCTAATGAAAGGGAAAGGTCCTCCAGTGGTAGAGGAAGAGGAGAGCTACCACACTGAGTTAAAGAATGTCAGGGATGAAGAGATGGGAATGTTTGCTGTCTCTCTGCCTTTAATACATTCTTCTCTGCCACAGGACCTACATTAATCATTCCAAGTCCTAAATCCAGTCTCTCTGCCTCTCAGGTGACAGTGGTGATTATTTAGTTCTCAGCTTTGTTTGATTTTTCAGAAACACCTCAAAACCCCAAAAGTCTGTGGAACCTACCAATGCCCCCCAGCCTCTTAATTATCTCTAAAGCCTGCTCTTGCCCTTCATTATTGTATAGTCAGGGTTCTCTAGAGAAACAGAACTGATGGAATGGACATTTGGGATATATTAGAATGGCTTATGAACTTGTGGCCTAGCTAGTTCAATAATGACTGTCTACCAACAGAAAATCAAGAATGCAGTAGTTGTTCAGTCCGGAAGGCTGGATGTCTCAGCTGCTTCAGCATACGCTGGAATACCAAAGGAATAGGCTCTAATGTGAAGAAATACACTTACCAGAGAGAGTGAGAACAAACAGGGAAAAGCCAAGAGTTTCCTTCTTCCATGTTTATACATAGGCCAGAAGGTATTGCCCTGATTTAAGGCAGATCTCCTCACCTCAAAAGATCTGGGTTTGGTGTGGGTCTTCCCATTTCAAATGACTTAATTAAGAAAAATTCCTTAAAGGTGTTCCCAGTCACTTGGGTTTTAGTTAATTCCAGCTGTAGACAAGCTGACAACCAAGAATAGCCATCACAAGCCCATCCCTTGTCAACTTGACACACAATAATATCTCATGTCATGATTAATTTCCACATGGAAGCAATAACCAGGTCATAATTATGCCTAACATGATATAACCATCCCATGTACAGCTGCAAACACAGTATAAATTTTAGTATAGGTGGCAATGTCCATTTGAGGGATATTCTTTTGTTATCTCAAGACTTAAATATGATTAACTGTTGGAACACAGTCCAAGGATGTACTGAGGAAGGGAATTCTGAATGCTTGTGAGAAAATGCAAAAAAAAAAAAAAAAAAAAAAACCAAACCCAAGAGTCATGTGAACTCAGTTTCTTAAAAAATATTTTTCTTGGAAAGTGCTTTCAAGCTTCTCCAGGTATAGTGGATAGGAGTGAGTTTGCTTTATTCCTTACATCTGGCTTTTGTTATTTGTTTATGTCTCTATGAAAAATGTTTTTTCCAGGTGCAGCTTATTCTTGTGATTGAACATCTTAGTAATATGATTCTTTTTAACCCCCAGAGTATAAGTTGCCTGTTATTCTGACTGAAGTTGGCTATTGTATGAGACTTTAGTCTGTCTCATTTTTAGGCTCCATTCTCACACAAATAGCTGCACAAACACATCTTAACAAAACATGACAGAAATATTCATGACAATTATAATCTTTATTTCAAAACTGATAACATGGCCTTGGCTGATATTTATAACTACCTTCTTATACTACCCACTCTGTATTTCCTCCACCGTCAGCAAGCACCTCAGCTGGGTTTTGGCTAATCCTGTTGTGATCCATACCTTCATTTCTGAAGAGTCTGTGCCCTTTGTCATCCTGCCAGGGTTGAGTTGTAGCTTCCAACTGACGGTAAGCACAGGACCTGGTATCACCAAGAGACACCCCAAAGGATCTCCTGAATTCCAGACATAATCTTTCTTACCTCCATTATGGAGAAGCAATCCAATTTCCCCATGGTAACAGGATCAATTACCCCTCCTAACACTGTTATTCTTTTCTGAGCCTGATGGTTTAAGAGCTTTAGAAGCCCAAAGTGGCCAGCGGGAGTCTGAGTTTCCAGTACAATGGAATGTTTGTTGTGTCTCCTGGTAGGTGCACTCACCCCTCTGGAACCAAAACTTCTAGGCTACTAAGAACTTAAAGTCACAGGAACAGGAAGCAAAAATTTTTCTAATGGCTCACTAGGAGTGATAATGAGTAGAACTATTTCCTTTTCTAATTTATGATTCCTGGACCCATGGATCCTATACCACATATGGAGTGCTGATTTAAAGCATAAACCACCTTCTGGAAAAACCTCCGCCAGCACTCCAAGCTGACGCTTTCTGTTTGTTTGTTTGTTTGTTTGTTTGTTTGTTTGTTTTGGTTTTTCGAGACAGGGTTTCTCTGTGTAGCCCTGGCTGTCCTGGAACTCACTCTGTAGACCAGGCTGGCCTCGAACTCAGAAATCCACCTGTCTCTGCCTCCCAAGTGCTGGGATTAAAGGCGTGCGCCACCACTGCCCGGCCAAGCTGACGCTTTCTAATGTATCTTCAAAAGACCATTCCATCTTTCTGTCAGGCCAGCTGCTTCAGGGTGGTGGGGAACATGGTAAGACCAGTGGATTCCACGATTGTGGGCTCACTGTCTCACTTCTCTTGCGAGCGAAATGAGTTCCTCGGTCAGAAGCAATACTATGTGGAATACCATAGTGGTGGGTAAGGCAGTCTGTAAATCCACAGACGGTAGTTTTCACAGAACCAATACAGGCAGGAAAAGCAAATGCATAACTAGAATAAATATCTATCCAAATAAGGACAAATTATCGTTTATATAGAGGAAGTTTCCAATGTAATCAACCTGCAACCAGATCCTGGCTGATCCATCACCATGAGGAATGATGTCATATCTCTGGTAGATTTGGCACTGGGCAGCAGCTATACCCAGGTCAGACTTGGTGAGTGGAAGTCCATTTTGTTAAACCCATGCATAAACTCCATCTCTGCCACTATGGCCGCTTTGTTTTTGAGCAATGACAGGAATGGCTGGGGAAAGAGGCTGGCTGTCCACAGAATAGGTCATCTTATCTATTTGATTACTGAACCCTTCCTCTGCCTAAGCAACCTTTGGATAAGCATTTACATGGGGTACAAGTATTTTTATATCCTTTGCCCATTTGGAGAAGGCCACATAACTCTTCCCCAAATGTCTTTCTTACCAATTTCCAATCATGCCCAAAATTTCTAAGTCCCTGACCATCTAGTTAATCCATTGGCTACAGCCCATCAATTAGTGAACAATCACATATCTGGCCATTTCTCCTTTCAAACAAAATGTATGAGCATGTATACTTCCCTTTACCAGTATCTTTCAGTTTCCCAGAAAGGGGTTTAATGCTGCAACTGTTTATTTCTGGGTGGTGCCTGCATAACATGCAGAACTATTAGCAAACCAAGCCTTAGTCTTTTCTTTCTCAGTCAACTGATCATAGGGCACACCACATGAGGCTAAAGGTGTATGTTGGGGAGCAGACAACATTAGAATGGGACTAGAAACCACAGGCACTTGGGCAACTTCTTTATGTAATGTGCTTGTGCCTTCAGGACCTGCCTGGGTCCAACATATATATACTACTTCCATTTGACAATTGATTCTTACTGGCAGTGGTGTCACATGTCTTTACTCCCAGTACTCGGGAGGCAGAAAGATCTCTGAGTCTGAAGTCAGCCTGGGAGGTGTGGGGAGGCGATAATGGGAGCCGGTCGGGGTCGGTCATATACATCCTACTTTATAGCCTGGGATCAGGCAGTGATCAGCGCACACTGGGAAGCGCTTCTTCCCTCCAAGCTCCCTCGAACCTGCAGCCACAGCAAAGTTTTGTATTGTTTCCTGCTTTTATTTTTTTTTAAATTTTGTTCTGTATAGTTGGGTTTTATTGTTGTTTGCTCTTTTGGAGACAGGGTCTTTTAAAAATATTTATTCATTTTTATGTGTGTTTTGCCTACATTTATGTCTGTATAAACCTGCCAGATCCCCTGGAACTGGAGTTACAGACAGTTGTGAGCTACAATGTAGATGATGGGAATTAAACTCCGGTCCTCTGGAAGAACAGCCAGTGCTGTTAACCAGTGAGCCATCTCTCCAGCCCCCAGAGACAGGCCCTTGATATGTAGTCAAAGTCTGCCTCAAACCATGATCCTTCTGCCATTACTGTCTGCGTGCAGGAAGCACAGGCATGTCGCACCACATCTGACCAGAAAGATCTTTGAAAACCACAATGAAAATGTCATTTAAATATCCTCTGAACTCAAGACAAGCTTTTCCCCATTTCTCTGGGCCTCAGTTTCCTCTCTGTGAGATGAGTGACTGTCCATACAACTCCACAAAACGCTGCCTCCTTATTACCAGATTACCTCGGAGCCCACTTCCTCCTGTGTTCATCAGGAAGCTGAACTCAGTCAAAATGATCTACTTAAGAACTTCCCTGTCCATATCCAGAGGAAAATGCTTTGAGCAAATGCTTAGGTCTAGAAAAAATATTTTTAGACTCTTCTCATGCTAGACATGCGCATATGGAAAGCAGAGGAATGATGGCCCAGAGTTAGGAATGTTATGATATTGGCCTTGGCACCATGACCCTCTTCAGTACAACCTTTAGGTACATGTGATCATGAATCTTCACTTAACCCTCTCTACACAAAATTAGTGAAGGGGATCATTTTAATTGAAAAACTATGTAGATAAGAACTCAACTTGTATAAAATAAACAAAACAAAACACAACAAACTTTCTGCCATCCTTGTATTGGGGTTACCAACAGATAATGCATACACAAGCCTGTGAGGAAAAGACACATGCTTTTACCATCCTAGGACTTCAGAAGTAGGGTAGAGAATCAGAAATTCAAGGTCTACCTTAGCTTACACAGTGAGTCTGAAGCCTACCTAGGCTTCAGATATCACATCTGTCTCAGCAAACCCAAACACCCATAATACATGCAAGGCTGAGCACTGAACACTTACCCAGCACATTCTTTGAAAACATTTTGAGAGGGCGAATTCTGCTTCAGATTCAATTTACACTCTTTCACAATAGCTGGAGGTATCTCTGGTAAGGAGATTTCTGACTTCTGAATATTGCACAAACCAAAATATATCAATTAGTGTTTTCATAGTTTACCAATCATACAAAAAACTAATGCCTACTATAAATTTTTTAAAGTATATGAAATAAGTCAAAGTATCACCCCACTACCACATGATAAGTAGAGTATTTGTCTAGCATATAAATGGGCTTAGTCCTCAGCACTGAACAAGTCTAGCATAAAAAACACCCCATGTCTATGAATGGATGGCTGGATAGATATAAAAATGGGGGGGAAAGATGATTATTGTTGTTGTTATTATATGGGTGTTTTGCTTACATGTATTTGTACCACATTATGTGTAGTGTCAACAGAAGAAGGTATCAGATCCCCTGAATGGAGTTATAGACAGTGTAAGCCATCACGTGGGTGCTCAGAGTTGAACTCAGGTCCTCTAGAAGAGAACAAGTGCTCTTAACCACTGAGCCACCATTCCAGCCAAGAAAAGGCTTTTAAAAAGACATTCCTGGACCAAGAACATAGCTCAATGATATATTTGCCTTGAGTTAAATCCCTAGCAGTGAAAAATTAATTAATTTTTTAAAATTACAAAATTGACTTATTCTAATTCTATAACATGGATATCATTAAAGACATTATACTGAATAAAATAAACCAGTCCCAAAAGAATTAGCTTCACTTATAGATATAAATGTGGGCAGTAAATCTGAAAATGTTAGAAAGTAGAAGAGTAATTGGTATGTGTGAGAGAGAAAGGAGATTAGACTGCTGTTGGTGCTTTCTTTTTGCAAGATAAAAATGTCTAGAGATTGTTTTCATAACAGTACAAATATACTTAACTACTAAACTACACAAGTAGGAACAGATACCATACTATGGTCAAGCACATGGAGAACTCAAGTTGGTACTGACCAGGAAGCTTTTACCTGGCTGATTCACTTTCATGGAACCCGAAGGTGCTATGGAAGGGGAAGAAAAGTCATCAACAATCGTAGGCAGCTGTGAACACTGTGAGTTACCATAATGGACAGCACTGTGAGGCATGTTCGTCGGTGGCA
Organism: Uromys caudimaculatus; assembly: GCA_028551405.1. Classification (NCBI taxonomy): domain Eukaryota; kingdom Metazoa; phylum Chordata; class Mammalia; order Rodentia; family Muridae; genus Uromys; species Uromys caudimaculatus. Next base: position 26,007,289 of record CM052712.1, on the reverse strand, counting down.
TAAATGTTATGAGGAAAACAAATGACTTTCCAGTTGGATTTAAGGACAACTCCATGGGAGGAAACTCATACCAACTACTGTAACTCTGGCCCAAAACACATGATCAAGGAGCTCATAGGCCCCAGGGGTAAATATACTATTATTTTGTTAAATGGACATAGCATCAAACTGCACCTCAGATTTGTATCTCTATATCCATAAACCAGCAAAGCTCTTAGTCCACCCCAGAGAATTTTCTTTGTGCAGTAGTTGGTGGTTAATGCAGAAAAATTACAATTGGTCAAAATATAAAGAATAATTACCTATGGAATCCTCAGCCACAATGGGACATCATGTTCCTTACCCCTAAGATTCAGCTATTCTCTTTGGAAGAGAGGACAGAGATTACAAGAGCTACAGATTGGGAAGGACTGGATCAAAATGATGTCTTCTGGACATGACAACTACATTCATGAACTCATAGAAGCCATGGTTACCAGCACAAAACCTTCACAGGATCAAGTCAGTAAACAATCTAGCATGGAGGGGAAGGGGCTCACAAGTTCCCACCCCTAGATAAGGAGCTATTGACAGTTGATAGCTTCTGAGGGAAGAAGACCTAGTTTTCATTAAATGTGTGGCCTCTGAGAAGTCAATCATGCTTCATATGGCACATATAATAGATTATTTCTTAAAAGAAGGCATTAAGTTAGGAAGAGGTAGAATGTGAGAGCTGGACCTGGGAGGAACTTGAGGGAAGAACAGGAAATAAATATTATCAAAATACACTGGATGCACGAATAAAATTCTCAAATAATTAATGAAAATATTACATTAAGAAGATATGTTTTTTTGGGCATGGTATCATACATATTTATTCCCAGAAAGCAAATGGTAGAGGATATTTGTGCGTTCAAGGGCAGTCTAGATTACAGAGTGAGTTCTAGGACTGTCAGGGCTATTTATATACAGAGACCCTGTCTCAAAAACCAAAACAAAGAAACGACTAATGTAAATTTCATCTTATATTTTTGAAATAACAGTTAAAAACTTTAGAACATACAGTTATCTGTTCAGAAACACAATACTTCATCCTCATACAAACAGGAGTGTGTGTGTGTGTGTGTGTGTGTGTGTGTGTGTGTGTGTGTGTGTGTATTTGTGTGTATATGGTTGTGTTTGTACGTGTATAGCTTTTGTACACAGGCACTGACTAAACATTCTATTTACCAATTTTCCTACTGCAAGCACCATTACCACCATCACCTCTAGCCTGGCAACCTGAGTTTGATCCCTGGACCCTACATAATGGTAGAAGAACCAGCTCCATAGAGCTGTCCTAAGACCTCCATAATATGGCATGGCATGTGTGCCCTGGTCTGTGTACACACACACACACACACACACACACACACACACACACACACACACACACACACACCATGCACATACATAATAATAAATAACTTGAAAATACCCAGATGTGGTGGTACACACTCTTTTTTTCCTTTTTTTTCTTTTTTGTATATGTGTACACTGTAGCCATCTTCAGACACACCAGAAGAGGGCACTGGATCCCAAAACAGATGTTTGTGAGCCACAGTGTGGTTGCTGAGAATTGAACTGAGGACCTCTGGAAGAACAGTAAATGCTCTTAATCACTGAACTATCTCTCCAGCCCTGTAGTGGTATACACCTTTAATCCCATCACTTGGGAGGCAGAGATAAGGAGATCTCTGTGAGCTTGAAGCCAACCTAGTCTACACAGTTCTAGACAGCCAGGGCTACACAGTGAAACTCTATCTCAAAAATAAAAGCAAACAAGCAAACAAAGAAGAGGGCTGTAGAGATGGCTCTGTGGTTAAGAGGAAGAGATACTCTTCCAGAGGACCTGTGTTCAATTTCCAGCACCCACGTGGCAATTCACAACCATCTGTAACTCCAGTCCCAGGGGATCTGATACCCTCTTCTAGCTTCCGTGGGGCACTGCATACAAGTTGTGCACAGACATACATGCAGGCAAAACACTCATATACACATAAAAAATACAATAAGGGGCTGTAGAAATGGCTCAGCGACATGTTTGGTTCCTAGCATCCACAGGGCAACTCACAACCATCTGCAACTTTAGTCCTAAGGGATTTTACACCCTTTCTTAGCCTCCACTGGCCTTGCTTGCACAAGGTGTACAGGCATATATGCAGGCAAAACAACCATACACGTAAAACAAAAATAAAATCTCAAAAAAAATAAAAATAATGTTTTTAAAAGGTGGAAGAACAATCAAGGAAGATTCCTAACATCAACCTCAGGCCTCTACATGCACATGCAAATATGTGTGCTTACACTCAAGCATTCAATACATACATGGATACTACACACACACACACACACACGAAAACAAGTGAAGTGACAAACACCTTTTACCAAATGCTATAGTTTGAATGTCTCATTTCTCCAAACCTCATGTTGAGATTTAATTGGCATTTTAATAATATTGGGACCTAAGCTCTTTAAGTACATGAGTACAGAACCCTCTTGAACGGAGTAACGTCTGTCAAGAGCAGTGCTTCTCAACCCTCCTAATGCTGTGACCCTTTAATACAGTTCCACAAATGGTGACCCACAAGCATAAAATTATTTTCATTGCTACTTCATAACTGTAATTTTGTGACTGTTACGAATTATAATGTAATATCTGATATTTCTGAGGGTCTTAGGTAACCCGTGTCAGTTGACTCCCCAGGGATTGCCATCTACAAGTTGAGAACCACTAGAATAGAGCATGGACTTGCCCCTTCCTACACACTCTTTTTGCTCTTCTCTAATATTATCTTTAAACTTTGTATAGCTTTTTTTTTCTTTTTGTTGTTTTTTTGAGACAAGGTCTCAGGATACAGTCCTGGCTAACCAGGATGGAACTTATTATGAAAATTAAACTGGCCTCAAACTCACAGAGATCTGCTTGCTTTGCTTTCCCTCCCAAGTGCTAAGATTAAAGATGTACCAAATTAAAAAACAAAACCAAAGAAAAAAATTTAAAAATTATAAAAACTCTTCAAAAACAAAAGATAACTAACAGTGGATATAGCTTGACATTTTTGTCTTCCTTTTGTATCTCTTTTTTACTTTGGTTCAGATTTTGTTTACACACAGGCATGTTAATCATTGATACTCTAGCTTGCTTCATCCCTCTTTTTTTTTTTTTTTTTTTTTTTTTTTTTTTTGGTTTTTCGAGACAGGGTTTCTCTGTGTAGCCCTGGCTGTCCTGGAACTCACTCTGTTGACCAAGCTGGCCTCGAACTCAGAAATCTGCCTGCCTCTGCCTCCCAAGTGCTGGGATTAAAGGCATGCGCCACCACTGCCCGGCCGTTTCATCCCTCTTTTAACACTGAAAGCAAAGAGTATTTTACCAACAACTTTTCCGATGTCTAGTTCCCAGAAAGGATCTTGAAAGAGCCAAACATTGTCCTAAACATGAAGTCACCTGGATTCCAGAAATAGCAAAGCCTCTCTGGCATATTACCCTCTGATAAAAAATAACACCCCACCCCTAAATAGGATCAGTCATCCCTAGAGATAGAATGTCCCCTCAAGTGGTAAGAATTTGTCTGAAGCCACTTTACAATACTAGAATTGAGACAATGATCAACTAGACAGACCATAGCATGACTTCATTACACATTCCTCTTTCCCCTTGGTGCCTGCCAGTTCTTCTTCTATTTAAACCTAAAGCTCATACCATTACACAGATGGCCTGAAATGCTTAATTTATGTCTTCTTCAAATGTCTATTTTGATTAAAACCCTTTCTTGCCTTTTCTCCATGAAAATTCCTTTCTTTGCAGCAAATGGACAATATAAAATGTTAGGACATACCCTGCACTCCAGGTCATGCCTTTGGCATAGGACTCTAGTTGTATTAATATGGTGATACATTAGTAAATCAAGAGAAATAAAAACAGGCTGGAGAGATGGCTCAGCAGTTAAAAGCACTCATTGGCTGCTTTCCAGAGGACACGGGTTCAATTCCCAGCACCCAGATGGCAGCTCTGTACTTGTAGTCTTGGGACCTGATGCCCTCTTCTCCTGGCCTCTGTGGCCACCAGGCACACAAGCAGTGCACAGATAAACATGCCATTTCAGAAAATTAGAGAAGCATTGTAATGTATAAGCAGAGTTCCTGAAATATAGACAGTAAAGCAGAAAGGATTTGGCTAGGCATAGTGGCACATGCCCTCAATCTCAACAGTCCTTGAGGCAGGTAAATATATGTGAGTCTGAAGCCAGTCAGTAGGCATAGAAAGTTCCAGGCCTGCCAGTGCTGCATAGAGAAAGATTCCTCTCTATGTGGGTGTGGATAACTCAAATTAAAATAAAATATAAATAAATAAATAAATAAATAAATAAATAAATAAATAAATGGATTTGGTTTTTTTTTTAAGAAGAAATAAAAACTAAGACCTATAAAAACTTTTAGGAAATATGTAATTTTTAGTTTAAATTAGGCATATAAAATTCCTCATCTTATGTTCTGCTTCAGGAAACAGAATTAAATTGTTTGAATCAGTTTTCTAAGAGGCTTTTTTTTATTAATCTAAACAAAAACACAAAAGAGAAACAGCTATAAAAAAATTAAAGGCTTTAATACATGTTATATTTTATCCAAAAAGTGAAGACAGAGGAGGAGGAAGAAGGGGAGGGGGAGAAGGAAGAAGAAAAGGGGGGAAGGAGGGAAGAGGAGGAGGGAGGAAGAGGAGGAAGAGGAGGAGGAGAAGAAGAAGAAGAGGAGGAGAAGAAGAAGGAAAAAGCCACACCTCTATGAAGAATCTACTGAAGACTGATAGTCCAAATTCTCTTTGCTCCTCTTCAATGGTAACTTCGTACTCTGCCTGTTTGGAGAGATTAGGAAAAAGACAAAAGTTAGTGATGCTACCCACAACAGTGTTTCATAGTGCTTTAAATTATCTGACCTATGAGCTCATATGGCACCCTCAGAACCAGAGAGCAGTTCTATGGATTAAATTTAAATAGTTCTCCAAGAGCATAAAAACAATACTGGGGTAAAAATGTCAATGAGGGTAGGTGAGTTAATCTCCATTTTAAAATTTGACTGGATTTAGACCTACCATGGAAATATATCTCTAGATGTTTCTATGAAGGTGTTTCTAGAAATGATAAACCAAGCAGGAAAGACCTACCCTAAATGTGGATGGTACCATCCCACAAGCTGGAATCTCAGGCTGCATAAAAACAAGGAGAAAGCCCGGCTAAAGAGATGGTTCAGCAGTTAAGCACATTTACTGCTCTTTCTGAGGGTCCAGGTTCAGTTCCCAGAACCCACATGGTGGCTAACAATAACTTGTAACTCCAGTCCCAAAGGAACCATCTTCTGGCCACCAAGGGCATCAGACATACACGTGGTGTACATCCATACAAACATGCAGGTATTTGTTTAAAATAAAACAGATTTTAAAGGTGAAGGAAAGATGAAGAGCAATACTTATCTCTTGCTGCTTTTTCATATACAAAAATTACTCACCAGGAGCCAGGAAGGTTGTGTATGCCTGTAACCACAGCAATCAAGAGCTGGTGGCAGAAAGACTGCTACAAGTTCAAGGCCAGGCCAGGCTACATTGTGAGAGCCCTGACCTACAAAGTGAGACCCTATCTCAAAAATAGGGGGCAGGGACAAGGAGGGAAATATAACATCAAGACAACTACCCACTCTGTCAGGCCCAGTTTTTAATATTCAAAAGCATAAAATTGCATAGCACAGTTCTGAGATAAATCACTCACCACTGCATCCAAGAATTCAATGCACTTCTTTAGATCTGGTTTTGTATCACAGAATTGTCTGAAAAGAAGTCTTCCAATTGGCTGTTTGTCACAAATACTGCTAAAATCCTTTTCTGGGTAAAAGGGAGAAACAAGCATAGTAGTTACTACCCACTAAATGCTGTTCAGAATCTACATTGTTTTCACTTAATAAAATAAAAGTGAAGAATAGTATTTATATTGTTATTTCTAAACTACTGCTTACTAATTTTTTTGTTTGATTGGTTTTTTTTTTTTTTTTTTTTTTTTTTGGTTTTTTTTTTTCGAGACAGGGTTTCTCTGTGTAGCCCTGGCTGTCCTGGAACTGACTCCGTAGACCAGGCTGGCCTCGAACTCAGAAATCTGCCTGCCTCTGCCTGCCTCCTGAGTGCTGGGATTAAAGGCGTGCGCCACCACCACCCAGCCTGCTTACTAATTTAAATTGAGATATCATACATTTAAAAGACACAAGCAGGGGCTGGGAGAGATGTCGGAGTTGGTAAAGTGCTTACTACACACGCATGAGGATCTGATTTTATAGATCCAGCACCCACAGAAAAACCTGGGCATGATGGCTGAAGAGGTTAAAACAGACAGATTCCGGGGGTTCACTGGCCAGATAGTCTAGCTAATTGTCAAGCTCCAAACTCAGTGAGAGACTCTGTCTCAAAAAAAAAAACAAAAACAAAAACAAAAAACCTAAAGTGGAGATTGATCAAGGAAGATACCTAATATTGCTGTCTAGCTTCCACATGTACATATACAAACATGTACAGACACATACACAGACAAATATATATACATACATATGTACATACATACATACATAAACAAATAAAACAAGCAGAGCTGATTGCCATGCTTATAATCCCACCATTCTGGAGGCTGATGCAAGAGGACTATACATTCAAGGCCAGCCTGGGTTACATGATGAGACCCTCTCCCAAAATAAAAAACCAACCAAACAACCAATCAACCAACCAATAGGCAGAGCCAAAGACACCTAGAATTTGTAAGGATTTGTAAAATTTAACTTGAAATAGAGTATTCTTCTCCAAAATGAAATATATAGGAGATAGATAAGCCCTACGGGTGACCATTCACAAGGAAGGCAGGAGCACAAAGGGAACTTTCTACTACTGTACCCACCCTAGGTAGCTAGAATAAACTGCTTATGCAGCAATGTACTAAATCAGAATTTTAAAAACCCTTCTCCATCTTGATTCTTGGTAATTTTTATACTTGCAAACAAAATTTAAAATAATTATGATTATTAATTTGTTTGTACTTCTTATAATTTTTTTTTTCGAGGCAGGGTTTCTCTGTGTAGCCCTGGCTGTCCTGGAACTCACTCTGTAGACCAGGCTGGCCTCCAACTCAGAAATCCGCCTGCCTCTGCCTCCCAAGTGCTGGGATTAAAGGTGTGCGCCACCACTGCCCGGCTATAATTTATTATTTTTAACTTTCCCTTTTTTAGTTATTTGCTTGTTTTTTCTTTTCCATAGAAAATAGCTTATCCCTGACTCTCCTTACTTCAGTGATATTGTTCCGAGAATAAGGTTCTAGTGTTCCAGCATTGTGTCAAGAAAAAAATAAAACAAAAGTATTATGTCTAGAACAAGTCAACCTTCAGCAAGAAAGCCATGTTCAGCAGCAGAGGAAGGCAAATAAGGATGAAGTCTAATAAAATGTAACAATGAAACTCATTACTTTGTTTTAGTTTTGTTTGTTTTGTTATGAGACAAGGTGTCACTATGTAGTCCTGGCTGACCTGCAACTTCCTAGAAGCCCAGGCTGGCTTCAAACTGACAGAGATCCACCTGCCTCTGCCTCCTGGAGAATGTTGGGAATAAAGACGGGTACTACTGTATTGGCCCATTATTTTGAACACTAATTAAAAACAAAAACAAAGCTGGCAGTGGTGGTGCAGGCCTTTAATCCCAGCTCTTGGGAGGCAGAGACAGGCGGATTTCTGAGTTCGAGGCCAGCCTGGTCTACAGAGTGAGTTCCAGGACAGCCAGGGCTACACAGAGAAACCCTGTCTCAAAAAACAAACAAACAAACAAACAAAAAAAAAAAAATAGAGAGGTAAAAGCAAGATCAGAATTACAAGATCACCCTGTCTACACAGCAAATTCAAGGCCAGCCTGGCCTATATAAACACATGCCTTAAAAATAATTATCTAAATAAAGCACTGAATTGTGCTTTTCATTTTCATTTATTTTTACAAGTCACTATTTAACTCCCCAGGGTTAAAAGGTCAGTTCAAAGAGGAACTCTGTCCCCACCTACAGGAGAAGAACTGAAAGGTGCCCTGAGATGTCCACACCCACGGAAACTCTAGGTGCTCCCTAAACAAGAAGTTCATTGCTGAGACTCATGCTACCTCTTCCTCTTCACTCTCCTTATTTTCCTGACACTGTCTATAGTTGGTTTTAACAAAGAGGCCAAAATCATCTTGAGAACCATTCTTCTGACAGCTGTAGTCCAGCCTGAGTTCTGGCTGAGCTGTTCCCGTTGTGGTTGTTTCTCAGCCCCTTAAGAGAAGAATCCCTCTGCTGTGTAGAGAACAAGAAATCTCAGTCTTCACTTTCCCTCCTCAATGGGGTCAACAATGAAAAGGCTTGTCTTTGATCTATATTCTCTTGAAGTATTTGGAGGGCACTATCTCATGCAGATTGCATTCTCAAGTCCATTTCACCATTTCACAGTTTCCATTTCCTCTAGGAGGATACCATGTGTCCCCACAGCACTTCCTTCAACACATGCTTCCTCTTAGTAAACTAACACAGGCCCTATCCAGGGGAGTGAGTGCAAAGATTGTCACTTTTTCCTCCTACTATTTGAACAGCAGTCTCAGAAGCCTGGAAATCTTTGAAATGGGCAGTCTTAGATCTCTGGCTTTCAAGTGCCCTGAAGCAGACAAACCAAAAGAAGCACAGAAATGGGACTAGACTGTGGTCATGATGGCTACTTTCATCAGTTTAGGCTCTTGGACCTAGGCTCTATCAATTTCCAGCCCAGTGGATAGTTCACAACTGCTTGTAATTTCAGCTCCAGGACATCCAACACACTCTTCTGGCCTCAACGGGCACTGTACTCATGAGCACAAAGCCACACACAGACATAATTTTAAATTTTTTTTGGATTAATTTATTTTTAATTTAGCTGTATGGGTACTTTGCCTGCACATATGTCTGTGCACATGTGCACAGGGCCTGAGGAGGCCAGAAGAACGTGTGTGGAGCTGGAGCTGTAGACAGTTGTGAGCATCCATGTCAATGTTGGGAACCAAACCTGGGTCCTCTGCAAGAGCATCCAGTGCTCTTAACCACTAAGACAATTCTGTAGCCTCAATATATACTAGTTTTTGTTAATGAAATAATCAGCAATCATCTTTCATAATTGCATTCTAGAGTCTCCATTCCACATAGAAGACTAATGAAGTTATATGAGACTTTTATCAGGAAACTTCTGAAGCAAATAGAGAACTGAAGTAGTAGTAACATCTAAGTAATGGTGCAGTGTCAGACACCCTGCAGACATACGGAAGCTACCTACTCACCGATGGAGCATCTTAATTCAGTGCACATGCTGACTGGGGGCAACTTCAGGAGCTCTTTCCATTTTTTACTACGACCAGTCTGTTTGCTAAATCCTGTAAAATTTGAAAAAAAATAAGGATTTAGATTTCAAATTGTGTTTTGGTTTTGCTTTTGAGACAAGATCTCAGTATGTGGTCCAGACAGGCCTAGAATTCTGGATCCTTCTACATGAACTTCATGTTAGGGTCACACAGCTGTATCATCACACCTGGCCACAATAAAAGGGGGTAGGGGAGTTGTTTCTTTCTTTACTAAAATACTATCAATATGATATTTACATTTCATAATAAAGATTATATTATTGTTAATACTTCTTTGGGTACATAAGATAAATGCAAGTTTATAATAATTTGTCTCAAATAGTTATCAGCTTAATGAAGTATAAAATTCCGCAGTCTCCATTTCCAAATTTGTAAACTAGATCCAACATGACACACTATACACTGCTACTTATAAACATTGTTTCAGCATTATTAAAATTATTAAAATAATTTATATTTAAACAAATATTTACTAAATACCTGCCATGTGTCAAACACTTTCAAAGCACTGGGAATGCAATGGCCAGTTAAAAAACAAAACAAAGAGTTAGGGGAGAGAGAGCTCAGCAGTTAAAGATGCATACTTCTTGTGTAGAGGACCTGAGCTTTACTTCCAGCACCCTCATTTGATAGCTCACACCTATAACTTCAACTCCAGGAGATTTAATATCTTCTTCTGGCCTCTACAGACACAGAGAGGGGGGGGCAAGGGGAAGTAGAGACATACACACAATACTTTTTTAAACTCTTAATTCAGTCTGGGGTGGAAGTAGAATTTAGTGATAAGAGTACATACATGTGTGGATGCCTGTGTTCCATCCCCAACAACAAAAATAAAGTTTGTCCTCTATATTCTTTTTAAAATGTTTTAGATTTATATGTATCATTGTTTTGCCTGCATTTATGTATGTGCACCACGTGCATGCCTGGAATCCATGGAAGTCAGAAGAGGCTGTCAGATCCTCTGGAACTGGAATTATGGAGGGTGATGAGCCTTCTATAATTCTATGAAACTGGGTGCTAGGAACCAAATCTAGGTTCTCTTGCAAGAGAAACAAAGATTCTTAACTGTTGAGCCATCTTTCCAGCACCCCCCCCCCATATCCTAAGTAAGGGAGAGAATATTATAAGCCACACAACATAAGTAATTAGATAATATTATGGTTAACAGTATGAAATAAAATTGGAGGGAAAAGGTGGAAGATGCTATTGTGACTAGGAAGCATTTAAGGAGACCTCCCTATAAGGAGGACCACATGCAGACAGACTTGAAGAACATGGGGTAAGAGCCTCTAGAAGTGGAGAAGAAGGCTATGCTGGTTAGTTTTTTGACACAAACTATAGTCATCTGAGAGGAAGGAACTTCAATTTTAAAAAAAATGCCTCCATAAGATCAACCTGTAGGCAAGCCTGTAGAGCATTTTCTTAATTAGTAATTGATGGAGGAGGGCCCAGCCCATTGTGGGTGGGGCCACCCCTGGTCATGGTGTTTTAACATAGCAATAGTAATCCTAACTAGAACAGAAGTTGATACCAGGAAAGTGTGGTATTGCTGTGACAGACCTGACCATGTTGTTTTGGTGAGGCTTGTGGAAGGAACTCGGGACTTTGGGCTAGAAAAGCCATTGAGTGTTCAGAGCTCCATGAGCTGTTCTGTAGGAGCTTGGAAGACAAGAATGTTGAGAGGAATACAGACAATGGAGGCCCGGCTTATGAAGTTTTAGAGGGAAATTTCTAAAGCAAAGACGCTAGCAGACCATTTGTGCAAAGAATCTGTGGTGGCTGGTCAGCTGAAGCTGAAGAATCACTGTAATTAACAAGAGATCCGAATCACGAAAGTAAAACCTTTGCTTTGCTGGGACAATGGATGTTGGTCAGCTGGGGCTAAAGAATCAGCTATAATTAAGAGAACAGCATCACTGAGGTGAAGTATTATGAGAAGTGTTTCCTCAGGGTCAACACAGACAAGCTGTGTTCCAGAAGTGGCAGCTGAACTTGGTAGTGTAAGACTCACCCAGGTGGTACTGGTTTTGAAGGTGTGGAGTGGTCACAGAGAATGGATGAGGCCTAGTGTGGCAGGGCTGGAGTCCTTGAAGGATCAGGAAAGACTATTGGTGAATGTGCAGCCCAGTTGCAGCAAGAGCCCCCAGCAGTTTTGGAGATGCCATGGGATGACCAGCAAGAACCTCAAAGACAAGCTGCAGAGGGCAAGGCCAGAAACTTAACCAAGCCCTTTGAGGAGCCTAGAAAATCATGAGTAAATCCCACACATTAGACATTGAATTACTTACACAGTTAAAAATTTGGTTTTGCTTTGATTTATTCTGACATGTCTTGGTTCTTCCCTTTTGAACTAAGAAAGTATTTAACTTCTTTTTTATTTTATAGGAGCCCACAACTGAGAGACATTATATTTTAAAAGTCTTTTGAACTTTAAGAGACTACATTTTTTTATTTTTTTTTTACTTTTCCTTACATTTTATTATACATTTTAAATTCTTAAAATTATACTTTATTTTATGTATAGCAAAACAATTTCCATGTTAAATAACATTATCACAAAATGATTTAAAATAGATTTAAGCAGAAGAAAGAACAAAAAGGTATCTTGTTACATAGTATCTCCTCTTGAAAACAAATTTTTAAAAAATCACTTTGTCTAAGAGAGTCTATATGACAAATACGTTCATCAACAACTCATGTCGAGTTACTGGTGTACTGACAAGGGAACAAGAAAGCAAGCCCAATGATTATGGAGTTAAAAGTAGAAGAAGAGGAGAAAGGCTTCTTAAATAATAAAAAATAAATAAATGCCAATTAGTCACCCACCCACATATAACCAGGTTGAGAAAGCATAAAGTAACACCGAAGACTATCAAGGTACAAATTGAACATACTGTCTTATTCTCTTGGATGAACTGAAACTGCAGTGCTGCTAAATGACCATCCTACAGGGTGATCACAGGATGGCAGGATGTCCGATGCCGTAGCACTAAGCAGGATGGGAAGAAGTCTGATCCTCAATCCATGGAGGCTGGACCGGCCACCTCTGCTTCTGCTGTGGCCTCGCTTGCAGAAGTTATCTCGCATTTTCCTTTGTAATCATTACTGCAGTAAATGTTGCTTAGAAAGTGGTATGGTGCAATGTAGTCTGTAGTCCAACTACCCCAACAGTAGTCAGATGTGAATGGGAAGTCCAAGGATCTAGTAGTTGCTCGGTCCCACGAGGCTAGTTCTTTCAGCTGGTCTTCTGTAGAAGTAGATTCAACAGATGTGCTGGCAAGTAAAGGCAAGCAGGCAAAGAAGAGCCAGAGACTAAATATTTTTTAAATGTTTGAATTTTTAAAGGTTGTAGGACTTTTAAGTTTGTAAAATGTTTCACATTGTGATATGTTTATTAATGTGTGATCTTGGGGGATGAACAAGAAAAGAAAAATGGTTGCTTAACAGTGATCTGTTTGTGCCTGGCAGTGGTCTCAAAAGCTTGTAATCCCAGGACTCGGGAGGCAGAGGCAAGTGAAGCTCTGAGTTCGAGGCCAGCCTGGTCTACAGAGCAAATTCCAGAATAGCCAGGACTACATAAAGAAACCCCACTTCGAACTCCCCTTCACCTCCCCCATAAAAGGAAAGCAGATTGAGCAAGCCACAAGGAACCAGTAAACAGCACTCCTCCATGGCTCTGCATCCAGATCCTAATTCCAGGTTCCTGCCCTGTTTGAGTTCCTGCACTGACTTCTCTCGGTGATGGACTGCCTGGAAGTGTAAGCTGAAATAAATCCTTTCCTCCCCAAGTTGCTTTGGTCATGATGTTTCATCGCAGCAATGGTGACCCTAAGGAGGACAAAGGCACTCGTGATGAAACCAGAATGGGGAAAAGAGCTAAGCTGCACTGTTTTTAAAGGATCTGTTAAAACTAAAACTTCCCTTAAATCAGAGAAACTAAATCTTTAATCTCAAATATTGAGAGGCAAAACTTTCCTGTCATCCAATAGTGTAACACAGCTTTAACTGTCAACTAAAACTCAGAAAACTGGGAGGAAGAAGTCTACATTTCCTTGAGCTCTGGTGAGCTCTGTCTGCAGTGCAGTGGTTTGAAAAACTGTGAGATGTATCAAAAGTAGCTCTGCTACAACAGATGAAGCAAGTATAGGCCCAAGGTCTCTTTCAGTCATTTGTGCTCCTCACATACTCTATTGTAAATCTTGAGACTAGAAGCTCTGAATTCAACAGCCCAATGCCCAGAGCACCTTATGTTAACATGTTAAAAACACTCATTACTTTCCCTCACAAATTCAGCCTTAAAAAATAAAAAATTAAATAAACATTTAATAAGCACTTGCCAGTACTAGAGACTATGCATGGTACTGCTTCAGCAGCAGCCACATCCCTAATGTCAAAAGGCCCCACCACACAGACTAGATCCATCATCCAGCACAGATAGTATTGGTCTGACCTTCATAGGTATGCCCAAGGAGGACAAAGTTGCTACTGAGTGTAAGTCCACTGCCTGTTTTGGTGTTCACAGACAGGTAACCTTCCCTGAGATCTCAGGCCTCTGGCTTCCAGAAAGACTGCTGCTGTGGAATTTAAATAGGCTTACTCATCTAGCTAGATGCCACGCCCATGAATTCAGTATTCCTTGCCTCCTTTTTTAGGGCATGGTTTTCCCACATCTCTAAAAAACTCCCTGATCTATTTCCTGAACAAGTGAGGGAACAAGTTTAGGTGGCAGGCTTTGCTTGTCTCCCTCCTATCCCTGTTTATCTACAGTGCTGGAGATTTAATCACAGCCTTACACAGGTTAGTCAAATGTTCTACCTCACTGGGCAATGGTGGCGCACGTCTTTAATCCCAGCACTTGGGAGACAGAGGAAGGCGGATTTCTGAGTTGGAGGCCAGCGTGGTCTACAGAGTGAGTTCCAGGACAGCCAGGGCTACACAGAGAAACCCTGTCTCGAAAAACCAAAAAAAAAGAAAAAGAAAAAAAAAAAAAAAAAAAAAGTTCTACCTCTGATACACCCAGCTTCTAGTTTGTTGTTTTTAATTTCTATTCCTGCCACCCAAGGTAGGTTCAGTCAGTGAAGGGTTTTGAACCAAGCCCTGGAATTTCTGTGTGTGTGTGTGTGTGTGTGTGTGTGTGTGTGTGTGTGTGTGTGTGTGTGTGATCTGCCTTTGCTTCCCATGGCTAGGAATATAAGCACCATGCCCTGGCTTTTTGCATGAATGCTAGTGATTGAACCCAGGTTCTGGTGGGTTTTAAAAATATCTACACCATTATTTAATCTCTACAGCATTATAATAAAACTTAATGTAATATTACTTATTCTCAGACACTGTGCCCAGATATCAAGGTAGAAAAGGGAAGAAAAACCTAAAATTGACCAAATTTTATTTCCATTAAGAATCCCCTTCTAGGAATCTAATTCTGAACACCAATCACTATAATTTAAGAAATTTCTTACAATGTTTCTTGTTAGGGTTTCCAGTATTGAAAACAGTGATATTTTCCAATTAAGATTCTTCTTCCTGAAAATCACTTTGGACATAAATGGACTTGTAATGGAGCTAAAAACGATTTTTAAAAGGAACAAACAAAAATAAAGATCAAAAAACATTTCTCTGTTACTCAGTTTTTCTCAAAGAATATACTTCACATTCTGTGAGGTGAACACATTGAAGCTTCTTAATAGCATCTACTTCCCAGGCACCTTTGCCCGGGTAATCAAGAAACCCTAGAAAGTGTGCAATGCATACCTTTCCATACTCTTTCAGATTAGCAGCGCTGATAATGGGATGGAACTCAATCAGGCCCTAGTGCATGTTAGGCTAACGCTACTGTTTCAAAACACATCAAAAGTTAGCCTAGGATCACTTGCTGATACCTGCCAAGCAGCAGCTCCAACCCAGAATTGGTTCCAGTAGAATCAAAATTCCCTTATTAGACAATGTAAAGGTCCCACAGAGATCAGGATTCTCTCAAAGACTGGAGCTCCTAGAAAGCGCTACCTTCCGGAAGACCGGGAGCCTGGGGTGCACCCACCTTGACGAGCCTTCAGCAACAAAGTGTTGGCCATGAAGTTCTCGAGTTCCATGATCCCCGGCCTGTGCTGTCGGTGCCGCGGTTTCGGGCGTCGAACTTTTCGAGGTCCAGGCGGTGGAGACGGGGAAGGCTGCGGGGGAGGAGATCCTAAAGCCACAGCGGCAGCCTCCGGGCATCCCTTGTTCTTTGGGGAACGCGGCTTCTGGATGCTGGCCCTCCGTGAAAGCGACCGCCTCGGTCGCCCCTTCCTCCGCCTCTTCTGGGGTCGCCAACACTGCCACCAGGAGCGCCGTCGTCGCCGTCGCCGCCGCCGTCGCCGTCGCCGTCGCCGCGGAGGTAGGACAGGGGAAGGCTCGCTACGGGCTCCAGCTCTTTTGCCGTCCCGGCGAGGAATTCCCGCTATCGGCGCCGACGCGCGGTAGCTCGAGCTCCTCCTAGCATCATCCTCCAGGCCCAGGGCGCGTAACTCTCCTCAGCGCCCGGTCCTGGGCGGCACTCAACCTTCGCCGCGCCCTATCTCACCGAGGAGCTTACTAAAGAGCCGTCTCCGGCGGCGACGGCTACAGCAGCCGCCGCCGCCGCAGCCGCCAGTTAACTCGCAAGGCAGCTGAGCCCCGGCTAACGGTTTTCCTCCAGAGGGAGCCCGAGAGCTCCCCTCGGGGCGGTGTCTGAGAAGACTGTGTCAGCTCTCGGGACACTACAGATCCCATAAGGCCCAGCGCCAGGAAGCCGAGGGAGTGTGGCTTCCTGGGAGTTGTAGTCTTTAATCCAGTAAACTAGAGCGCCTGTTTAGTGTCAACCAGGACTTGTGTACTTCTCGCGAAGTACGGGAAGCTGACGCACTCACCGCGAGACGAAACTGGGCGTGGTTTTGCATCTGCATCCTATGCACGAGTTTCTGGAGCTGCTTGGTCTGTAGGCGAAGTGTGCCACGGCGAATGTCATGGGGAAAGCAAAGCGGACTGGGGCGCGGAGGCAGGTTCACAAAGCGCCCGCAGGGGCGTTCGGAGGCCCGGCGAAGACTAACCCAAACCCATTTGAAGTGAAAGTCAACCGGCAGAAGTTCCAGATCCTTGGCAGGAAGACGCGCCACGATGTGGGCCTGCCCGGGGTGTCCCGCGCTCGGGCCATCAGGAAGGTAAGAGGGGCAGGCACCACCAGGATCTGCGTACTATGCCCAATGGCTAACCTAAGCAATTTGGGAGAAAAAAAGATTTATTTAGCTTACACTTCTATATTCCTATCATTGAGGAAATTAAAGGTAGGAGCTCAAACAAGGCAGAAACCTAGAGGCAGGAGCTAATGCAGAAGTCATGGAGGAGTGCCGCTTACTGGCTTGCACTCCATGGCTTGCTCAGCCTGCTTTCTTAAAGAATCTAGGACTGCCAGCACATGGATGGCCCCATCCACAATGCCTCGGCCCCCCGCGGTCAATCACTAATTAGGAAAATGCTCTTTAGGCTTCTTTGCAGCCCGATCTTATGGAGATATTTTTTCCAATTGAAATCTCCTTCTTTCTAATAACTATACTTTGTGTCAAGTTTGCCTTAAACTAGCCAGCAAAAAGATCAGGACTGAGACATAACACTGCCTCTCTTTTGCTTGATATCAAATACCCTTCCTCTGGAAACTTTCTCCTTGGGATCTTCCAGGTATACATACTTGACTCCTCTTGGATCCTTTAGGGCCTAAGGCTTAGGCAGAATTAATCACTTCTGAGCTCTGAGCTGTCCTGTACCACTGCTCTATATGATTTGACCATGCTAGTATTCGACCCATGGATAGGGTTCACAGAGCATGTTTGAAAAATGTCCTTCCTCTGAATTTCTGAGCTTGTCCATTGGGAAGTAACTGGAATAGTACCTTTTGGGGATAACCTCATAGCTTCCATCCTTCTTGTTCCTATGGCCCCATCTCAAGAGTGTACTGTACCTTCCTTTCAAGTTCAGTTTAACAAATGGCATTCTATGTGTAACTGCTGGTGTTCATTTGGCTTTTAAAATAAAGCTTGTGAGTGCCCTTTGTGTTGCATGGCTTTAATCTCTGGGAAAGCGGAGACAGGTGGATCTCTGAGTTGAAGGGCTACATAGTGAGACTCAAAACTTCAGCTGCCGGGCAGCGGTGGCGCACGCCTTTAATCCCAGCACTTGGGAGGCAGAGGCAGGTGGATTTCTGAGTTCGTAGGCCGGCCTGGTCTACAGAGTGAGTTCCAGGACAGCCAGGGCTACACAGAAAAACTCTGTCTCGAAAAACCAAAAAGAAAAGCTTCCAGCTGAGTCTCAATAAGTAAGTAAAATAAATGAGTGAGCAAAAGGCAATTCCTGGTTACTTTTAGTTGGTAATATTTTGTAAAGGAGGTAAGTAAGACTCAGCTTTTGCCCCTCACAGCTGCTAATCTGTACTTTGTTACAAACGATCCAGTTTGCATGGGATCTTTAAATTGAAGGAAATATCTTTTGAATTGGGTAAAATATTCATACTGCAAGGAGCTGACACTGTCCTGTATGTGGTTCAATGTATGCATTATAGAAAATACAAATGACTGACTAATAATTCACCAGTATACACTATAGGCCAAGGGTGGCAGAGGGGACATTGAGAAATAGAATAATGTGGCATCTAAAAGAGCTGCATCTGCCATTCCCAGTTAAGCCTTGAGTTTCATGCAGTATACCCTGCCACTTGTACTGGTTATTAAATGAAGTGGCAAACTGTATTCGTCTCAGCTTCACAACCCCTTCTGGTAGCCTCTCCAGTGAAGACTATAGAGACTTCGTGTGAGAATTATTGATGTATGATCTTTTCCAGCGAACCCAGACTTTACTAAAGGAGTACAAAGAGAGGAACAAGTCCAATGTGTTCACAGACAAACGCTTTGGGGAGTATAATAGCAACATAAGCCCAGAGGAGAAGATGATGCAGAGGTTTGCTCTGGAGCAACAGGTATGGAAAAAATGGAAGGGAAGTCTGCTATAAACTTCACACAAGGCAAGCCAAGGGAAAGGGTGCTTCTCTTTGTTCATGTGTTCATGTTTGCCTGCCATGTACACGGAATATGTCTCAAGTAGTATGTCTCATCTGGGTAGACAATGGAAAAGGTACTTTCAAGACATACTAGTTAATAGTAGATAAATACCTTTATGAGAGCAAATAGCAAGTAGTGACCTGTGTCGTAGTCGTTTAAGGTCCTGCCTTCAGCTTTGTTGGACGGAGAACAAATGAGTGGAGAACCATTGCCAATGGGGAAGACTGAGCAGGAGTTAACTTAGCATAGTTGACTTATATAAGAATTTTCTCAGCCTGGCAGTGGTGGCGCACGCCTTTAATCCCAGCA
Source organism: Uromys caudimaculatus (assembly GCA_028551405.1). Taxonomy (NCBI): domain Eukaryota; kingdom Metazoa; phylum Chordata; class Mammalia; order Rodentia; family Muridae; genus Uromys; species Uromys caudimaculatus. The sequence continues at coordinate 25,988,473 of CM052712.1, read as the reverse complement.
CTTGGGAGGCAGAGGCAGGTGGATTTCTGAGTTCGAGGCCAGCCAGGTCTACAGAGTGAGTTCCAGGACAGCCAGGGCTACACAGAGAAACCCTGTCTCGAAAAACCAAAAAAAAAAAAAAGAATTTTCTCGACAAGTTCTGCATATATTTCAATCATCTTTCAAATGATCCAGAATAATTTTCAGACCGATCATGTTGTACTGTCATATTTCACATATAGTGGAAAATAACTAATTTTCTAGGAAATAAATGTAATAATTTAAGTAACTGACTGTAACCCTTTTTGTCAAGCGATATCATGAGAAAAAAAACATCTACAACCTAAATGAAGATGAAGAATTGACTCATTATGGCCAGTCCTTGGCTGACATTGAAAAGCACAATGACATTGTGGATAGTGACAGTGATACCGACGACCGGGGGGCATTGTCCGGTAAGTGGGGGTGCCGCCACAGAAGCCTGGTAGCTCGGAGCAAGGGACAGTGTGTTTCTTGTTGGATTTTCTCCTGAAAATGTTTATTTTAACCTCTTGATGAACTGCACAGGTCAGGGTTTTTCTTTTGTTCTTTGTTTTGTTTGTCTCAGAACTTTAGGTTGGTATGAGCAATCGATGCGTTTATGAACTGAGAAAGCACTGTTAATAACATTGTCACAATTAACTATCACAGTAGCCAATTTTACCTCTTAGCATGAGAAGGAGAGTTAGAACTGCAGAAGAACCCACCTCATTGACTTAGCAAGAGCTTCTCTGCATTGCCTAGCTCCCTAAACGTTCATAAATTCTGACCTAATAGACGTAGCCATGGCATTCGTGTTATGTCAGCTTTGTGCAAGAACTGATATTTTGCCTGTGCCTGTAACAACATGAAGTAGAGCGAATGTTGACCTTACTTAAAACATTAATATACATCTATATCAAATAGACCAAATTGACAAGGAGATTCAGGAATCATTCGTTCATTATGAATAGTTTATGTGACAGGCAACGTTCTTAGTTCTGGGGAAATGTGAGAGAACAAAATACCAAAAGCTTAACGTTGGCAGTTCATGTTAGATGGCAGACTCAGATGGTAACAGTTTTTTGTCTGTGAGGGTGAAAGTGCTATGCAGTGGGCGGTATGTCCCAGGAGAGGGCTGGGAATGCCATCAGGCAGACATTGCCAGGCTCACTGAGAAGGCATTGGCACCAGGACCTTAGGAGCCAGGAGGCTTCCCATGGGAGAAAGAGAGAATGTGGAGGGTCTGGAGTGGGAACTGCTGGAAGGCTGGTGGGTCGGCAATGGGAAGAGATAGCCGTAGGTAGACAGCAGAGCCACATGGGCTCTATCTATATTTGGCAAGGAGAACCACTGAGCCACTTATGTCACGACATTCCATTGTCTGATGGGACATTCTGACAGAATATACTAGTAATTTGGATGAGAGAAAAGGGAAATGGATGACTGCAAAGGTGTTGGCCTAATCCACTGAGAAGACTGGACTGCATTTGCTGAAGTGGGGAGAACTCTACATAGATTTCAAGGAGTCTGCGGAGAGACATCTGTGGGCAGCTGGGGAGATAGGAACCAGAGGCCACCAAATGATCAGGAACACGCCGAAAAAATGGCATGGGTTGGGGAGGTGCTCTGAGTGTGGGTGCAAGCATGAGCACCCCTAGCACTCACATGAAGAAAGAGTGGCTGTGGGGCCGGCAGGAGGGCTCAGTGAGAAGGATGGGCAGCTCCTCCAGCCTGGGAATGTGAGATCACACAACTCCACAGAGTCCTCCTCTGACCTCACATGTGTGCTGGGACGTGTAATCCCGCTTCCCACTCCAGGCATACACTAATAATTACAAGTTTTTAAAAACATCAACACAGGACAATCTCGGCATAGCACTGTTGGCACAGAGGCAGGAGGACCCCTGGGGGGTAGGTGGTTGGCTTGAGTTCAGGATCAGTGAGAGAGCCTATGCTAAGGCAGTAGGAGGAGCACAGTAGAGCAGGACACCCTGTGTCCGCGGGCCTCCATACAAACACGTAATCCAAGCAGAGACAAGAACTGAAGCCTGAAGAGTCAGAGAAGGCAGAGAGAGTCCGTTGAGGATGCCCTGGGCATGATGGCTGCAGGCCGAGTGGGGGTGTAGCAAGCCTACTGGTATGAAGAAGACTAGGAGCTGGCTCGTAGGTCAGTGAGACTCCACAGGGGAGCCAAGGCAATGCCAGAAGACGGAGACTAAAGACGAAGCAGACGACGCTGGAAACTTTACTGTGAGCCCAAAAGTAGAAAAGGTGGGGTGAAGCTGAACTTTGTCTTCACATGGAGGCAGTAAAGACATGAAGTGAGAGAAACTGATGGGGAGGTGTGTGTGTGTGTGAGGGGGGGTGCTTCTGCCATTGCCTGAGAACCTGAGTTTGATCCCCAAAACCCATACATAAAGAGAGAGTGAGAGAACTGACACTCCACAGTTGTCCCCTGACATCTACTTGATTGCCATGACGCACAATGCCCACACTCAAATCATGTATAAAAAGAAGTTTTAAAAACTGCCCTTGGAGAAACATTGACAGAGTTCTACCCAAAAGTGGCTGCAGGTCAGAGCCTGGGCTTCACACTATCTTCTGCTATCTACTTCCAGCTGAACTGACTGCTTCCCACTTTGGTGGTGGGGTCAACAAGAATACCTCTCAGAAGGAAGGTGAGGATGGAGACAAGCCAAAGACACGGAAAGAACTGATTGAAGAGCTCATTGCAAAGTCAAAGCAAGAGAAGGTGGGCTGCTTAGCGCTCTTAATGTGGGCAGCACGGAAACATGTCCGACTTCCCTCCCATGGACATTTATCAGCTGTGTTTCATTTTTATCTGAAGTTAATATAGGACCATCCATTTTGAAAAGGAATATTCTAGATCTTCATTAAGTTTTTGTTGCCTTTAGTATTTGTAAAACAGTATGGCTTATTAAACTTGAAGTGTACTGCTCAGAGTTTGGATATGTAGTAGCAGGAAGTTATTTCTGACTTAGAAATTTACACTTGCTTCTGGTCCTTTATTTCATGTCGACGAGTTTCATATTAAGTGGGTCATTGTGTATGTTCTTAGCCTTGATTCCAGGCCACTCGTGAAAGTCTAATAATAATGGTGTGTGGTGTGTTTTTGCTGGATTTTTTTTCCAGAGGGAAAGACAGGCTCAACGAGAAGATGCCCTTGAGCTCACAGAGAAGCTAGACCAAGACTGGAAAGAAATCCAGATTCTCCTGTCACGCAAATCTAAGAAGTCAGAAAACAAAGAGAAAAAAGAAAAACCCCAGGTAGGTAGCACCCTTCACTTCACAAGAAGCAACAGTGAGCTTACTCTCTGTTGACTTTGACATTTTAACATCTTTGACTTTTAGCTGTATGTGTGCAAACTTGGGTCCACTGATCCATTTTGCTGGCTTTATAAATGCTTCCTCTTTTTTGTTTTGTTTTGTTTTGATTTTAGACAGAGTCTCTTCGTGTAGCCTTGCCTCAAAAATAATACATAATAACATAAATATATATATTATATATAATATATAAATTATGTACCATGAGTATATAAAATAATAATTTTTTTATGAGCAGAAATGCCCATGTAGCCCATATGTCTACCTGCTTTTCAGTTTTTAGAACCAATTAAAACAGCTTTTATTTTTTATTTGGGTGGGGGAATAATAGCTCGTGTTTGTGTATACTTGTGGAGGCCAGGGGTAGGCAGCATCTTCTGGACCTAGAGCTGTGGAACATAGGACAGGGACCAGGAACTCTGGTCCTGTGCAAGAGCAAGTACTCTTAATTGTTGAGCCATCTCCCTAGCCCCAGGAGCAGTTGTCTGTGTAGAGAAAAGACTTAGGCATGGTTTGCCCCCTTCCTTATAGACAGTGTCTAGTCATTAATGGAATGTTCTTTACTTTTTGTAAACAGTTCTGAAAAACATCTTATTTTTCCCTTAGCCAGATGCATATGACATGATGGTTCGTGAGCTTGGCTTTGAGATGAAGGCACAGCCCTCTAACAGGATGAAAACGGAAGAGGAGCTAGCAAAGGAGGAGCAAGAGAGGCTCAGGAAACTGGAGGTATGGGTGACTTGTAACTGGGTGGCCCAGCTGGACACCCAAGAGGCTCAGCACCCTCACCTGAGGCCTGAGGGCGGCACACTCTCTTTTATAAGCTTTTCTGCTCTATCTCGGAAGATGGGCTGGATTGTGCTGTGTTTACATTTTACATTGGTACAGACATAAATGTTTTTTTCATTTGTAAGATGGTCATATGAAGTAAAATACAAACAGTATATGAGGCCTCTCTTTGTAGTAGTCTCCCACAAACAACCGCCGGCAGTGGAGTGAGTATGTCACCTTCTAAACTGTTGCCTGTGCATTCAAGGTCTTAGTTTATTATGTTTAAACAGATAACTGTGCAGCTGGCTGCTTTAGCATGCTGCCAAAGGCCTCTTCAGTACCTCAGTGTTTGTAGAGATTTGATGAACACGGCTTGTGACTTCTCTTTCCTTACTGCCTTAGGCTGAAAGACTTCGAAGAATGCTTGGAAAAGATGAACATGCAAATAAAAAGAAACCAAAACATACATCAGCAGATGATTTAAATGACGGCTTTATACTGGATAAAGACGACAGGCGTTTACTTTCTTACAAGGTAAGGTGTCCCCTGCCCCCTTTAAAAACCACATTTTCTAGTATTCATTCAGGGGTTCACTATAGCTGGAATATTGAAACCTTATAAACAGTTTCTGTCACGTCTCGTTGTATGTTCACGGCATGGCAGCTGTCAGGTTTTAAAGAAAAGATGGCAACGATGTTGTCCTTCCGTCTAGAGGAGCTGGAACAAAACCACACAGATTAGGCTTCTTGCTGTTCCTCAGTTGTTGACATCTACCATTCCCAGTGTATTCTTTAAACACGATCTGTTTGAATTGCATACTGTTGACAGCTGACTCATGGCTGATAATTGCTACTGGGTACTGATTGGGGGTTGGAGGTTAGGCTCTTGCTGTGCAGCCCAAGAGAGACTGGAACTCACTATTCTGCCTTCTAAGCTCTGGGACTAGAGGAATGTGCCACTATGAATATTTTTGAGTGAAATAATTAGTTTCCAGGTGCCATGTGTTTGTTGTGTGGTGCTGGGGGCTGAACCAGGGCCTCATTTGTTAGGAATGCACTCTGTGCCACTAAGTTATATCCTTGGTACTGGTATAGTTTTTAGTCCAGAACATTTATAAAATACCAGTGATTTTAGACTGTATTAGCCAGAGCTCAGGGAAGGAAAATAGGCAGGCCTACTGTTTTGGGAAGGGTCTGATATATAAAACTGGGTGTTAAAAGTGCCAAAAAATCTGGGTGGTGGTTGTGGTGGTGGTGCATGCCTTTAATTGTAGCACTTGGAAGACAGAGGCAGGTGGATCTCTGTGAGTTCGAGGCCAGTCTGGTCTACAGACCTAATTCCAGGGCAGCCAGGGCTATACACAGAAATCCTGTCTCAAACAAAACAAAACAAAAGCCGGGCAGTGGTGGCACACACCTTTAATCCCAGCACTTAATCTCTCAGTGCCCCTGTCCCCTCTCACAGCTCCACAGAGGACCAAGCTTCAAATACATGAGCACTCAGGAAACCAACCAAAGCACTATGGGGGAGCTTCAGTTCCTGTGGCGTAGGGTACCTCAGAGAAGTGGACAAGCAGCCCAGGCAGATGAGAAAGGATGATACCACATTGCCTTGGTGTTCTGGTGCTGCTGCAGAGTGTTCTAACCGTGGTCACCATGGTCTTTTTCTAGGATGGGAAGATGAACATTGAAGATGTCCAGGAAGAGCAAAGCAAGGAAACAGATGGCCAAGAGAACGACCAGAGAGAGGGGGAGGATGAGAGTGAGGCAGAGGGGGAAGATGAGGAGAGCCACGAGAGCCCAGAAGAGAGTGATGACCCAGACAGCCACTCAGACCTGGAATCTAATACAGAGAGTGAGGAGGAAAACAAGACCCTGAAGAAAGAGCAACGTCATACTCCTGGGGGGAAGTTGCCAAGGGATGGCCAGAAAGCTCAAAAGGCTGCTGGAGCTGAGCTGCCCTATGTCTTTGCAGGTAAACATAGTGGTTTTTTCCGTTTTCAGGCTGGGATTCAGTCCCCGGCCTTGTTGGGTTTTGTTGTTTTCTAAATAATGGGCACAATGTGTACTTGAGAGTCTCCCTCCTAGAGATGCTACTGTGAATGCATGTTCACATTCCCACGTGCGATGTCTGTGCAGTGTGTCCGATTGTCATTCTTGGTATCTGTGGGTCTGCATATTAGCATGACTTTCACATCGGTTCCATGGCCACAGAGAGTTTTGTGACTGCCCAGATGAAGCAGGCACCTTTCTGCAGCAGGGTGTAAATTAGATTCCTGGGCCATCTGTACAAAGGCTTTACACCTGGATACTCCGGCCACAACAAATACCTTTTATCAAATGTAGCGTTCTTTGATCTGAAACCTAGAGAAACACTTTCCAGTTATAGCAAGCAACCCTGACTTGTTCTGTGACTGAAGGTTAGTTCCAGAAAAGAAAACTAATGAGCAAAGCTTGGCTTCCATGGAGGAGACTTGATGTCCGAGTCTCAGGAAATGGATGTGCTTCGTGCATGTGCTCCAGTCCTGTCTGACATCTATACTGAAGCCAGCATTGCCACAGAGGTGCCTCCTGGTTTGTGGGTCTTCAGGCAGATTACTGCTTGATGAAATCCATAGGTCATCTTTCCTTTGGGGCTGTCCTCAGGTACGTGATTCGAGGATAGTCATTTAAGTAATGCCAGACTCGCTGGATAAGAATAGATAGGTATGAGGTTGAATAAACACATTATATAACATTTAAGTTAAATAACTTTTTATAAAGTGAAGGAGCCGTGCCCACACTGTGTTAGTAGACATATGGATTGTTGTCCTGTTGAAGGTTAACTATGAAATATGTTTTGTGGTTTTGATAGCTCCTGAATCCTTTGAGGAGCTGAAGTTTTTATTATCAGGAAGATCAATGGAAGAACAGCTTTTGGTGGTGGAGAGAATTCAGAAGTGCAACCATCCAAGTCTTGCAGTAGGAAACAAAGCAAAATTGGAAGTACGCTGAGATAAATGGGTATTGAAGAGTTAGCCTAGTCCTGTCTCTGTGAATGCTAGACTTGCCGAGCCTTGGTGTTTGTTCAGGGCCTGCCTCCCATTCGTTATCACTGTGGCGACACTGTAAAGCATTTAACTGAGGAGTAGAAAGCTGCACATGGCCTCGGGCTCCTCTCTGCCTCAGGGCGGCCCTGTTACCTTCGGTTCACCTGTCAGGAAACAGACTCACCGCCCATCAGGTGGCCAAGACTTTGCATAAATGAGTTGCTATTAGCTCCATTCCTTCTAGTGGTTATCATGTCCTTATCTAGACCATGCAAGACTACAGCTTTCCTATTTTGGGGGGGGTGGGGGGGTGTTGTTGTTTCTTCCATGTTGTTTGTGAGAAAGGGTCTCACTGTATCTTTGGATGCCCTGGAACTCACATGGTAGGCTAAGCTGGCCTCAAACTCTCAGAGATCTCTCTGCCTCTGTTTCCAAGAGTGCTGAGATTATAGGCGTGCACCACCACACCCAGCTTTGTTTTGCTTTTGAGATGGTCTCATACTTAGTGACCCAGAGGGCTTCAAACTTGTCTGTCTCGGCTTCTGAAGACTGAGATAATCAGCGTGAGCTACCTACCATGCCAATATCACTGTTTGGTTTTAATAAATTATACACCATCCACCATTCCATAAAGAACGTGTCCTATCCTTAGCTGTCTCTTTCCTCATTTATGTCCAGCAGTTTCTAGCAGTGTTTTTTGCTTATATTTTGTTTATATTCTCCTGAAGTCTTGTTCCGGTGGGCTCTGGCCAGCATGCAGGTGTTCTGGGAGTTGTAGGCTGTGGTTTAGCGTTTGATAGTTGGCACTAAGTGATCTCCCAATCTGTGTCCCTGCAGAAATTGTTTGGCTTCCTTTTGCAATACATAGGAGATTTGGCTACAGACAGCACACCAGACCTCAAGACCATCGACAAGTTGGTTGTGTAAGTAAAAATGTTTGAATCAAGAGAAATATGGGAGCCGGGCAGTGGTGGCGCACGCTTTTAGTCCCAGCACTTGGGAGGCAGAGACAGGCGGATTTCTGAGTTCGAGGCCAGCCTGGTCTACAGAGTGAGTTCCAGGACAGCCAGGGCTACACAGAGAAACCCTGTCTCGAAAAACCAAAAAAAAATAAGAGAAATACGGGGCTGAATTGGACAGTTTTATCCTATCTAATGTTATAATACACATTTGGTGTCATTGTGGCAGTCAGTGCAATATGACCTCAGCAGGCAGGTGACTGCCCTCAAAGCAATAGAGAGGCCACACAGCACATACCCACTGCAGTGACTTGCTCACAGCTTTCCCTCTGACATATGCTACCCATGCAGGGATAAGATAATCTTAGATTACCAACAAGTTGCCTCAAAACAGAGCTAGTGTGCCCTTCATTTTACAGCATTAGTACTTTAGTTTGTGTTTGTTTCATTTGGCACTGAAGCCTCAAGCACCCTCCAGGTGGGTTTAGAGGTATTAGGTCCTGGCCTCACTGCAACCACACAGAAGGTGCTTTGCTTGAGTCTGAGGGTGCCTGCCGGGGAACATGTCCACTTGTCTTGCCCAGCAGTGGCTATAGAAGGTTTGGCCTTTGGCACAGTTGTAACCTGTGACCCCCTATGGTGGTTTCCTGTTCCCTGTATGGTGGCTGAAAGATCAGAAGAAACAGCTCTGTCAGGAGTGTGTACTGGCAGGTGAGATAGGGGAAAGTCTGTACCTGGAAGGGGCACTCTCGAGCCACTTCTGTACTGCATAGCTAGCCTGTGTGTCACCTGTGTGTGCACGAAGACGCTCTTACACAGTGTTTGTGAGGAGGAGTAAGTTCATATGTGATATGCTCCCAACAGTATTGATATTATAAACAGCCATGGCACCTCACATACTCCTGCCACCACTTAAACACTATGACCAGGGTTTTAGAAAATGACAAAAACATACATATCATTATAAAATGCTACTTGAAATGTCACCTGGACCACCAGAAAGGTAAGCCATCAGTAGTAAGAAAAGTGGACTCTTGAGGCTGGCCTCATTTCAGCAGTAGAGTACTGCCTGCTGTGCATGCAATGGGGTTCCGTACCCAGCAACCACAAAGCAAAAATGTATGTCCGTCTGCAGACTGCCGTTCTTCCTTGCTGACTCAGCAACTGTACAGGAACCTAGTTTTGAGATTTGTGGTTTTGGTTCTTTGATTTTGTTATCTAAAGTCATCTCTATGTATGTTTTTGTTTAACAGGCACTTATATAATCTTTGCCAGATGTTTCCTGAATCTGCAAGTGACTCCATAAGATTTGTTCTCCGAGATGCCATGCACGAGATGGAAGAAATGATTGAGACCAAAGGCCGGGCAGCCTTTCCAGGGTTGGATGTGGTAAGCAGAGACAAGGTTCATCAGATCTTTTCTTTGCATCCACTGGAAACTAAGTTTATTTTATCAGTCATACATAATGGTTGGCATTGCATACTATGCTCATGGCTTTGAGAGGTTCGCCGACCCTTAGGTGTCCAGCCTGTGAGCCCAAGTGCCCCATATTTCCCATGACTGTGGTGGCTGGAGACATTTGTAGATGACAGCGTCATGTTGAAATGCAACAGCTTGAACACTCCTGCTAGACCTCCAGAATGATCTGAGAGAGCTGCAGCAAGATACGAGAGGAGCTTATAGTCTTCATTCTTTTCATTTTTAATTTGATTTTTTGTTTTGTTTTTTACTTACTTTATATCCTAATCACTGCCTCCCATAATCCCTCCCCCTCCCGTTCTCTGAGCGCATGGGGGCTCCCCTGGGTATACCCCCACCCTGGCACTTCACATCTCTTGGAGGCTAGGTGCTTCCTCTCCCACTGAGGCCAGACAAGACAGCCCAGCTAGAACATATCCCACATATAGGCAGCAGCTTTTGGGATAGCCAGCATTCCAGTTGTTTGGGACCCACATGGAGAACAAGCTGCACATCTGCTGCATATGTGTAGGGAGGCCTAAGTCTAGCCCGTGAGTATACATTCCTAATGATTGATGTATAGGAGAATTCTGGCTTGAGTCTGCATAGGGCTATGTCAAATCATAATGGAGTTTAAGACAAACAAAACCACTTTCTGCAAAATGATTCCAGCCTTCATTCTTTTCTTTCAAATGTTGAGAAATATTTAAGTTTCTGAGATTTTAACAATCTTGTCATATTCCCCTGCTTCATCTTTGACTGAATTAGTACATTTGAAGAACACTCAGAAGTGCTGACTACTTTATTTTTCTCGTGTTTGTGTTGAAATAGGTCAGCAGTGACTCACCGGTGCCTAAGTTTTTGTTAATGTTTTATACGCATGCTGAAAGATGGCTACCTGAGTCAGCTTACTAGTTAGGTGGGTCTTCCTGACCCTCCCCAGCTCACTTCTTACACACTTGCCTACTTGAGCCAGGGCTGTTGAGTGCTGTTGTAGACATTGATTTGGGGTGAGAGGGTATTAATTCAGTCCCAAGTCCTTTCAAGCCACATGGTCATGTGTGGGTTCTTATCCTCTCTCAGCATCTCTTTTGTGTGTGGGGGGGTTATTAGTTATAATTATACCTGCTTGGATACCTCAGATAAGCTAATATGAGGGTTGATGATACACTAAGCTTCACATGACCCTGTTGGTGCTGGGACACGGCTGCCAGTACAGCAGTAGCTATGTAGCTCGATGTGGTTCCGTTGCTGCTGCATAAGGAGCTGTGCTGGACAAAAAGCCTGCCAGGCTACAGAGCCAGCAAGACCCTCTTTACCCTGGGGATCTTGTCATTCTACGGTGTGGAGAGTCCCTGCCTAACTAGAAGGGAGTGAGCTCTATTAGTGTGTACCTGCTGGGTTTTAAGTATGTTTGATCAAATTGGCAAAGCTCTGGGTGCATTGGGGGCTTTTTGGTGCCTTTGGCTATTCCTGCTTTCACATTCTTGGGGTGGCACTCCAGGCATTGGCTACTGAGACATGGCTATGTCCCACCAAGCAGACACAAGATATCACTTGGTGTCCAGTGAGGCAAGCACACCCCTAGTTTTGTTACCCTCAAGCCCCAGTTCTTCAGGCTAGAGGTGAGGGTTGAAGATCTTTCCAAGCTCCTAGGGTAGAACAAACATCCTTCTGGACATTCCAAATGAGCCCAGCTATGTGTAGGAAGCATGGGAATGCTGGTGTGTCCTGGGAGGTATTGAGGGAGGCCCTGACCTAGAGTGAAGACCAGTTGTGCTGTGGGACCTTTTTAAACATCACTTTCCCTTTAATTTGTATTCCAACACTTCCTTTCCAGCTCATTTATTTGAAAATCACTGGGCTGTTATTTCCAACCTCTGATTTCTGGCATCCGGTTGTGACCCCTGCCCTGATCTGTATGAGCCAGATGCTTACTAAGGTGGGTCCCATCTTCCACAGGTGGGTGGAGTCAGCTGCACATCCCAACAGCCTGTAGTCTCAATTATAAGTGACACAAGGGTCACGTGAATCCAGCAGTTAAAGCTTGAATGGTATAGAAAGCCTGCCTCAAATAACAGAAAAATAAGTCCATAGTTGGTGATCATTAAGATTTAGCATAAAATTGGTCATCTTCAAGGGCTTGTGAGAACCTGTGGGGATCAGGAGCTCCAAGGTCAGACAGCAGCCTTGTCCCATTCCCAGAGCTCCCTGCATGAGCTATTCCAGATAGAGAGGGGTGGGAGGCTTGACTCAACAGTGCAAAATTATATGAGGAGTGTGATTCCAAAACAAGCTTTCGGATAGTAGTAGTTACCGAGTCCGCGAAGGGCTCGTGTTCAGACTATCCTTTTCCTGTATTGGCACACTGCTTACCATGCCCCTTGATCGTGTAGCCTTCATATTCAAAGTGCAGGGCTTCCTGGGATACTCAGTGGGGTGCTAGTTGTCTGCCCATCTAGTGTTCTAGAACATGGTTCCAGAGCAGTAACTGTTTCTGTGGGTTCCTTCCTAGTGTCCAGTCACGTCCCTGCAAGACGTGATAAAGGGCCTGTTTGTATGCTGCTTGTTCCTGGAGTATGTGTCTCTGTCTCGGAGGTTCATCCCTGAGCTTTTAAATTTTCTTCTTGGGATTCTTTATATAGCAACTCCAAACACGAAGAGCCAAGGTGAGTTGATTATGGAGACTTTTAAATATGCATTAGGGTTTTTGTTTTTTAAGTATTTACATATACATTCTGGAAAGTTGAGAACATTGAAAATACCTCTGAAGTCTGCAATCCAGGCACCAACTGTCTTTCTCTGAGTCAGTGTGTGTGCACACCTACACATTACATACCAGCCTCACACTTGAGTGGGTGTTCATCTCTCCAGGGCCGATGGTAAAGCCATGTAAAAGATTGCAGCAGATTTCAAGTGTTGGAACTTTTAAGTATTTGGAACTAAATGTATTAGGAAAATTAATCTTACCTTCTGCTTTTAGAGGGGAAGGGTAATAAGAATGGAGCCCCTGACTGCCCCTTTTTTTATTAAGATACAGTCTCAGCCAGGTGTGGAGGTACATGCCTTTAGTTCCAGTCCCAGAACTTGGGAGGCAGAGGCAGGTGGATCTCTGGGTCCAAGGGCAACCTTGTCTCAGAGCAAGTTCAAGGGCAGCCAGGGCTACACAGAAAAACCTTTTTAGTAATAGCAACAACAACAGCAACAATAAGACAGTCTCTGTTTCCCAGGCTGGTCTCAAATCTCTAGACTCAAATGATTTCCTGCCTCAGCCTTCCACGTAGCTGAATTACAGGTGTGCACCACACTCCCTGCTCCCTTCCTACTGTGTGTGGCCAGCTCTAATCAGTGCAGTGTAAGCTGAAACTAGGAAGGAGTGCTAGGGGGAGCCAGAGGACTGGAGAGTTCCAAGTCTTAACTGGTTTCTTTCCCTGGTTACTGCTTTCTGTTCCTGTGGCTGTCATTTCCATTCATAAGACTGAAACAAGGCACAGCCTGAGACGGGTATATAGTGTTGCTAAGCGCCCCAGCAGTCAGGTGCCCTCATCTGAAGCCAGGCAGTGAGTCACTTCGATCCACCAGTCGCCACCATCCCTTGGATTTCCTGTCCCATGATGTTCCTGCACAGAGCTCCTTGGTGGTACTGCTCTACAAACCCTGCCTGCCCTGGGGATCAGGCTGGCCTGAGAACAAGCCACCCAGCTTGACCCTGTCACAGTTTCCTGGAGAGGATGCTGCAGTGGGAAGTGCCAGCTGACCAGCCACTTCCATCTAGCCATGCTTGAACTCTGTCTGCCCCGCATGGTCCTCTTTGCCATCATTAACTTGTGTGTCCAGGTCTGCTACTGTCCGTCTTGTCAGCCTGTCAGCCTGCTCAGACCTCTAATGAACTCTGCCACCCCCTCTCCAGCACTCTGGCTGCTCGTCACTCTATTTTGCTTTCTCTATATCTAGTTCGTTTATCTGTAAGTTGCTGTCTATGGATGACATCCCTACAAGGACAAGGCTGTCTTGGTCATGACCTAAGTGCTTAAACCACGTGTGTACCCTGAATAAGACCATAGGAAGTATGCTGCTAGCAGGCTTCCAAATTAAGTAGGCACATTGCCTTCCCCATCCCCTCTGGAGCTTTCCCCACAGGTATCCTGTCTACTTATTTATTTTATTTGCTTGTTTGTTTGGTTTGGTTTTTCAAGACAGTTTCTCAGTGTAACCCTAGCTGTCCTGAAACTCACTCTAAACCAGGCTGGCCTTGAACTCAGAGATCCGCTTGCCTGTGCCTCTTTAATGCTAGTATTAAAGATGTGAGCCACCACTACCTAGCACAGGTACCCTTTCTGTGCTTATTTAGATAGTTGGAATAAGTTCACTGGTGTTTAGCAAGACCTGGCAGCTTGGTGCACAGACAACTTTTAAAGGCTGAGCCACTACAGAGCAGGCCCTCTGAGCCAGTAATATCTGGGTCCTTTCTGACCTGTCATGCTTGGGATTCAGGTTCCACTCTGGTGCACCCTTTTAGAGCACTTGGGAAGAACTCGGAATTGCTCGTGGTCTCTGACAAAGCAGATGTGACCACCTGGCAGAGGGGAAGCCTCCCCTTGCGCTGGGCAAGTAGACTGAGCACCCTGACAGCAACTGAAGCGAATCACACCAGGTATGTGTGACACCCCAGGGACATCTGGAATAAATATCCTAACATACGCAGCATTATTTTCAAAGTATACTTACTTGATTGGGAACTGAAACTGAGTCCCCATTTAAAAGTATTGTTGCATTTCTTGTGCCTCCTTCTGCTCTGGGCAAACAGTATTTCCTAGACTACCATAATGAGCCATTTAGCCTTTCTGCTGATTTGATTCCACTTAGATTTTCTGAGCTGTGGATGAGACTTTTCATTTTGCCAACATTATCGGCTCATGAGTAACTACTGAAATAGGATGAGCTGAGTCCCTTTCATTGTCCTTCACCCTCGCAGGCTGTCCTGTGTAGCCTCGTGTCTGAGCCTGCTGAAGCACTGCGTGCTCATGTACAGTGCACTGCCGTCCTTCCATGCCGCCATCAGGCCCCATCAAGCCCTCCTGGCAGAGCACCTTGCAGACTGTAGCCTCCCCCGAGAACTTCAGGTGAGGCTTATCAGTAACTAGGACTTTTGAACCTTTTAACTGCGTTGAAGTTGCAGTTAAAAGTTATCACTGGGAAGTCTTTACCAGAACCATCTACAATCTCATAAGCACAAAGGGAAAATAATAATAATACACTAAGAGCTTCCTAGCCCCACTTTCTGGATACAAACTCTCACATTTACAGTTTCTCACTGGGTGTGGGGGTGTGTATGCATTGGCATATGTATGGAGGTCAGAGGGCAATGCCTTTGACATTTAGTTTCCAGAGATCGAACTTAGGCTTGGTGGCAGGAGGCCTTATCTGCTGCCATCTCACTAGCCCACCTCAGTGTTTAAGGGATCCTGATTGCATGCAGTTCCCTATATAGAAGATGGCAGAACAGCCAAGCTGTACCTGACAGCCCAGTGGGTGTAGCATAGGCAGCAGCAAGTAGGGCCTCTAGGAGACCTCTTAACCATGCCTTTGCATGTTCCTCAGGAGCTGTCTGGAAACATACTGTCAGAAATGGAAAGCCAGAAGCAGCACTGCCGGCCGCTGATCTGCGAGAAGAGCAAGCCAGTCCCACTAAAGCAGTTCACCCCCCGGCTAGTCAAAGTGTGAGTGTTGGGTGCCCTGGGGAGGCCAGGACTGTGAGTGGGCTAGAGGTGGGCGATGCATCTGCTTCCAGCCTGTGACAGGAGGCACTGCAGCCGGGCAGAGTCAGCTCACCTCTGTAGCCTTTTTGACTCTTAACTTTAGGCTTGAGTTTGGACGGAAACAAGGCAGCAGTAAGGAAGAGCAGGAAAGGAAAAGACTAATCCACAAACACAAGCGGGAATTTAAAGGTGCAGTCCGGGAGATCCGAAAGGACAATCAGTTCCTGGCCAGGATGCAGCTCTCAGAAATCATGGAACGGTGAGGAAGAACTGTGTGTATGGGACTAGGGCACCGCTGTGGTGTGACACCACACTCACGGTGCTGCTTTTCTCAGCACCCGGAAGCATGGTGAACGATATTTGGCAGCCTTTGCAGGACTGAGGGTTGAGCCATGCATGTATGGTTCTGAATTGTTGGTATTCAAACAGAAGAAAGGCAAAATACCCTAAAAGCTGTTGCAAAGTTAACACTTGCCTTATTTTTTTTTCCTTCTTTTTCCTTTTAGGGATGCAGAAAGAAAGCGCAAAGTAAAACAGCTTTTTAATAGCCTGGCCACGCAAGAAGGTGAATGGAAGGCTCTTAAGAGGAAAAAGTTCAAAAAATAAATTGTTTTGTGAATGTAGCAAGGTGTGTTGTGTGTTGTGCTGAAGGGTTCTGGAGGGGCGTGTGGAGTGTGGGGTCCCATCGCCCTGCCATACTCAGCATCTATTTAATAATGATGACAGAGTGAGCTCAGAGACATGCTCTGGGTGCACTGTGAAGAGTTCTGCACTGTTAGACAACAGCCACACCACACAACGACATTTTAGGCAGCTGTCCCGTAAAACTGACAAGCTATCACAGTTTGGGTAAGTACACTATGTAATGTTTTTACAATGAAGTCCTGCACACTTCTCAGATCATTTATCACACATGACAGAACATGACTGAATTGTTAAGTCCCGCTGGGTCCTTGTCACCACCTGCTATGGCTTCTGAGGTATGAGATCTTGTGCAAGGGTTGGTGGTACTGATTAGGAATTTGATTTTGGATGTGGTGAAGCCATTGTGGGAGCAATGAATGGCTGCGGGTACCCTGGAGCTCAGAATGAGCTGGTCAAGAACCACCCTGGAGGGGCATTAGACGCGGCAGCTTGGCTTATGGAGGCTACACCTACCCACTGTACTCGCCTTATCCTCCCTAGGATTCTGCAGAGACAGGCTGCGTGACTCCAAACCTGCAGTGGCCTGGGCCTGACACACCCACCAGCTAGGCTGGTTGGCGCCTCGCTACTGCTACCATCCAGTCGTAGGTTCCTCCACATTTAAACTAGCCACAGGGCTCTGCCCTATCCCTATGCAACTGCAGGGAGAAGCAGAGTGGCCAAATCTGATACTGGGCATGAATTGTACTTACTGTTCAATCTATGAGGAGGGACATGCCAAGAAAAAACATATAGGGTCTCCAGATTGTATCCTGTGTCATCAGAAGGGGATCATAATCCAACTAGAAGAGGTCACCACCCAAGAGTGCATTCGGGTGTGTCCTCTGGGAAAGCCAACGTGGACTGTTAGGCTTGAAGAAGTTAACAGCATTGGGGAGACGACTTTCCTGTTTGGTTAGCTTTTTTTTGTTTTGGGTTTTAGAGACAGTGTCTCACATACACTGCTCTGACTGTTCTCAAACTTCGTAGTTGACTGAGGATGACTTTGAATCCTGTTCTTTCTGTCTGCACCGAGTGCTGGTTTAGAGTAAGCTAAAGCAGGACAATCAGGAATTCAAAGTCAACCGTGGCTACATGAGACCCTGTCTCAAAATAAAGATACATAAGTACCAAGGAGATTGAACTGAGCAGACAGGCTGTCTCTTAGATACACTTAGCTCTAAAGAAAGTCACTGCCTGCTTCTAGTGCCTCTGCTACTCTTGGCTGCTGGGAGCCTCCAAACCCGGTTCCCGCCACAGCCTGGCCTCCCGGAAGAGGAGGTGCCTGATCTGAAGCCTCCGGGGTGTGGCCGCTATCCAGGGAACTTCCCTGTCCATCCACCCGTTTGTCCCCGCCAGGAGCTGCGGCACATGTGCACAGGTCCCAGGTGAGTAGGTAAGAAGCAAAGGTTTGGATTTCGCGTGAGGAGGCAAGGTGGCATCTGCGACTCCCCAACTGGGGTTTCCCGTCTTCTCCCCATTACCCGCTTCACAACAGGGGGCGCCCTGACCACTGCGGCCCTAAGCTTACTGCTGCCCTAGGTTGGTAAGGGAATCGGGCCTTGAAGAGTGTGCCAGGACCGCATTGGAAGCACTTCCGTTATATCTGGCAAGAACCTGGAAATTGAGTTTTCAACTGGAAGGTAAACGGGAGCGTCTTCACCACACCCTCCTTCTCCAGCAGGATCGGAGTTTCCACAATGGGATGGGCAGGGGATGCAGGCTGTACGCCTCGTCCACCTATACGGCCTCGGCCCGCGTCCGAGCGCCGCGTGATCATCGTGATCTTCCTCGGCCTGCTACTCGACCTCCTGGCGTTCACACTGTTGCTGCCTCTGCTGCCTGGGCTGCTTGAGAGACACGGCCGCGAACAAGTGAGCCCCTCCCCCAAGGCGGGAGCGCTCCCGTTTCCTAGCCTATCACCGATTCATGCAGCTGGAGTTGCTTTCCTTGTTACCCCAGGACCCCCTCTATGGCTCCTGGCAGCGTGGGGTAGACTGGTTTGCCACAGCCATCGGGATGCCAGCGGAGAAGAGGTACAACAGCGTTCTGTTCGGAGGTATGTCGCTGTATGCCATGCTGGGGCCCACAGCTTTTTCTTAGAGAGCTAGTTCCGCCTAGGCTGTTGGTCAATCATCCTCTCCCTGGGTCCTGCCTCCTTTAACTAGAAGGTCTGGGTTTTTTTTTTTTTTGTTGTTGTTGTTGTTGTTGTTGTTTGTTGCTTTTTTTTTTTTTTTTTTTAATTGAGGCCACCTGAGCTTCAGTCGATGGCCTGAGTGTAGGGCTAAGTGTGGTCTACACTCTAGGCCTGTGGTCTATCCTCTGTCTCTCAGGTCTCATCGGCTCAGCCTTCTCCCTCCTGCAGTTCTTCTCTGCACCACTCACAGGAGCCGCCTCTGATTACCTGGGGAGGCGCCCAGTGATGATGTTGTCCCTGGTAAGTCTCTGACCCAGCTGTCAACAGGCAGAGAGGGGGGAATGCAGCTATGGGGTTCTCCTGCCAGCAGTGAGCTCTCGTTCCTTCTAGAGGGACCTTCTGGCCCCTGGTGTTACACCAAGCTAAATGCACCTAAGGAAGGCACGGGGACAAGTGGCCAGGGTCAGAGGGTTGTTATATGTTTGCCTGCCTTACTCTGGGTGCTTCTTGGCCTCAAGTGACCAATCCTGCCACTTGGCCTCCCTCCGCCCACTGGCAGACAGGTGTGGCCATCTCCTATGCAGTGTGGGCTACCTCTCGGAGCTTCACGGCCTTCTTGGCCTCCAGAGTGATAGGAGGCATCAGCAAGGGGAACGTTAACCTCTCCACAGCCATTGTGGCTGACCTGGGCTCACCTCCAACCCGCAGCCAAGGCATGGTGAGTGAACAGACCCGGGAGACAGATTGATGTCTGGGCTTCAGGCTCCATGCCTAGCTCCGGTCGTTTTTTCCCTAGGCAGTCATTGGGGTAGCCTTCTCCCTGGCCTTCACTCTGGGTCCCATGCTCGGAGCATTCCTATCTGTGGAAATGGTGCCCTGGATCAGCCTACTCTTTGCAGTCTCCGACATGTTATTCGTCTTCTGCTTCTTGCCAGAGACATTGCCCCAGGAAAAGCGGGTAGGTCCAGGGTCAGGGGAGGGCTCCTGTGGGTGTGAAGGGGTTTCGTTCTTCTTTGTCCCACTGTCGGGGGAGACTGGCCTGCCCTCAAGGTGCTTGCATCACAGCACCTCTTGGGTTTCCTGGATCTTGGTCCCTTCTGCCTCACAGGTCCTGATCCTTAAGCTGCCAGGCTGTGTGCTCCCAGCCTCCTGGCCAGCCTCCGCTTCCTCCCACAGGCATCTTCTGTCACCCTGGGTTTCCACACTGCTGCCAACCTGCTCAGCCCCCTGGCCCTGCTTCATTTTGCAGCTGTTGCTCACAGTCAGGATCCACCTGCTGAGGACAGTAAGGAGTCTTGCCCCTTACTGAACTCTCAAGTCTTGACTACCCAGCATGAACAAGGGTCAACCTGTGGTCTGTGTTGGCTTGCAGGACTCAGAAACTTACGACGTTTGGGTCTCGTCTACTTCCTCTACCTCTTCCTGTTCTCAGGCCTGGAGTACACACTCAGCTTCCTTACACACCAGCGCTTCCAGTTCAGCAGGTAGGTCTCCATCTTAGAGAGGCTCTGCTTCAAGGTTCTCAGACCCCAGGTCCAGGAAGCCTTTGTGGTACCCCTCCCAGCATTCTGGCTAGCACTGCCCATCCCCCAGGCAGTTGGTGGCCTAGGGGGCTGGGTGCTCACCCTCCACCTCCTAGCCTGCAGCAGGGCAAGATGTTTTTCTTCATCGGCCTCACCATGGCCACCATACAGGGCACCTACGCCCGGCGGATCAGCCCTGGCAAGGAAGCTGCCACTGTGAAACGGGTAAGGGACTTACTTCCTCTACAGTGAGGACAGGTGGTGCTCTCCACTCCTGGCAGGCTGTAAACCCAGTCCTGAGATTTCTGTGTTCCCTAGGCAATGCTGCTGCTGGTACCAGCCTTCCTCTTAATTGGCTGGGGGCACTCGCTGCCTGTGTTGGGCTTGGGACTGATGCTCTACTCCTTTGGTGAGTGGGCTTTGCCAGGGCTGGTGCAGACATCCTCATGCCTCTTCTGGGCTAACAGGTGCCTCCCAATACTCTCCCACCAGCTGCTGCAGTTGTGGTGCCTGGTCTGTCCACCATGGTCTCCAGTTATGGTGAGAGCCCTTCCCCAAAGGCTACTCGGGGTAGGAAAAAGCCAACAGGCACCTGACAATTCCTCCCCCCTCAGGTTCTCCAGGGCAAAAAGGCACAATCATGGGCATTCTGAGGAGCCTAGGTGCCCTAGGGAGGGCGGTGGGGCCCATGGTGGCCGCTTCAGGTAAGTCTACAGGTTAGCACTGACAGATTTGCTGAGTCCTTCCTGCAGCCTTCCCCAGCTGCCTGCTCTGCTCAGTCCTGGCAGCTGAGGGGAACAGGCAGGAACAGGGCTGTGAAAAGCCTGGGTGGGCACCTCTCTCTCCACAGTGTACTGGCTGACTGGGGCCCAGGTCTGCTTCACTGTGTGCTCCGTGCTCTTTCTGCTCCCCTTCTTACTCCTGCGTAAGCTGAGGCATCCAGCACAGACTTGCAAGGAGGAGTAGCTGAGCTGCCACATCCAACCACAGCTGCCCAGCTGCCAAGTGGGAACCTGGGCCAGGACCACTCCACTCCCAGCACACTCCTTCCTCTGGGCCCAGGGAAGCTCACATTCCTCTCTCAGGAGGGCATCCCAGCAGGAAGCCCGGGCAGCTACACCCTTTTCTTACTCCAAAGCCTTTTAGGCTTCTGATTTTTTTTTATCTCTCATTCTTCTGAATGACCAAATAAAGCAGCTATTTTGTACCAAGTACCTTTCTTTTTGTCTTACTATTCTGTGACAATTTCATACTAAATGTTATGTGATAGTATAACTACCCCATTGAAGAACCATTTTCTAACTGCCCCCTCCGCTCTTTTTAGTGACTCACTGGAGTTTAATTAGTGTGGGTATGGTGTGCGGTTATTTACTGGAACATGTCATCACTGTAGTGAACGACTCCCCTCCCCTAGCAACCTGAACTTTTTTTTTTTCCTAATGTGAGCACACTGTCACTCTCCTCAGACACACCAGAAGAGGGCATCGGATCCCATTACAGATGGTTGTGAGCCACCATGTGGTTGCTGGGAATTGAACTCAGGACTTCTCAAAGAGCAGTCAGTGCTCTTAATCTCTAGCCCCAACCTTAACTTCTAATGGGAAGGGTGAGGCCTACCAAGCTCCTCCCCGATCAGTGACAGAATGCTGCAAGACCCAAATTTCATGATAAGCTATTCTGCACCTGAAAAGGCAGCTCTAAGTATGAGGTACAAGGGACCCCAGTAGTTCATAGCTATTGGTGACATCTGACCAAGAATTTAAAGCTTGGGCTGCAGAGATGGCTCAGCAGCTAAGAGCACTGGCTGCTCCCCCAGAGAACCCAGGTTCAAGTCTTAGAATCTACATGGCAGCTCACAATGTCTGTAATTCCAGTTCCAGAGGATCTGGCACCCTCACACAAACATATATGCAGGAAAACCATAATATAAATAGGTAAATAAAATTGAAAAATAAACCTTAAAAAGGCGGGTGGTGGTGGCATACGTGTTTGACCCCAGCACTCAGGAGGCAGAGGCAGGAAGATTTCTGTTGAGTTCAAGACCAGCCTAGACAGCCAGGGCTACACAGAGAAATCCTGTCTCAAAAAACAAAAAAGAAAAAAAGACGCCGGGCAGTGGTGACTAACGCTTTTAATCCCAGCACTTGGGAGGCAGAGGCAGGTGGATTTCTGAGTTTGAGGCCAGCCTGGTCTACAGAGTGAGTTCCAGGACAGCCAGGGCTATACAGAGAAACCCTGTCTCGAAAAACAAAAAAGAAAAAAAGGCTCTCAGTTCTTAACACAGGACAAACACTTAGGAAACCCTATTTTAGGGCCAGCAAGGTGGGCTAGCAGACAAGGAGGGCACATGCCACCAAGCCTAATGACCTGAAGTTGATCCCCAGAACCCAGATGGTAAAGAACACACTGCTCAGGTTTTCCTCTGACATCCATGCACACAGCACAGAACAGACATACATGCCTAGGCATACACACAGCTAAATAAACTAAGGGAACAAAGGTATAAAGATGCAAAGCTGCTTCCCAACCTTAAACAAGGAAACTGCTTAAAGACTTTTATTTGTGAGTAAAACCTGTTACAATGAGGACCTGTCCTCCAAGGCTGTCCATATATGCAACGATATTTCATGTGTAATACAAAGAATTAGACTACAAAAGTGAGAAGAGTCATTGCATATGTGGGATAAAGGAAGGGCCAGAAGGAAGGACGAGGAAGAGTCCGGATGAGGGAACTCAGAACCAGGTGAGAGCTCAGGCCACTGTGGTGACTAGTGAGACTAGCAGAGCAGCAGGCTGTGGGGTCCTCCTTGGTGCCCCATTGGGAGGATCACAGGGCTCTGTCCACACCCAAGCACCTGCTCTACAGAGGCCCGACCCCAGCAGGGGTGCCGAGGGCTCCAGCAGGCTTCCTCACTCCTAGTCAGGCTGGCAGTGGCAGCTCCTGGACCAAGGCCCCATTAGGATTGCACCTGACACTCAGCGTTTCCCACTAAGCAGTTTCAAGCCCTTTCCCAGGGATGAAAGGTGAGTAAAAATTCATAAAGGATGGATCAAGAAGGTCATGGGCTCCATGAATGATGCACGACATTAGATGGCACCTCCAAAGCTGGCTTCTACCGTGAGTTACCCCTTATCAAAATCAGGGTATCGTTCAGACTGAGTTAAGGTCCCTGCTCCTACAAAACCTCCCCACACAAGACAAGAGTGTTCTGCTGCAGTCTATCACAGGCTCTATAACAAAAACTAATGCAAAAAAGTGGCCTGTTCAAATTCACAGTTAAAATGTAGGCTAAATCACAAACCCGCTGAAAGAAAGTTTTAGAAAGGACTCTTCCCCCTCCTGGTATCTGTTCCCTAAGATGGGAATCCAAGACCCCAATAAGATCAACTACAAGCGCCTGAATGTGGTTTTGGTCATGGGGTCACCAGTTAGACCATGCATAGTGTTGTGCTGGGTATACACAGGGTTTCTCACTGCTAGGGCAGCAGGCTTAACCCATGTCTTTAAGGCAGCCACAGTGCCCTGGGCCGCTGATGGACATGAGAGTGTTTTCTCAGACCATGGCTGGGGTATGTGGATACCTGTGTACGGGGATAATTGACATCACTGAACAGAGGATGCCAGCAAAAGCCGAGTCCAAATCAGCCACCTGAGACTCCACTGGGTGGAGGGAAACTGAGCAGACAATTCGATACTCACGACAGAAAAGAGAGTGAGAGGCAAGGCTCAGGAGGGTGACGCTGTAACCAGAGCTGGCAGAAGCCTCCGTGATGCCTTCCAGCCAGGACCAGGATTCAGTGTCCCCCTCCTGCAGGGGGGCACAACTCACAGGTGCAGGCTAAGCCCAACTCCTCACAGAACCCAAGGCCCAGGGCAGGGGGGCTGAGCACACACTGGGTAAGTAATCACTGGTGCAGGGGCTGACCATACATGGGAGGGGGTTCTAGTTACATGGAGGTCTTGGCTTTTTGCATTCCATTACACAAGAGGACAGAACACAATACAAAGAGAACCCTGGCAGAGCCAGGCCTGTAGACATGACAGTATGCGGGCGGGCCTTCAGGGGTCACTCTTCTTCTTGCTCTTCTTCAGGAAGGACGGGGTACGGAACTTCTTCTTCTTTTTGGATGGGGACTTGCCTGGAGACCCATCACTGCCAGGGTCCATGGGAGACCCCTCCTCAGTGGCAGGAGAGGCCACCTCTTCAGCTCCTGGAGCTGAGGCTGGCTCAGGGTCAGCCTCAGCAAGGGGCTGAGTGGGGTCTGGGGAAGCATGGGCTTCCTCCTCCACTGTTGGGAAGGCAAGTGCTTCTGAAGGCTCGTCAGGGGAGAGGTCAGGGGGAGTCGGCTTGAAGGTGGTGGCATCACTGTCATCCCTGGATGTCGGCTCCTGGGGAAGGTCTGATGGGTGACCATGAGAGAGATGAGTTAACATTTGGACAGAACAGCTGGAAATAAGAGCACGGGCCAGAGCTGTCAGCCCCTGGTAATTTCTAGGTACTCCCTAGATCAAACACTTGACACATGGTCTACTCTACTTTACAGCTGGACGTAGCACATTATGAAATGTAGACTCAATCTCAGAGGGGTTCTAGTACCTTCTCATGAAGAACAGACAGACAGGAGCCAGAACTATAGCCTGCCACTTCTGCAAAAAGACATCAGAACATGTTACTCTACTGGACAATGAAGAAAGGTTTGCTGGTTTATTAGTGTCCAGGAATTAAGTCTAAATTCAGTTCTACAACATTGGGTCTCCCCCACGGCAGCCAGTAGAAAACCAAGAGTCAACTATGAGATCCCTTATGCAATAATATGAAACTGTAGTTAGCTATGAAATGAACTGTAAGACAGGCCGCCCTCACAATTTAAATAGCTAAACATAAAGAGCAAATGTAACAGAGTGAGGGCAGGTTTCCATCTAGGGCACAACACATTTCTACACTGACCAGGGGACACCAGTATTGTAGATATTTAGTCTGTAAAATCATAAGCAACTGGCATGTTAGGCAACACCAAACCATTTAGTTCTTAAAAATCAAGCCAAAGACCAGGACCAAGAGCAGCTGAGCTAAGCATGGGTTAGGAGCAGCCTGGGCACTGAAGGCTCCAAGCCTCAAACCTGAGTGCTTAAGCTCGGGAGGCTGGAGATGCCCCTAGAGAGCACCCTGATGGCTATCCTCTGACCCAGGGTAACCGGTAGAGAAGACTGCAAGCAAGCCCATAGGCTCCATACACCCTAGCAACCAGGGCTCTCTCTGCCAAGCTCACTGCAGACCAGCTATCACTCCAGCCCATTAAGTTGTCAAGGCAACTTAAGCACAGGTTCAAACAAGCCTCATAAATGCCAGTTAGCGGAATCCACCCTGTCAGAACCCAGTCTGCATCTACTCCTGACCCTTTACAGCCAAAGCACCCCACTAAGCAATCAAGAAATATCCTCAGAAGTTAAGAGTTTTCTGAGGACCAGAGTACGCTGGGCAGCACTGTGATAGGGGCCAGGAGCATCCTGGGAAGCTGACACCACCCTTCAGCGTTTTAGTGACCAAGTAGGCCACTGAGAGACTAGTCATATTAATGAGGTCTTCTGTTTTTATTTGGATATACAGAAAACATAAGCAACAGAGAAGCAGGAAAGCAAGGCACAGCCCAAGCACCTGGTTAGAGCAGAGGCAGCACGGGTACTTACTAGGGTAACAGGTATTCTTTAGCACATCCGTCTCCTGCTGTAAGGCAGCCACAAGAAAGAAAGCACAAGTAGAGAATCTATGCATTCAGTCACAGCCATTGGATTACATAAGAAGAAAGGCCAAGCCACTCTTATAGACCACAGACTGGGGTGAGGGGACTCAGGAGACGAGACGAATGTGAGAGACTAAGGGACAAACATGTCACGTGTCAGACCACACAACACATACATGCGGTGGCCTGAGAGGCAGAGGGGGCACATACAGCACTCTCAAAGGACTGATTAGTGAAGCAGGCCTAGAGTCCTGCAACCTCCACACAACTGAAGGCACTGAGGTGTCAATGGACTCTGTCAATGCTGGGAGTGTGCAGGCAAAGAAAGGGCAAAACTGACAGGACAAGATGGTGGTCAACATCCCTGAGGTGTGGCCTCCCCCACTCGACAGCTCAAACTCTCATATCTCAGGCTGCCCCGGACAGAGCAGGTACCGAGAAACAGCTGGTTTCCAGACCTTTGTGCAGCACTGGCTTTGTGGGAATGCACTTCTTCATCCATGTTCATGGAATGACGTCACATTCCATAGGCCATGCAACCCTTCACACAGGGCAGCCACGATGCCTCACCCCAGGACTCACCTTCTTCAAGCTTGACGGGAGTACTGGGAGGAGTGTTGGGGACAGCTGACTGGTCTGGAGGACTCTTCTCTTTCTGCTCTCTTGTCTCATCCAGGTTCTCTACAGACGTAAATAAAGTGAGCCTATGGTATGGAGGCTGAGAACCTCAGAGCTATCCCCTTCTTTAGCAGCAGAGCAGCCGCCTGCCAGCCCCTTTCAGGCTGCAGAGACACCCAGGATGCATTTCAGGCCTGGGGTCTGCTCTTATCTACACAACTGAGGTACTGACTAAATTTCGAAAAACTACTAGCTGTGGCCTTCAACTAGCAACGACCCACTTCAGCCTCTTAAGTGCTAGGACTGCAGGCATGAGCCACCACCAATGGCTAATTTCTACCCTTATTACAAAGACAATCTTCAGGGCAGAAAGATGGCTTAGCAGGTAAAAACAACTGACACACAGCCTGATAACCTGAATCAAAACCTGGGAACAAATCCCACAAGTTGTCCTCTGACCTCCACGCACCCACCATGGCATGTATATACCCATGGCATGTGTATGCCTACATTCATACACACACAGATAAAACAATTCTAATTATTCAAAGAGAATCTTCTGGTCGGGGCTGTCATGTGACTGACTGCTGACCATGTCCTCTATGAGTGAGAAGTCCCTCTGGATACAAACACCTGTACTGGCCAACCAGTCACCCAGGAAGTCACACCAGCGTTATCTAGGGTTTAGTTTCTGCATGTGAGTACACTGTAGCTGTCTTCAGACACACCAGAAGAGGGCATCGGGTCTCATTACAGATGGTTGTGAGCCACCGTGTGGTTGCTGGGAATTGAACTCAGGACCTCTGGAAGGGCAGCAAGTGCTCTTAACTGCTGAGCCATCTCTCCAGCCTGGTTTTAGTTTCTTATATAAAATGTTTCCCACAAATAATCTGTTATGTGTGCTCACACAAGTAAATGCAGAGCATTTGTGGAGGTCAGAGGATGACCCAGGAGTCAGTCCTCACCTTCCAGTCTCTAAGACAGGGTCTCATCTTTGTCGTGTGTGGCTGTGCACTCCAAGCTAGCTAGTCCTGGCTTCGGGAGAGTCTGTCTCCCCTGTGACTATAGATACATGTACTACTATGTCTGGCTTTCACATGGACTCTGGGGATCCAAACTCATCAGGCTTGTGCAGCAAGCCTGAGCGCTGGATCGCCCCCAGACACCTGCAGTAATTCAGACTTGTCAACTCCAGTGTTGCTTTAATATTCTAACATGAACTAGACTGATGAAGACCAAAGGAAAAAATATAGGAAACTAGGGCCCCAGATCCAGAAAACCCCAAGTGTACTTCTCATTTAAGGGGAAAAAAAAATTATATATATATATATAAAATATAAAAATCTTCTCTCAGTAGAAGGTACCCTAAGATGACCAGGTCTGTGAATGAGAAGCCGCTCTGGCTACAAAACAATACCTACATACTGTCAACCAGGAAGTCACACTAGATTTATTTAGGATTTTAGTTTCTTATATAAAACATTTCCCACCAATAATCTATTATGTGTGCTTACTCTGAACACTAAGCACTCTCCTAATTCAACTCTGACAGGTAACAGCTGTCTGGCCTTCCAGGATAGAAGCTACTGATGCCCTCCTGAGAAAAACAATGGGACAGCTCCCCACCACAGTCCTAGCTTTACCCTCCTCCAGCAGGCTCCGCCCCTCTGCACCAACAGCAAGGTCTGGGTGGGTGGGTGTGCTCCAGCACTCCCACTGTTGCCAGCATATACTGAGTCACTGAGGAGCTACTTTTCACATAACTCACATTTCTTCAGCAATTATACAATGCAGTACTCAATCTAAAACAAGACCAAATAAGGTTAAGCTGGATCAAGTGAGACTGTCACCATCCGGTGCCCTACAGCCTAGAAGGGTGGTCCACCCTCTGCACTAAGAACTGTTTGCAAGGCTGTGCCTGGGAGACAGCTAAGGAGCAAACTTGGTACTCAGTACGAAGGACTAGGACGGAGCTCAGCTCATGGCTCTAAGGACACTGGTGTGAATGCCCATGAGCACGGCAGCTCTGCCCCAGGCTCCTCCTAGTACAAGTAAGCGGCTCCCAGTGTATGGTGAGCAGAAAACTCAGGGAGAGGGTAATGTGCTGTCTCACATCCTATAGGCCTGCTTCTGTTAGTTCTCAAATGTAGATCTGGTTTTCAAAGTCTGGAGGTACTTATTCTGTCAAGTTCTGACAGCCCTGTCTGTTTCCATTTGTTGTAAAACTGTTCTGTAACTTTTGACAAAATCATGACCAAAGTTGTCAAAAGAGTTGGAAAAAGGGCCATGGCAGCAGGCAGCGCTCTTCTCGACATGGTCTGGAACACGCCAGGGCAGTCAGCACACTAACTTACACCCTATGACCACCCCAGGATAGGGGAATTCCCAACCTTATAATTCACAGCCTCTGGGCACAGGACAGGGTTATGGAGAAAAAGACTATTCCTAGAAGGCCCAAGCTATGACAATGAGGTGAGGGCTTTCATCTGCACATAGACCAAGGTCCAACCAAAAGCCTCAATTCTGAGACCTGAAAACTCACAGACCCTGGCCCAATTCCAGACTTTGCCAGGTACACCCTGCTCCCACAGTAGTCACTCCTCCCAGCTGCAGGCTCTCTTCTCGAGCAACTGGGAACCAGTCCATTACCCAGGGACTTAAGGATGAGCACACTGTCTACCCCTGCACCATGAATCAATGAATCAGGAAGCCTCTTCTTAGGGAAACATTGGCAGAAATACTGCATGAATAAAAAGTAAGTACTGCTTAAACAATATTGAAGAGGTCTTTCTCAGTAACTAATCCAAACTGGTAACGTCAAATGGACAGAAACGAGCAGCCCTGCACATAGCCCAGGTGGACAAACAGTCTTGGAGCTGAGTCCTCTAACTCACTCTTCACTGAAGCTCCTGGAAGAGCAGAGGCCAATCTCTAGCAGAACCCTCTAGCCTGCTTTGTGATGGCGCACATGTACCTGGACCCACCACTGTGGAGTGTGCCTTGCACAAGTCCATCTTGGCAGGCACCATTCCCAGTGTGTTGAACCTTGCAACTCTTTCCTCGAAGCGCAAAGATTAGAGTGGGTCCGTGAGGATAGACTGCTCAGGTCTTAACCAAACAAGACCTGTGCTTCATGCATAAGGTTTTTCTCACACAGAGGGGCTTCTAGACACTTTCTTCTGCTTTCTGGGGCCACCTACACCCAGCTCTCAGGAGCACTCACCTTCAGAGCCCTTTTGCTTCCTCTCCACCTCTCGGCGGTATTCCTCCAGTTCACGGTCTGTCAGCGTGTTGAAGGGGTTGGGACCCGTGGTGCTCACAATTACATGGGGCTGGTATTCCTTCTCAATGATGGCTTTGGAGGCCGTCACCAGCTCCCCCTGTAGACCAAAAAGACTTGGTATGCAGGAGCCTGGCCTGGTGGGGCCTCCCTCCTCCCAGGAACACATCAGGCAAGGGGGAGATAGGGGCTTTTTGGAAGCACACAGACATAAGGCTGTACCACTTGGCCCAGTGGGGCCTCCCTCTTCCTGAGCAGACAGCAGCAGAGGGTGGAGAGGTCTTTTTCAGGAGTGCACAGACATTCTAGGACTACACTGCCAGGGCCTAGGGCCAAGACAGATTTCAAAAGCAAAGGCACTGACTGAGGTGCAGAGTCAGGAGCACATACACCCTGGAGGAGCAGGCTCCTCTGCCCGCTGTAGACAGGAATGGCAAGGGACTATGCCTTGATACAATACTAAGCAATCTATTCCCATGACCTCAAAAAATGTTATTCTACAACAACCAGAGCAAAGCGTATGGAGAGTTGCTTACATTCTTTTGTTGTTTTGTTTGGGGGAGACTGGGTCTCACTATGTAGATCTGGCTGTCCTGGACCAGCTCACTCTGTAGACCAGGCTAGCCTCAAACTCACAGAGATCCACCTGCCTCTGCCTCCTGAGTGGTGGCATTAAAGGCTTGCACCACTGCACCTGGCCTGAGATTAGCTTAGGTTTTTGAGGCTCAACAAGTTTTCTGCCCTTCTGACTGACTGGTTTACAGCCTGTTCCTGAGCTTACCCCACAGCATGCAGCAGTAACAGAAGATACCCAAACAGCAGGTTGGCCTGATAAATCTGGAAACTGAGAATGCATGACACAAAAAAAGCAAGCAAAGCACTGAGGCAGCTCTCTACTGCCAAACATGACAGTAAAAAGGACCTATGGCCACAGTGGGAGCCAGAGGACAGCCTGCCCCAGCCCACAGCAGGGGAGGAAAGTGGCCCTCAAGTACTCGAGAACACAACCCAGAAAACACAAACATGCACATGATTAAATGACAGCTTATGAAACAAGGAACCCCCACATCATTTGGATGGTAGGCCTGGAGCCTAGGATGACACACTGGCAAAGGGCGAAGACCAGAGGCAATCTGTCAGCAGTGCTGGTTGCTAGGAGCAGTCAATCCACACCGGCAACTACTCTCAGGCCCTGGCTGGAGAAGCTGGTGTGTGACAAAGTATTTAGAGTACTCCATGTGTAAATAGTGACAAAGACACACCCCTCCACCCCTCCACCCCCAGCTCCCAGGAAAGAAGGGCAAGCACGCTGAACAGGCGGCTTTGCTGAAGAACCTGGAGACTCATGAAGAAGGGACCCTCCCTCAGGTCTGGCCTAAGAGTGACTGATTGGCTTTTCATTTATGAGTAGCTCTGCCACTGCAAGACAGAAAAGAATCTGAATTGTCACTTGCTGATGCTGGTTGAAACAAGTCCCTTCCTGTCCAAAGGCCACACTCAGCCTTAATATCGACAAAAAGATCCGATTAGCAAGACCCTCCATGCAATCGCATTCTGTAAACACAGCGGTGTGCTGGCCGCCATTGCTCACAACAAAATGAGAGGGGATCGGACATGAGAAGCATGTCTGAGTTCATGTGATCAAATGAGAGCAGGCATCCACTGCCAGAGACAGCAAGGCTCTACTCCACCTTCAGACATCTTAGAGGAAAAGCAAACAAAGACCCCATGCTAGATCAGCTGGCCCTCAAGAAGCACATACCAGACCTTCCAGCAGCCAAGGTGTTCCTAAGACCAAATGTAAACACGTGTGAGGCAGCCTCTGTGTGAGACCTCAGTGAGTACAGCAGCAAGGACTAAGAAGGCAAGATCATGAAAGCGTGATATCATCACTCCTGGCTGCCCAACAGGAACTCCAAGCAAAACAGAGACCCAGAGGCTGTTTCTGTACCTGATTAAGGCAGAAACAAAACCTGTGTGCACACCTGGGTTAGGGACCCGACCTCTCAGAACGAGTGTTCATCTGTAAAGACTTTGGGTTTTGGTTTTTTGTTTTGTTTTGTTTTTTGTTTTTTACGGGACAGGGTTTCTCTGTATAGCCCTGGCTGTCCTGGAACTCACTCTGTAGACCAGGCTGGCCTCGAACTCAGAAATCTGCCTGCCTCTGCCTCTCGAGTGCTGGGATTAAAGGCTTGCGCCACCACTGCCCGGCTCTATAAAGACTTTGAAGTGAGTTTTTTAGGCTCTTTCACTCACCCATTTCCACTCCTAGAAGTGCTTTCTCATTTTCTAATAAGCTATTTCTATTCCATCTTAACTTAAAAAGCATGACTTTCTCCCTCTCCCCACCTTGCAGCTGTCAAGATTTTCACCTAATGTGTATTTAAAAAAACAAAACAAAACAAAACTTAATTAAACTGTCCATGATTGTGAGCGAGAGAGAGAGAGAGAGAGACAGACAGACAGACACACACACACACTCAGGTCTGACTTTCATTGTGCTGGGCCATGAACACACTAGGTACTTATAAGACCAGAGGCTCCAAAAGATAGGCTTACTCCCCTTGGCATTTCTGCCACACAGCACGAAGGGCAAGCCGGAGTAAAGTACTGAAGACACAGAAAAGTTCACAATACAAGACTGAACTGCAGATTACCTCCCTGGGAAGAGGTCAACATACCCTGAACACCCTTGTCGCTACCACTTAATGCACTTGCAATAAAATCCAGAAGGTGGCCCAGATTTTTACAGCTTCCACACTGGGCTGTGCAAAACTCACGTGAAAAAGGCTCCAGTATCTCATCCACCAAGGAAAACAATCCCTGCACTAGGTGAACAGCCATCAGCAAAGAGAGAAAGTCCAAAGCTAAGCAATTTCTTCCCCAAAACCCACAAATTCCCAAGTCTCAAAACTCTGTTTCTAAGGTCCTCAAGAGACGTGACTGTCCCTGTGCCTACCTTACTGGGAGGGAGTGCTTAGGACACAGGCCGTTCTGCACTGAGCCAAGCAAACCCTTCCTTTCTGAAGCTGTTTTTGTTGTCGCAGCAACAAGAGAAGTAACTAATGCAGGAAACTTAAGTTTGTAAGAAGCTGGAGTAGTAACTTTCATACAAGCTAGGTGTGTAGTTGAGCGGAAGTCTGCCTACTGTCCTAAGAGGCCCTGTGTTACATCCACATGTCAAGATGCTCTCAACTAAGATAGCTAGGGTTGGCCTGCAATGTGTCCCACTGGGTACACACATGAACCTGTGCAGACTGTGCAGACATACCCTGAAGGACCCAGGTGACCTGCCCACATCTGAATAGGGCTAGCAACAGGAAATAAAGCTGCTATCGGATGAAGAACCAGTCCAAAATATATTCTCTAATGGAGTTGGCTACCCTGATGCTTTCCAAATCTCCAACAAGTCAAAACCTATGAAATGCACAAGACCCAAAACACAGCACAGCAATTGTGACTGTGACTCTGCTGCAGCCCACAAAGCAGGAGGATCAGACTATAGACTAGCACATGGGGCGTGCAGCCCGTACACGACTCCACATACAGCAGATGAAGACAGCAGATTACGTTAGAGGATCACATGATGTATGGCCAACAGCAGAGACAGGAAAGGCAAGCTGGAGGGCGAAGAGCATCCCTTCCCTGTTCCCTGACAGATTCCTTCAAAAGGTAGGAGAAATGAATATAAAAATAGGAAGACAAGACTCACTTAATACATAAATGTGTAAAATAATATTACAAGGAGTGACTCCAAACAGGAGCGAGGAACTCTATCTAACTCTATTTGGCAGTCAGGGAAGCTTTGGAACAACACTTGAATCTCACAGCAAGCGTGTAGAGTAATGCAAGCCTGGAGATACCCAACTTCAAGCTCTGAACCATGCATTAGCCACTTGTGTTTTATGTTTTGTTTTTCTTTTTTATTTACTTATTTAACTTATCTTACTTTTTGAGGAAGGGCCTCACTACAAGCCTTGGATTGCTGGCTGTGCCACTGTGCCTTACTCCTTTGTTTGTTGAGTCAAATCTTCCTCTATAAAACAGGGTGGCCTTGAACCCTCTGCTCATACCTCAGCCAGGTTTTATTAAATGTTACAAATAAATTCATTTAATTTATAAGGGTTAACACAGCCATGTTTTATTTCTCGTACTTCTAAAAGGCAATCTTTAACTGGCTTCCAATTGCTACAATCGAAGCTGAACAAATGAGGGAGAGTCACAATAAAAGCTGCCACTGCCAGCAGCGCCCAGACATGCCCATTGCAACTGGCAACTCTGAAAGCCAAAGGCAAGCACTAAGTTCACATTCAAAACTTCAGAAATGCATCACGTGACTCCAGTGAGCCACTTCAAGTAAAAAACTTAGAATGCTGAAAATTGTGCTAAAAAGACAATGGGCAGAGCACACCTTCTCTACAATCTCAGAGGACTTGAAAGGTCCTTGTCAGGCTGCTTCATTAACTAAGAAGGTGCAGTAGAGGGGAGCTAGTTGGGGAGGGAAGGGAGAAGAGCACTGCGGGCCATAGGTAGGTAAGGACAGGGCAGTGAGTACCTTTCTAAAAGAGACAGACTTAGCGGGACTAAAGGTCTGCTCTGTAAGCTCGAGCCCTTCGATAGTTTCCGTACAGTCAGAGAGGGGTGCGTCCTGCAACAGTAAACTGAGTCATCAGAGCACACCAGGCCCAGCTTAAAAATATCAGCCAAGAAGACAGGGTAAAGCCAGCTAAGAGCATGCAGCAGGGGCAGTTGTCAACAGTACAGTTGATGACAGTAGTACGTGCAGACATTGGACATGAAACCAGGACCATAGGGGGCCAGTTTAAAAAAAAAAAAAAAAAAAAAAAAAAAGCAGCAACAACCATCTACTCCTGCAGTGAGACTAAGGCATCGGATGGCATCTTGATCTCAGAGACAACCACTCACACAATTAGTGTCAGTGTGCCACTCTCCGCAAGTTGTTCTACGGAACTCCTGTAAATGTGGACGGAGCACATTTGCAAGCGCACACCGCCCACTCTGCATCCCAAGCAGTACTTTGTTGCGGACATGAGTATACACCAAAACGAAGGTCTGTAGCCCACCCGCCTTCTGCATTTACGCAGTACCCAGAGGGTACCAGGGAACCCCATTTCAAAGCAGCGGCATATGAGCCTGAGTATGCATGCACTCTAGGGAGCAGGGCTAGAAGGATGGACACACCCTCAGCATGCTTATGCTTGGTCTGTGACTCAAGCCAAGTGTCTGCATCACCATGACTTTAAACAAAGACACCCACTGGCCCAGAATACTTACCTCACAACAATTTTCTGGCCTTAGTCACCACCCACTAACATCAGAGACGCTATGTTCTCTTACCTGAACGAGGCTTCTGTCCATCATCACACCACACAAAACCTGGGACTGAGGCCCTGCCGTCTTAATGTCCTGTAAGTTCTGCTCTCGAATCTGAGGATAGGAAGAAAAAGGCAAATGAGCAGCACAGAGAACAGAAGCTATAACTTCCAGCCCGGCCATGTGCAAGCTGCACTTCTCTCTAGGCCCATGATGGTAGGATGACTAGGACACAACTACCTTAGGGTACTGGCCTAACTGCACAGAGGGTGATGAACTACAGGCACCACGGGCCGGACTACTGTTGACTGTTCATGGCTCTTACAAGGTACTGTACTTAGTAATCTTTGCAATGCACTCCTCTTTCTGTGATGCTATGAATGCTGATGGATCTCATGGTCTGACACATCAGACACAGCTCACAGATCTCTGAATGAACCCTGAAAGGCAAGGGCTGCTGTCTGTTTCTATAAGATCAGGCTCCGCAGTTTCCACACTTCAGAACTGCTATTTGAGAAGTTTAAGAAACAGTGGGAGCCCAAACTATGATCAGAAGCAGCAATATGAAAAGATAATTGTGCCAGAGCACACACACTCTACCCCACAGCATAGAGCACCCCTCCCAATGCTATATCCACACCCCCACCAAGTGCAGACAGCAATACCCACCTTGTTCCTCATCTCCTGGACCTCTTTTGGGTTAGTGTTCAATGGAACAAACAGGTTAGGGACAGCAGAGGTGGAAGTTCTATGTCCATCCTCTTTAGTCCACTGGAATATCAAGAATATGTGAAAAGTCAGGATAACGACAACAGTAAATGACACCACAGCATCCAATCCATCCAAATGATCTCATGTCTGACCATGCACTGAACATCACAGGACGGAACCAATGACCACATTTCCTGGGCCACCAAATAGAGTCGCTATAGGAGTATGATGTGGCCATTTAAAAAGAAAACAAAAAACCAGCAAGTGATGGGACTCAAAGTCACGACTGACAGAAAAGGGCCATTAATCTCACTCAACATCTGGAGCAAAAAGGCTGACTACTCAGCTGGGCCTCATAACCCATGGACCTGCCAGAGGAGCCCCCTCAGAGACCATTGGTTCACCGCCCTGAGAGTCACCCAACACCAAAGCCAACTGGAAGCGTGGGATGACAATCATGAGAAGCGATGTAATGCCCCTACCCCAAGGGTAGGCAAAGTCTGCACTGTGAGGCAAGAGTGGGCATCACCAAAGTTTTACATTAAAATAAATGATAACATCAGAATGTACCAAGCATAGAC
Organism: Uromys caudimaculatus; assembly: GCA_028551405.1. Taxonomy (NCBI): domain Eukaryota; kingdom Metazoa; phylum Chordata; class Mammalia; order Rodentia; family Muridae; genus Uromys; species Uromys caudimaculatus. The sequence goes on along the minus strand of CM052712.1, from coordinate 25,952,543 downwards.
TATTCAGACCCAAGAAAAGTACTGTATTAGCACTAATACAGTAGCTACCTAGTAGAAGATTTTGGTGATGTCAAGTATTTTATGTAACTTAATACTTTTAAGTGTTACAAAATATCCCAAACAAACTTAAAGCACTTCATGAGTCTTCAAAGGCTGTGTTAGCTATCAGTGCACACTGTCCACATGCTGTACTTTTTATTCATTATTATTTTTGGCTCTCCAATAAAATATGAGATTTTTAGCCAATTCTAATAGTTAAGCATGAGCAGGCACTGAACAGTAAAACAACCCATCTTGCAAGTGTTATG
>CM052712.1:25767235-25947235 GCA_028551405.1 Uromys caudimaculatus | reverse complement strand
AGTGAAGGTCAGATATAGTAATATATAGAGAATATGCATAAAGCTATAGCACACACCAATACTCCATAGTGATGCGTGCATGTGTGTATGAAAAATTAGAAATGAAAATCCCAGCAATCTTTTGTAAGTTCCAAGTCATGAGCCCACCATGGATAAAGGACTACTCAAAGCTTCACTCTTGCAAGGCAAGTATGAGAAAATCCACACAAAGTCCAGATACATCCAAATAAACCATTAGCTAAATGGAATGGCTTACCTGGATCTCACATGCAACCACAAGGTTATGGATGTAATAGAAGGCCTCCTCCACACTCTCTCCGACTGACACGAGCCCGTGATTCCGGAGAATGAGAACCTAAGGGAAAGCAGGGGAGCTCTGTGGAACAGGGCACCCAGACTCATCGTTCCGGGCTCTTTGCCTGACAACGCCACAAGGTGCTACTGACCTTGCTTTTAGGGCCCAGATTTTTCTGAATCAAAATTTTTTCCTCTTCATCAACCAGAATGCCATGATAGTCATGATAAGCAACATCACCAAGGGACAGTGCCTCTGGGGAAATAGGCAAGAGTCCACACTTCATTGCAGAGACCTAGACGCCAAGTGGTACCATGACAAAGAAAAGCCACAGTTAAACAGCAACTCAACACACGAATGTGAAATAAAATGACACTGATACATGTTTAACTTCATTTTCTTGTTGGAAATAAATGAACCCATACACTCAGGTATAATCTTCACTTCCTAGGCCCCTGAGAGCAGCTGGGAGAACCTGGGAGAGAAAGCATGACTGAAATTTTCCAAAGATTGCACATGCTATACCAGCCAGTGCTTATTAATGCAACAAGTCATGGTTTAGGGAGAGGAACACAAAACAGGCCCTCTGAGGACTGTGTCTCAAAGGGAAAAGTTTCAAGTGCTAAGGTTTTGTTCACATTTTATTTTAGGCTGTAGATAAGATAAAAATATCTGAAAGTTTCATAAAACAATTTAATTTATAACAAATAGACAATTATATACTTATAATTCATCTGTATTTATTTAAATAAATATAATATAGTGTTATTGGTTTGGTTTGGGTTGGGTTTTTTTGAGACTATGTAGTCCTAGCTGTCCTGGAGCTCACTATGTAGACCAAGTTTGGCCTTGAACTCCCAGAGATCTGCCTGTCTCTTCTTTGAGTACTGGGATTAAAGGTGTGTGCCACTATGCCCAGCAATGTAGTAAAAAAAATTTTTTTAAGTTTTAAAGTAAAGGTTCAAATAAAACATTCTAAGTAGGTGGGGTAGGCCTGTCTGTCATCCCAGCTACTCACGGACTAGGGCAGAATGAACACAAGTTCAATAAGCAGCCTGGGCTACCCAGTAAAACTGACTCAAAATATAAAGTAAAAAGAGCATTAAGGACTAGCTCAGAGTAGGGCACGTGCCTCATTTGCATAAGGCCTGAGCTCCAATCCTCAGTACTATAAACAAACATTTCCCCAGATTTTATGCTTCCTAAAATTCCCTCAAATTTGTTACAGAATATGCTGATTTTTAACATTTATTTAAGCCAAGATGGTGGTACAAGCTTTAGTCCTAGTACTCTGAAGGCCAAAGCAGGTGAATCTCTGTGAATTCAGGGCCATCTTGGTCTATATAGCCAAGGTGAGTTATCGATAACTCATTCTGAGTTAGAGTTCAAGGATAGCCAGGGCTACACAGTAGGACCCTGTCTCAAAAAACAAGATAAAGAAAAAATAAAAATAAAAAAAAACAAAAACATTTATTCAGCTGCAATGGTACAGACTTGTATTCCTCACACTGAGAGGCTGAGGCAGGAGAATCATCATATGTTCAAAAACAACTTAGACTATATTATGAGACCTTGTCCCAATAAGCTGAGGCAAAAAAATTTGCTACAAGAGTAGCTATACAGTTCCAGGCCAACCAAGGCTACATAGCTATAGTCTATCTTTTAAAAGAAAGGAAAGGGAGGGGGAGGGAGGAAAGGAGAGAAGGAGGGAGGGAAGAAGACAGGCAAGGAAGAGGGGAAAGCAAGTCAAACTAGGGGCAGAGGGTATAGCTCAGGGTAAGAATTCTATAGGCTTAGTTCTATCCCTGGCAACACGTACTCACAGGAAGGAGGAGAGATTTTTTTTTTTTTTTTTTTCGAGACAGGGTTTCTTTCTCTACATAGCCCTGGCTGTCCTGGAACTCACTCTGTAGACCAGGCTGGCCTCGAACTCAGAAATCCACCTGTGCCTGGCAGTGGTGGTCCACGCCTTTAATCCCAGCACTCGGGAGGCAGAGGCAGGTGGATTTCTGAGTTCGAGGCCAGCCTGGTCTACAGAGTGAGATCCAGGACAGTCAGGGCTACACAAAGAAACCCTGTCTCGAAAAACAAAAAAAGAATGAAAGAAAGAAAGAGAGAGAGAGAGAGAGAGAGAGAGAGAGAGAGAGAGAGAGAGAGAGAGAGAGAAAGAAAGAAAGAAAGAAAGAAAGAAAGAAAGAAAGAAAGAAAGAAAGGAAGAAAGAAAGGAAGAAAAGAAAAAAGAAATCCACCTGCCTCTGCCTCCCAAGTGTTAGGATTAAAGTCATGCACCACCACTGCCCGGCTAGGAGGAGAGATTTTTAAAATAGAAAAGCCAAACAGTTAGGAAGGTTGTTTTACTCCTATGTGTGTGTGTCTGATGTCTATGAAAGTAGAGGTGAGGTACGTACTTGTACAAACACTGCCCAGAGGGGATATTAAGTGTCCTGTTGCATTGCTCTCCACCTCATTCCCTTGAGACAGTGTCTTTCACTAAACCTAGAGCTGTAGCCATGAAGAGTCAGTGATCTTCCTGTCTCTGCCTGTCACAGAGATGGGGTTACAGGCATGCATGCAACCACATACAGTTTTTCTGTGGATACTAGGTATCTGAGAAGTAAACATTCTTACCTGCTGAGCCATCTCACCAGCTTCAAAAATCGCGCTTGTGTGTGTGTGTGTGTGTGTGTGTGTGTGTGTGTGTGTGTAACAATTTAGACTTGTTAACTTGCTACAACAAGCAAGGGCAAGTCAGAGCTTAAAACCTACAAAGAAAGCTGGGCATACATGGCGCACACCTTTAGTCCCAGCATTTGTGAGGCAGAGGCAGACGGATCTCTGTGAATATGAAGCAAGCCTGGTCTACATAGTGAGTTCCAGGACAGCCAAAGATACATAGTGAGACCCTATTTTGAAAAAACCAAAACAAATAAATAAACAAAACCAGACCTACAAGCCCCCAGTGTGGCGCACTCACCGCAGCCCCTGCTGGTGTGTGAATGTGCACAATGCACTTGGCATCTGGCCGCGCAGCATAAATTGCAGAGTGCAATGTGAAGCCAGCCTGATTTACTCCCAGGTTAGTACTCCCACGGTCTACAAGATCTCCTTGGAGATTGACCTTAACCTGCAAATAAAAAAGTAAATCTTTAAATATCAAGAAGAGCTCAAGGTACCCTTACTATAAAACACTGAAAGCAAAAAAGTGTCTATAGCTTCTTTTAAAGGCTCCTCCTAAACTAACCATACCCGCATATGTTCAGTTAGACTCTGCAAATAGAATCGTTATAAACATGATGCCAAAGCAAAGGGTATTCTCACCAAGCTGGATGCAGTCACTTCACTGTAGAGAAGTCCAAAAGGTACGATGAGGAAGTGCTCCTGCTCAGAGTTCACTCTGGTCTACGGGAAAATGCCTGAGTCAGCACAGAAGTAATTTTACAGAGGTAAAATTACCTGTGCCATTTATAGGACACAAACTCACAGGTGAATGACTAGGTAGGAACTAAAGCATACAGTCTATCACAAAGCTAGGACGATCTGAACAATTACTGTGCAGCAATTTAACTTATCAGATACATACTGGTCACAATGAAAACCGACTTTATAGGAAACAAGCTAAACAACCCAGTTCAATATTCAACTTCTGACAGGTCCTTGTAAGGTTATTCTGAGGCCACTGGTCTAACGACAAAATGGTACCAAACTTAAGAAGCAGAATAATGAAACAAATGTCTTTTAAGTTTTTCAAGGAGCTAGAGAAATGGCTCAAAAATTAAAAGCACTTGATGCTCTTGCAGAGGACCTAGGTCTGCTTCCCAGAGTGCACATCAGGTCATTCCCACAGCCTCTAACTCCAGTTCCAGGAGATCCAACCCCAGTCTGCACTCTGTGGATACCTGCACACACGTGGTGTACTGACAAGCAGGCGCACACACATACACATAAAATGGAGAAGGTTTCCAATTAGATTGTGTTAATACAGAAACCTGGAGGGCAATGGGAAGATAGTAACATTCACAAATGAGCACAATCTTTCCTCAATGTTTGATGTCATTTTGAAAGTCCCAATACCAAAATATCATCACCCTCTGGTTTCTCTGCATCGTCCACAGTGTCTGTCTCTGTCTCTCTCTGTCTCTCTCTCTCTCCAATTAATTTAGCACAGAAAGGCACAATATTCCCAGCGTATACCAAAACATCAGGAATATAGCAGTAAAAAAGAAGAGATCTTCCCCAGGAAAAAAAAGAAATCTCATTGTCATAAGAAATGGTTTTTGGATGGACTTAAGTACCTCTCAAGGTAGGTATACTGAAGCGTGCCTGTGATCCCAGCACTTGGGTAAGACTGTCTAAAAAAAGAGCAAAGTCCTCATGGATTAGACATAAGCATGCTACACATTTGCTGCGCTAACCAACTCCATGGCACTAGCTAAGCTTAGGTGAGGTGTTTACAGAGGGGGTGAAAGGGCAAGGAAGAAGGGGGGAGACTTAATTTCCCCGTTACTAATAGGTGGGCAAGTTTTCATGTTATAAAATAGTCTATTTTTCTATAAAGATAAAGTTATTTTTTTGTATTTTGTTCATTTTATATTGGTTTTTCCTTTTTTTTTTTTTTTTTCTCCTGAGGCCAGCCTAACCTATACAGCAAGTTCCAAGTCAGCCAGAGCTATAGAATTCAGCCCTTTCTCAAAAGACAATATACAATTCTAATTGTAAGCTTAACATATTTACATGTTTTAATAGAAAACACTTAAAATATCCAATTCTTAGTCTAAAGCAAAAGGTATTACACACAGAATTCAGACATCAAATGAAAGAAGGGCATTTCAGAGCAGATTTCTTCAGCGGTGGCCTCTGTCAGCGCCCTTGTCTACCACCCCTCCTCTGTAATGAGGATGGACAGCCTTCGACGCTCAGCCACTCCTAAAACCCACGCACACCCCAGCACTAAGGAGAAAGCGGTGGGCTGCCTGCTACAGAGATGGATACTATATCCCCCACACCCAGTGCACTGGCCAGACTATCACCTCAGAGCTTAGCATTCCATGGAGTCTAGACTAGAGCTGAGACAATCACCTGTGACCTTGTACAGGTGCTAAGAGTTAACACATGACAGAAAGGCCTGTGCACCAGCTAAGAATCACCAAGAAAGGACCCTCAGCCTACTATCCCAGTTGGGCCACCTGGCTTGTCCTTTCCCTTCTCTGAGGCCTCTCTAAATCTGACACAACTTTAAAGATCTAAGTCCATCTATCCTTTCCAAGCCTCTAACACCTGTCAGCACTATAAAATCCCCTTAGCAGAAAATCCCTGACCCTCTTCCAGAGTAAGGGCAAAATGATTCCTAGCACTTATTTTTGCACCAATACTGTTATTATCTCTTTCCTGTTAAGTATCGACATAATAGTATCTGGATGGTATGATGGTATCTAATGGTAAAACAAATAGATGTCACAAATCTTAACAGCAAAACCAAAAATACTCTATAAAATTTAAAAAGCCAAATGGGGAGGACGGTTTCTTCTTCAAAGACTCACTGATTTCAGTTCATAAAATAAAGTAAAATCTTTTTGGTAACTTGCATTTTTTTAACTCTGTATTAATAACCAAGCAGATCACTTACAGGCAGAACAGTAAATATTTAACCGGCATTTTAATTCTGTCAATGCCAAACAAATTACAGGGGAGAGGGGAGAGGCTTATAAATTTAAGTCAGCATTCCCAACAGGGTGAGTTATACGCAGCATCTTTAAAACACACCAGTAAGCTACCGCTAGAGCCGGGCACCACACTTTCTATTCCTCCTACAGCCATGACAGCTGCCTAGAATCAGTTAGCATTAAATCTCCATCGGAGCTTTCTGTCCAGCCTAGTTAGCTGGAATAGCCAGCAGATGGTCGGCGGCAAATGAACTAAACTAACTGGACCTACTGTTCAGCGACCAAGGCTTTCTACTGAGTTCTTTTTCACAATTTTCCTAAAGTAATTTCAGTTCAGCCAGGGCTGGTCACCATTTACTAGTTTAGGGCACACCTACAGTGCCAGACACTGCTCCTGGACCCAGGCCCACAGAGCAAGCACCAAGCAACTCTGCTTACAGAGCTGGTACTCCTGTGACAACTATGCCATCAGACTGCACAGACGGGTATCGGTCACTGCTACATGGAAACACTCTGCACAAGACTGCATTTTAACAGTAATGGAGTGAACAGACTGAAAGGAGGCAACCTGGCATCTGCAGTAAGGATTACACCACATTGCTAACAAGGAAAGCACTAGACACAACTGCAGGTTTCACACTTCTCTGAGCCCAGGAGGGAGCTGAACTAAACACTCCTTATAAGCTCACATGTGGAAAACCTCCATACATGTAAATGAAGAAAAGGCTTAAGCAGTCGAAGCTGCTGCTAACATTTGCTACCTCAAGACAAATAGCAGTACTGGCATGTCTATGAATTTTTCTTTATTTTACTTTTTTGTCTTTGACTTTTGAGACAGGGTTTCTGTGTGTAGCCCTGGCTGTCCTAGAACTCACTTTGTACACCACGCTGGCCTAGAACTCAGAGAGCTGCCTGTCATACCTACAGGTCTCTGTAACACCTACAGAAGGTATACTTGTTACAATAAGCAGGTATCATAATGATAATTTTTAAAATTCAATATTGTCAAGTTGGAGTCAATCTGGGACACATACTGAGTTAAAACCAGCCTCAAAAAGTAGTAAAAGTGGAGGCTAGAGAGATGCTTAGTGGTTAAGAGTACTGTCTTCTCTTCCAAGGAGATGCAAGTTCCGTACCAGCACCCACGGAGTGGCTTACAACCCCCTAACACTCTAGCTTCAAGGGATCCAACACAATCCTTTGGCCTTGTTGAACATCTGCACATACACAAGAAGGCAGACACACACACACACACACGCACACAGACCCACATACACAAATAAACTTTTTAAAATAGTGAAGCTTTAGCTTTTATATTTATATTAATATTTACATGGTGGCACATGCCTTTAATCACAGCACTCAGGAGGCAGAGACAGGCGGCTCTCTGAGTTCTAGGCCAGTGTGGTGTACAAAGTGAGTTCTAGGACAGCCAGAGCTACACATAGAAACCCTGTCTCAAAAGACAAACAAAAAGTAAGTTCTTAAAATCCAGAAAGGGGGGTGGGGAGGAACCAACAAGAAATTGAGACAAGCTTTAAAGCTAAAGGAAAGAAGTTCAAAGAAAACCTGTCTCCAAAAGGATAAGGGAAGAGAAAGCGGGCGGCCAGCGCCTTAGGAGTCTAGGAGGGGAAGGCAACGGGTTTACAGGTGAGCAGAGCTCAAAGAAGGACAACATGTATGCGTGTGTGTGTGTGTGTGTGTGTGTGTGTGTGTGTGTGCGTGCGTGCGTGCGTGTGTGTGTGTGCGTGTGTGTGTGTTGAGGCAGGGTCACATGTAGCTCACACTAGCATTCAAACAGTCAAGGGTGATCCTGAATTTCATTTTTTTACATTCATTCATTCATTTACTGGTGAAATGTGGGCATGTGCCATAGCACCTGTGTGAAGGCTAGAGAACAACTTGAAGGAATCCTTCCTTCCTTCCTTCCTTTCTTTCTTTCCACCATGTGGGTTCCAGGGACTGAATTCAGGTAGCATAAACCCAGCAAAAAGCATTACTGAAATGATGGGTCATAAAAGCAAGCTAGACAAAAGAGAGAGTGAAGAATGGGCTGACTGGTTAGAAAAAGGGAGGGCACGTGCACAAGGCAGGGCTCATGCTGTTCCCTCACACAACCTGAGCTGGAACAATGAAAGTATAGAGAAAGCAGACAGCCAGTGACATGTGTGACAAAGATGAGGGGAGGGCAGAGAGGCCCCGACAATGCTGGGGAACGGTAAAGAACTGGAGAAGCTGAAAAACACCCACAGGAGAGAAGGTTTTGACCAGAGTCAGGAAGAAAACATTGTTACTCTTAGATTTGTAAGTCGTAAATGAATTTTAGGAATGGCTTATAATTTGGTAAACACTCATTAATTCGGTTAGCATGCAAGAAAGATGTTTTAAAAAACTACTCTGGTAACTTTTAACCCACACATGTCAATTCTTGTGTTCTGCAGCAAGGAATGCAAAGAGAGGGCGTTCTCATAAACTATGTAAGAAAAGATGGCGCTAGACAATAAGCCGCTCCTCCCCCAGCCGCCTCTGTGGACTAAGTGGCACCACTCAGTCCCGAGGCCGCGGTACTCACTGTGATATGATTGTAGATAAGCTGAGACCACCCAAAGAGGTCTGCCAGTCTGTAGAACGCCGCCAGTTTACACCGCAGTAACTTCTCCCCTTTGTCATATGCAACCGAATCAGAGCCTCTCAGGTCGTTCACAGGAGTGACCATACCAAGACCTAAAATAAAGGAAAACAGAAGTCAAGCTTTTTTATACTTTTTATTAGTATTTTATTTTTTATATTTGTCAACTGTAAATCAATTACCACAGTATTTATTTATTTATCCATATTAGACCATAAAATTTCAGAAATTTCAATGACAGAAAGACAATGTTCTCTCTGGCATTAATATATGGTTCAAAAACAGGTAACAAAAATGTAGTGAAATTTGTGAGATGCAGTAAAGAACAGATTAAAAGAAAATATACAGTCTCTGGCTGGGGGCTGCTGGGGGCTGCATGTCAGGAAAAGCCTAAAGACTAGACTGTAAGAAAAACCGAAGCCATATTTTGAAGAGCTGTCTTACAGGTATTTCATCAGCATGCAAGACATGAATCTGAAAGAGCCAGCAGTTTGGTTCTTGAAAGATCTATGAACTGTGTTCAGTTACTTCAGTGAGTAGGTCACGATCAAGTCATGAGGCACGGACAAAGACAAACCCAGTAATGACATCTTCTCTAGCAATAAATGAGATGTGGTGATCAGGGACAGTGAAGTGGACCCCCCGGGTGACATCTGTCACAAGACAACATGGCACAGAGTACCAGTGTTCTGATCAGGCCGCAGACATGTGGCATATCGATCGGTACCTGAAAAGGGGGCCTCAAGGATTTGTGGAGGAAAAGTGGACTGTGGTGAACACATGGATAAAAACGAGGCGGCAACAGCAATCACAGCTGGTGACGTACTTCTGAGTAATCGGGTAAAAGAAAATGCATGCAACAGATGTCCCTCCTTGACCACTGTCTGGTACTTTCCAAATCAGGCACAGTCTATATTCTTATTTCCCAGGCGATGATGGCGCACGCCTTTAATCCTAGCACCTGAGAGGCAGAAGCAGGCGGATCTCTGCTCACGTTCTAGGATGGCCAGGGCTACACAGAGAACCTCTGTCTCAACCCTCCTGCCCGCCCTCCCAAAAAAACCAAAGCCCTCAATTCTGTAGATTGTCCAGTGCATACTCACACACTCATGTGGCTCACATGAGAAAGCTTCACAATTTTATCTGGAAGGTTACAGACCACAGACAAAGCTGAGAACTACTCACTCATGTTCAGGGCGGCCATTCCTCCTTGTGGGGCTGCCGGGTAGACATTTGGTACACTGGCTGTCATGAAATCTGCAATCTGCTGCAGTGCCAGCAGGCCTGTGGGGTTCTTTCCCTTCTTAAACTGCTCCTGTATCATAGACTCCAGCTCTTCACAGAAGGCCTACAACGCACAGTAACATGTCACACACTTTCTATTGGGAGTGCTGTCATTTTATCAGAGTGAGTGTGGAGCTATCAGAAAAACGTTTGTTTGCATCCAGTGCTAGAGCAGCAAACAGTGCTCTGAACATTTCACTTCTGAAAATATGAACTGATATATTCTTTTTTTATAAGTAATTTAACAAAATAAAAGCTTAAAACTTACAACAAGACTCAACTAATGGGAATCTATTTTAAGGAAATATTAGGAATGCATTTAAAGACTTAATCATGAGATAATTAATCTCAGCATCACAGATTGTAAAAAAGTAGGCCGCATTTCAGAAATTAAAAAACTGATTCAACATGCTGCAAATTCTACATTTAACAGGAAAATCTTAAAATCAAATGCCATAAAACTATTCTTGATATGTTTTTGAGTAAAAAGGTAATATATCAGTTTTTATAAGAAAAAATTAAAAATCTAAACTATAAAAAGATTAAAAGTATATCAAATGATAATTACAATTCTCAGGAGCAAGATTACTGATTATATTCTACTTTGTGTTTTTTGTATTTTCTTCAAAATAAGAATTTGTTTTGTTAAAGTAGCAAAGAACTGCATGGCAGTGCACACCTGGGCCCTCTAAAGGGGTCAGCTCAAGGCCATCCTAAGCTACACAGCCTCAGAGCAAGTTCAAAAGCAGCCTGGGCTACAGGAGACCCTACAGAAAACAATTTTCTTTAGGTAGAAGAAGAAAGATGGCCATGATAACACACCTGCAGCCCTAACATCTGGGAGGCTGAAGCAGGAAGACTGCACATTCAAGGCCACCTTGAGCTACATAGTGAGACTCTGTCAATTAAAGCATTAAAAAAAAAATCCTCTTCAATAATCATGCAGTAGATTGATAATGATTTTAACATGAAATTATTATTGTAATAGGACAGATTTTTCTATGTTGTTGTGGTTTTGGTTTTTTGGAACAGAGTCTAACAGCTATCTAGCCATAGGTGGCCTGAACTTTCTATGTAGACCAGGCCTTGAACTTAAAGTGATCTTCCTGTCTTGGCTTTTGAACACTGAGATTATAGGTCTATAACACCATGCCTAATTCAGGTATTTTTAATTTCCCTCAAACTGTTATAACTGATCACATAGCTTAAAAGAAATAAATCTTTTTTTCAAATAATTATAAATATCTCAGATGAAAACATGAATTCACTGGATGATCCATCTAACTTTAAGTACTCAGTGATTCCAAATTAAACTTACTTGTAGTTTTCATTGCTTAATGTGAAACCTAATTAAAGAATTTGCCAGAGCAGTCTAGTACACCTATCACTCAGATGTGTGTATGACTGCTAGTCAACTGGAGTGTTGGCCAAGAGCCTTCTGCAAAGCCATGGTCCACCAGCTCATGATGAAGTCAGTGACAGCTCTGTCAGTCAGTGAAGGAGGGGAACAAGGATGAAAGCAGCGACTCAGCAAAGCACATTATGGACCTGTCTTTGTTATCAATGCATAATGCATGGAGAGACATTATAAAAAACAACAACAACAACAAAAACAAAACTCATGTACCATGCATAAAGACTAAATAAGCTGCCTTGCACTGAATATCATGGGGTACTGGTCACCATGGCTGCAAGCTCAAACCCAGCCTGGGCTACTTTTAAAAAAAAGCTGAACACAGTAACATGCTTATGTCTCAATCTAAAAAGCTTCCTGTCCTCATGAATCCTCAGTCTGAAAAGTCAAAAAATCCATGCACTGAAGACTCTGACACAGGTAAGACAGTCCATACCATCAAGCACTGAAGACTCTGACACAGGTAAGACAGTCCATACCATCAAGGAACTCAAAGCCTCAGCGAGGAAATCGCAGGTTATGAGAGTCTGCCACACTGTCAGCATTTCAGGTAGCATTTATGTGCAATATGGCTGGCTGGCATGGAGCTGGCTTAGTGATGTGTGCAGGCCTCGAGATACCTCCATGGTTCCCTGGGCCTTACCTTCAGCTGGCAGTCACTGCCCAAGGCTCCTATGTGCTACTGTGGTAACAAACCCTGATGGGTCAACGTCTACACTCCAACCTTTCTCAGACCTGTGATGACTCTGCTCTCCAGTGCCCTCTGCTTCTCCCTTCTGCAGTCACCCTTTAGACCTAAAGTCTAGAAAGTCACAAATTCAAAGTCACAAATGGACTCTCCAACTGCTCCCTTCTAGTATCCAAATCACCCTTTCCTCTAACCCACTGTGATGCTAACGTTCCCCACCACTCCTCCTCACCTCCTCTATACCCGGGTGTCCTCCATTAAGCTTAGATAGGTCCACAGTAATCAGTTTTCCAATTCTACCATTTCAAGTGGTAAAACCCTAGTGAGCTCAAATACTACTTTTCTTCCCTTCTGCTAATGTTTCACAAGGTAAAAGGAGACACGAAGGCCAGCCCACATCAACACATGACCCTGTCTGTAAGTTCATGGCCTTTGACCTCAAGTTCCCCTTCACATTAACCTGACTGACTTGCTTTCCCTGTCCCTTTTTTATTTGGTGAAGTCTAATGGCAAACATCATCCAAAAGAGACCAGGTGGGCAGGTGCTATGATAAGAAGCCTTGAGCTAGGCAGGGGTGATGCACACCTTTAATCCCAGCACACAGGAAGCAGAGGCAGACGGATTGCTGTTGAGTTCCAGGCCAGCCAGGCTTACAGTGTAGGGATGGCTGTGGCCCACAGTGCTGACTGTAACAAATCAGGTGCTATCTATTAGCTTAAGTACGACCAAGAACAAGTGAAGGCCACAATGAGTGTCCCTTATTCAAATATTTAGGGTTGGAATGTGAATTATTTCAGATTTTGGAGTATTTGCACAGGCTTTATTATCAGTTGATCATACAAACATCTCAAATGTTCTCAAATCCAAATGTTTTAACCAATATGGTAACGCTTAAAATATTTCTCTTGGATTTTTGAAACAGGGATGCTTGATCTGTATTTTGAAGAAAACTGTGGATTTTACATTGTTACAATGTACAATTACAATTTACAAGTGTTTATAAAAACACTTTGGACAAACAGTGAAGACAGCTCAAAGTAGAGATAAATACTTATCCTTTATAATTCTATAATCTTCTCATTATGTCTGCTAGCCAGCCAGAACTCTTCAACAAGTGTCTGTAAACATGAATACTGGCGTACTGGGTAATGAGAATGACCGTGCCATTCAAACGACAGGCCAAAGAGCGTGGGAAGCACAAGGAAGCTGGACAAGTTTGTTCTAAACAAACTTTTTTTTCTTACAGGACTCTGTAGAATCATAGACACCCTCTTCTTCTGCTCCATCATATTGAAGTCCTGACGAAGGTCTGGTGCCATGTTCCTCTCCCGCAAATATTCTGGATTGTTCTCATCAACTCTGTCAAAGTACCTCTCCTTGTGAGGGGCTGTGGTTGGAGGTGGTGAGGTCACCACTGCGGCCCGCGTGTCACCATTCATTGCACAATTTTCCTAGGGTCCTACAGAATGAAAATAAAAGACATTTTTGTGTTCAAATCAACGCCCATTAGGATTTCATCATGAGGACATCAACCTCAGAAATGCATGCTTCTGTGTGGAGAGATGTTGGCTCCTTTATGGTTCAGAGGCACATGACTGGTCAATCCTTTCCCTCTCTCCACTGATCAATGCTGTATTTTGTTCTAGCCATTGTTTATTAGAGCATAGAAGAACAATCTAACAATGCTATTATGTATGTCCTCTGACAAATCCAAAAGGAGTAAGAAATTTAAACTTGACCATATGATAATTAACACTTAGATTTATCCTACACTGGCAGGCAGACTGTGGAAGTGTTAAAGCAAAACTTTTTTTTTTTTTTTTAATTTTTTTATTTTTGTTTTTTTTCGAGACAGGGTTTCTCTCTGTAGCCCTGGCTGTCCTGGAACTCACTCTGTAGACCAGGCTGGCCTCTGCATCACCACATCCACTCCAGCACCCTTCCTCATTTTTAAAGATAAAAAGCATCTGGCTATGGTAGTTCATGTCTATAATCCCAGCACTATTTTCCCCAAGACAGGGCTCCTCCATGTAGCCCTGGCTGTCCTGGAACTCACTCTGTAGACCAGGCGGGTCTCAAACCCACACAGATTTGCCTGCCTCTGACCCCCAAGTGTGCTTGAGATGTATAAGAGGAGGGTCAGGAATTCAGAGTCATCACAGGCTGTCTGTCTAGTGAGTTCCAAGCCAGTCTAGACTACATGAGACCCTGTCTCAAAACAAACAAAATTAATTCAGCTGGAAAAACATGAGGACTGAGATTCAAACTAAAGCAATGTAGCTCAGAGTTTTGTTAGGTTCCTAAACTCTCTGAACTGTATTATACACGACAAAGATGACAAATGCGGCTGCAGCAAATCCACGAAATACAGGGAGCAATGTGCTTCGAAAGCCAGGACGCTAAGGCTTGAGATAGTTCAGCAGGTAGAGAGAACTTGTGGCTCTTCCCATGTACCCAAGATTTGTTCCCAGCACCCACACTGTGCATTGAAAAGCCAGTTCCTAGTGTCAGCACCCTCTTCTGACCTCAGACACCCAAGCACGTTCACACAACCACAAACGAATTTTAACAGAGAAAGACAGGAAGGACATGGAAGAGAGGACTGGCCTTTAACTGCCACAGACTTAATACGGCCTGGCTCTGACCTTCGTAATGACTATCCCATGAGTGAGTGTGCACACGTGCACATGCACAGCCACACTCGAAGCATACATGGAAAAAGAAACTTCTATCAAAGGCTCCAGATCACCAAGGTCTCAGATCTTTGGACTCACAACAATCACCTTTACCTGCTGAGCAATTTTGTGGACCCCACCTTTTTGTTTTAAAAGACTAGGTCTCACTCTATAATTCAGGGTGACCTCAAACTTACAGCAATCCTGCTGCCTCTGCCTCCCCAGTGCTGGGATTAAAGGTGTGCACCACCACCACCCCCCAGCAAAAGTACGTGTAATTTTAAAGTCAAACAATAAATAAATAAAGGTATGCAAAAAAAAATTATGTTCCGTGGCTCTTTTTAAAAACATGAGAATCTCTCATCCCCCTGTTAAATGCTTTCAGGGCTTTAAAAAAAAAAAAAAAAATCCCTGGGTCTCTAAGTCTTCCTTGGCACTGGACCAGAGCACTCTGCTCTCCTCCTCAAGGGAAAAGGACCACAGGACATTAAGATAGCTGGGTCTATTCTACAATGTCTAGCAACCACAATGGCCACCCCTGTCTAGAAAAGCAAAAACAAAAACCAAAAAAAGAATAAGTTAGGGTAGTATTAGAACAGGGAAGAATGGAGTCATGTGAGATTTCTGAGTGCTTGTGAGAAATCTCCAAGAAACCAAGACAAGAGTTTGTGACCTTAGTTTCTTCAAAAACAAGGAATTGTTCTTGGAATGCGCTTTCATGCCGCTCCCAGACTATGCATTACAACTTGCTACTGTCAGCTGTTTGTATGCTTCTATGCAATTTGCCCTTGTGATTGCAGACTTCACTGACATGACTCCTCTGACCCTCAGCGGATAAACAGTCTAATGCTCTAAATCAGGGTCTATTTGCTACTGCACGAGACTTCGGTCAGCCTCATTTATCGGCTCCATCCTCCCGGGGCCCACGGCCAGCTACCCAAGTAAACAGAGTTGGTTTCCTCCTATTCCTAATTTTGTGTATGTGCACAGAGGGGTAGAGGCACACGTGTGTGGGCAAAGCATATGGAAGCCAGAGGTCACCTTGGATGTCCTTCTTGAGGCACTATCTGCCTTTTATTTTAATCAAAAAATAAAATAAAACTTAAAAAAATATTTATCTATTGGGAGAAGGGCATAGCATGAGGAATTCAGCAGGCAACCTGAAGGAATCCAGTGGATGGCCCACACCCAGGAGTGTGTGAACAGAACCAAGTAGATTCAGTAGGTTATTAAAAACAAAAACAAACAAAAAAGGACACTAAGTTGTGGCAGGCAGGAATGTGTATAGGAGGAGTGACGAGGAGGCATAGTGGGGGTAAATAAAATCAAAATACAGTTGATGAAATTCTCAAAGACTTAATTGTTTTTAAAGTCTTGGTGCTAGAGAGATGGATGGCTCAGCAGTTAAGAGTACTCACTGTGGGCTGGAAAGACAGGGCACTATGGGGCTAGAAAGATGACTAGACAGTTTAAAGTACTGGCTGCTCTCCAAAGTACCTCAGTTTGGTTCTCAGCACACATGTGGCAACACACAACCATCTGTAACTCCAGTTACAGGGTATCTGATTCTCTTTTCTGGCCTCCAAAAGCACTGAACATATGTGGTACATACTCATACATAAAAACATTCTTAGTAAAAGGTCTCTTTAGTAAGAGAGAGATGGCTCGGGTGTTGAGAGCACTTGCTGTTTTCTTGTGGAAGATCCAAGTTCAGGTCCCAGCACCGAGACTGCGGCTCAGAATGATCCAATAAGTTCAGTGGCAGAGGCTCTGGTGCCCTCTTCTGATTCCCAAGGGCACTGGACTTGTATATAGTGCATCTACATAAATACAGGAAAACACTCACACAAATCAAATAAAATAAATCTCTGGGGGAGGGGAGTCCTGTAAAATGGGGCCAGTAGATTAAAATCCAAGTAACACCTATATAGAAGCATATGGAATTTTGGCTAATATCAATAATAGAAAAAAATACTCTTGGCTAGCAAGAGAGTTCAGCAGGTGAATGTTTGCCACTAAGCCTGGCAATATCCACATGGCAAAAGAAGCATGCTGATTTATACAAGTTGTCTAATGAGCTACACACGGGGGGTGGGGGTGGTAGGGGGGAGAGGAAGAGAGAGAGAGAGAGAGAGAGAGAGAGAGAGAGAGAGAGAGAGAGAGAGAAACAAGAGACAGAGAAATTGTATTCCTGCCAGAGTTCCACATGTGTCTTTGTGTTAGTTTAAAAATGTACTAAGAATGTACTATTTCCCATCATGGTGGCTCACGCCCGTAATCCCAGCACTAGGAAGGCTGAGGCAGGGGTCTCTCAAGTTCAAGACTAGGCAGAACTATGTAGTGAGGTCATCTCTCAAAAGTCAAGACAAAACAAACAACATTATTCACTGAAGAACAGTACAATTTCTAAATTAATAGGAAAAAAAGAAAACGATAGCACTGTAGTCCACTACTTCTATTTATTACAGGGTCTCATGTGGCAATCCTTCTGCCACCGTCTCCCAGGTGCTCAGACTGCAAGAATGAGCCACCATCCCTGGCATGACTATGTTCTTTCAGTATGCTATGTCATGGATGTAGCATGAGCAGAGGCCAGAGTTCAACTTAACATAGTTGTCTCTTCACACATGGGTTCTGAAGATCAAACTGAAGTCACTGGGTTTGGCAGTAAGAATTTTTACTCACCAAGTCATCTCACCAACCCCCTACATTTTATTTTTTTAGTAATTCTTGATTTAAACACTAAACATCCATCATTTTTCTTCATATGTAAATGTAGGTGTAAGCTCTCAAAATATGAACATAAAGATAAGGGAAATACTATAAACTCATTTTTAAAATATGTGTGTGTTTGTGCCACAGCAAGGTCAGAGTTCAAAGCAGAACCTGTGGGAGTCCATCTACTCCTTCTACCTTGTGGGTCCTAGGGATTGAGCTAGGGTCATCAGGTTTGGTAATAAGTGCCTTATTGACTGGCCATCTCACCAGCCCAATCTCCCCATTTCTATTAACTCCAAAGATTTAAATATTTCCACTGCTGCTGCATACCATATTATAAGCAAGGTGCCTGGAAACAAAAATATGCAAATGAGGAGACAGGTAAAACATTCTTGGCATCATGATGGAAATTGTGGCATCCTGTGGGCTGGCAGGCAGAGTGCTGCAAGAGGAGGAGGAAGAGGAGGAGGGGGAGGAGGAAGAAGAGGAGGAAGGGGAGGAAGAAGAGGAAGAGGAAGAAGAGGAGGAGGAGGAAGAGGAAGAGAAGGAGGAAGAAGAGGAGGAAGAGGAGGAAGAAGAAGAGGAGGAAGAGGAGAAAGGGAGGAGAAAGGGGAAGAGGAGGAGGAAGAGGAAGAGGAGGAGGAAGAAGAGGAAGAGGAGAAGGGGAGGAGGAAGGGGAAGAGGAGGAGGAAGAGGAGCAGGAAGAGGAGCAGGAAGAGGAGGAGGAAGAGGAGGAGGGGGAGGGGGAAGAGGAAGAGGAAGAAGAGGAGGAGGAAGAGGAAGAGGAGGAAGAAGAGGAAGAGGAGGAAGAAGAGGAGGAAGAGGAAGAAGAGGAGGAAAAAGAAGAGGAGGAGGAAGAGGAGGAGGAAAAAGAAGAGGAGGAGGAAAAAGAAGAGGAGGAGGAAGAGGAAGAGGAGGAGGAGGAGGAGGGGGAAGGAGCAGAGTGGCTGACTGCTGTTCGCTCAGATTTTATGCTGAAAGCCAAGTGTGGTGGTGCCTGCCTGTGACCCCAGCACTGGGCAGTCTAAATCAAGAGGATCACAAGCTTGAGGCCAACTTTTCAATGAGGTAAAGCTTGTGCCCTGCCCCAGGGGAAAACACAAAAACAAATTGCCAGGCTTGGTGACACATACTTTTCATCCTAGGACTCAGAAGGCAGAGGCAGACAGATCTCTGTGAGTTCAAGAGCAGCC
Organism: Uromys caudimaculatus; assembly: GCA_028551405.1. Taxonomy (NCBI): domain Eukaryota; kingdom Metazoa; phylum Chordata; class Mammalia; order Rodentia; family Muridae; genus Uromys; species Uromys caudimaculatus. Next base: position 25,928,678 of record CM052712.1, on the reverse strand, counting down.
TGGTCTTCAGAGGTATTTCCAAGCCAGCCAGAGCTACACAGTGAGATCCTATAATGCCCCCCCAATCAAAACTCTGTGAACAAGACAGAGAAAGAGAGATTTGAAGACCTAGCCCACAGCATTTCAGTCAAGATCTTACTTAGAGACAAGTCCTAGTGGGTGTCATTACTTAGATGAGGTCATACTGCAGTGGGTGGCCCTAATTCAACATGTCTAGTGTCTCTATATAAAGAGGAAACTTATACACAGACACACCACATGTAGAACGCCACGGGAAGATAAAGGCAGAAGTCAGGGTGATGGTAAGCAACATTAGCAACTTCAGGCAATCCAAGAGCAGAGGGAGGCCTGGGGTGAAGAGTCCCTCACAGTCTGAGAAGCCATCAGTCCCATGCACCTTGACCCTTTAGCCCCCAGAACTGTGAAGTGGTTCGTTGCTGTGGGTCAGCACCCTGCTTACACTACTTAGTTATATACCCCATAAGATGTAGAAAGGGATCACCAGCAGAAGCTCAGAGGAAATGTTTGCCACCTGGTGAGGGGCTCTATAAAGAAAAGAGATGACACAGCAAGGGGAGTGAGCTGTCAAGCATCCAGCAGGTGCTCAATGCACTTTGTAGTTTTGGTTTTCTGAAGCAGGGTCTTGCTATATGTAACCCAGGCTGGCCTCAAACTCACCATCTTTCTGTCACCACATCCCAAGAACTGAGATTACAGTCATGTGTTACTACACACATCATCAATTAGATACTCATGAATTAGCCTCTTCTATTCCTTTCAGGGCCTCAATCAACCCCCAAGAGTCAACTCAAATGTGTAGCTTGGCTCAAGGCCTCCTGTAGCCAAAGCACTGTATTCTTACTTCCCTTGCAGCAACTTTCAAACAGGGCCAGAGCCTCTGTAAAAATGCTTGCTGCAGCCGGGCAGTGGGGGTGCACGCCTTTAATCCCAGCACTTGGGGCAGGTAGATCCCTGAGTTCGAGGCCAGCCTGGTCTACAGAGCAAGTTCCAGGACAGCCAGTGCTACAGAGAAATCCTGCCTCAAAAAAAAGAAAAGAAAAACAAAACAAGACTTTGTTCTTCAGTGAATGATGCTACAAGGAACACTGGTTTTTGTTGTTGTTGTTTGGTTTGTTTTTTTTTTAAGAGTTATTTATTTTGGCCAGAAGGTGGTAGCACACACCTTTAATCCCAGCAATTGGAAGGCAGAGGCAAGGAGATCTCTGTAAGTTTGAAGCCAGCCTAGTCTACAAAGCAAGTTCCAGGACAGCCAAGGCTACACAGAGAAACTCTGCCTTGAAATTTATGACTCTGAGAAACACAAAAACATAGAGAGGTTTTGCTAAAATGGATGCTGCCAATCAATAAATGGGAAATTCTACTATCTACTGAAGTGAGCAAGCCCAAATTGATATACTCTTCCCCCAAATAAAATGATAAGCTACAAGCTCTCAAGATTTCTATTCCTTGTCTAGCAATGCAATTTTCCATTTCCACGAGGGGGGGGAGGGAGGGAGGGGCTGGCAGGCAGGCAGACAAAGAGACTCACTCACTGGAGGTTCTTAAAAGCCTCTGGCTGACTAAATATGCACTGCTAGGGACCTGAGTTCAATAGAGCCTTTTATTAATCTGACTGGATCATTTCTCTCCCTGTATCTCTAAATATTCTCTTACTGATGAAAACTGCTCAAAAGATCCTTCTAAATTAACACTGCTGACATGCACCACACTGATAAATTTTACATGTATGAACTCATTCTTCCCTGTACAAGGTTGGTAAGCAGACAGGGGGGTCTAAACTCAGGTGGTCTGGCTCCAGAGTTGCCTTTCCTCCCAACAAGGCACACACACGGCTTACAATCCTATTTCAAGAAAGCTTAAGTGAGAAAAAGGACCCCAAAACCACAAATTAAAAATAAAAGCAATACATTCCAAGAACTGATTACTTGTGCAGGCCCTCTTGCTCCCTTATGATAAATGAATTAATGACTTCCCAGCTTAAATTTTCTACATTTTATTTTTTGTATATAATTATATTGCTCTGTTGTTTTAACTACAGCATCAACCAATTCTGCAATGTGTTACTGAGATTCCAGCTTGCAATTGAAATGTAGTTAGGTAAAAAAAAACAAAAACTGTGACATCAGACTCAGTATGGAAGTCAGCGCTCCTCATCCCTCACCAGCCTGCCTTCTGGTAGCTGGCAGACTCTCAGCCTACAGGTCAGATGATGCCAAAAGCCTGTACATAGGGTAGGAGTAAAACAGAGACATAGTCCTCACCCTTAAACCCCCCAAACTCCAAACCCAATTTTCCTTAAGTCCAGCCAATAAAGGAAGAAACACAGGGATCCCAGAGAGTGACCTACACACATATTCTACAGGTCCAGCACCAGACAGCTGCATGCTATGAACCCTGCATGGCTGCAGTACCACAGTTAAACCCAGCATCCCTGTAAGGTATCTCTGTTTACAGATGGGAAAAACACCCGGAGGTTTTTCGTGTGTGTGAATGTCCGTCTGCATGTATGTCTGTGCACCATGTATGTGCCTAGTGCCTTTGCAGTCCAGAAGAGGGCACTGGATCCCCTAGAGCGGGAGTTACAGATGATTGTGAGCCACCATGTGGGTGTTGGGACTCAAACCCAGGTCCCAATGAATCGTCTTTCCAAGGCTGTCACACTCTAACCTTTGTCAGAGGACTCAATAACGAATCACTGAACTTAGAACCTGACTCAAGACCACCAATCCCAAATGTCATGCTCATCTACTGTACTGAAGCCCAGGCATCAGACTCAAATTCAGCAAGTGCAAGTACACACTACAGTGCTTTCTTTCTGTCTGGTTCAGCATCATCTCTCCACTTCCTGGTACATGACAGACCTAAGAAAATAGCTATTCTTTTTTTTTTTTTTTTTCCTTTTTTGGTTTTTCGAAAGAAGGTTTCTTTGTGCAGCCTTGGCTGGCCTGAACACGCTCTACAGACCAGGCTGGCCTCAAACTCAGAGGCCTAACTGGCTCTGCCTCTTGGATGTTGAAATTAGAACCACTACTGCCTGCTAGAAAGTAGCTATTCAATGAGGGTTATTTACTTAAAAAAAAAAAAAAAAAAAAAAAAAAGGCCAGGTGGAGGCGGTGGGTGCCTTTTTCTAGCTCTTGGACAGAGACAGCCAGATCTCTCTGAGTTCAAGGCCAGCCTAGTCAACAGAGCAAGTTCCAGGACAGCCAAAGATACACAGAGAAACCCTGTCTCAAAAAAAAAAACAAAATAGTTAGCTAGTTAATTAATTAATTCAGGTGGGAGCAGTGGTGCATTTCTTTAAACACAGCACACAGGAAGCAGAGGCAGGCAGATCTCTGTGTTCACGGCCAGCCTGGTCTACATACAGTAGTGTTCCAGGACAGCCAGAAGTACATAAAGGGTCTGTCTATATATTTAAAAAAAAAAAAAAAACAAACTTCCCCTGACGTTGATACCCATTATCCTCACATGGCCACGAGCACATATCAATCCAAGTGTTCTAAAACAAAAGTTTTTAAGAAACTCCACTCACTCCAGTGACTGAAACAAAAGGATCAAGAGTCCAAGGCCAACCTGAACTACATAGTTAACAAATAGTAAGAATAAAGAAGGGAGGGAGGGAAGGCACCAGAAAAGGTAATTCTACAAAGAAGACAGCAGTCCATGTTCTAGGAGAACATGGGGGACGTTCAGACTCGGTGTCTAATGAGCTTCTTCGTGTTCCGAGTCAAGCACCACGGCAGGTCCTGGGTAGAAGGCAGGCAGAGGCTGGAGCACCACGCATGGGGATGCACTCCTGTAACCTCAGCACCCAGGAAGTAGAAGCAAGATGATGGTGAACTCGAGCAGACACCGTTCAACGCACCCACCCCTCAGAAGGAAAGATTAAAAACACGAGGTGATGGGGCTGGAGATGAGGCCTGCACGAAGGAGCACAGCATGTTGTTTCCCGGCACACATGTGGGAGGCTCACAACTACTGCTAACTCCAGACCCAGGGGATCACATGCCCCTGGCACCAGCACTGAACTCAGGTACATAGACACAAACACATGATTTTATTTTTACATAGTATAGGAAAAAGAAAAAAACCCCAATAACTTTATACTGAAACAATGCCAACTGCCTTCCTATTTTTGCTTCTTCACTAGATTTATTGTAATTGGGGGTGGGGGTGAGACAGGGCTTCTCTGTGTAGCCCTGGCTGTCCTGAAACTCACTCTGTAGACCAGGCTGGACTTCAACTCACAGAGATCCACCTGAGTGCTAGTGCCGGGATTAAAGACCTGTGCCATCACTGCCTGGCTTTTTTTTTTTTAAGACAGGTTTCATCATCCAGCTCTGGCTGGCCTGGAACTCACTGTGTAAATCAGGCTGGCCTCAAACTCAGAGATCTGCCTGCCACTCTCTCTAAAGTGCTAGGATAAAAGACCCACCACACCACACCAGACATTTTCAACTACTTTAATAGTTTTACTTTTGTTGAAATATAAAAATCTTTCAAAATTTACTGTTTCCTGAAACAAAATTTGCCCTGCCTTGTTTCCTCCCTTTTTGGTGCTGGGAATCAAACATCGCAGGTCTGCAAGGGTAAATAAGCCAATACTTTGCTGCTGAACTGCACCCCATGAGGGAAGGTTAAGTAATAATTTGGTCTGTCCTTTTAATTATTTTTCTGAGGAGAGGGCTAAGTGGGGAAGTCTGGCAAGATTACAGGTAAGGAAGAGCCCCCAACCCCCATCAATGGTCTGAATGTTCCTAGCTGTGAAGTAATTGGTTGTGAAGACAAAAGCAAGCTCTGAAGTAAAAGCTAGGACTTGAAGGACTGAGAACAGCACAAAGCTGAGTGTTGAGAGAATGTATCACTATTCTGCACACGCAAAGGCTTGTGTGCTGCTTTGTGAGCTCTGAGGCCTGAGGACAGAGCCAGGGCTTCTCTTTTGATCTAGGCGGGAAGCATTTAAAATCGCAAACAGAACCTTAAGTAAAACTGTCAACAGTATGTTCTTTAAAAAGCCACCAGGCTGACCTCGAACTCAGAAATCCGCCTGCCTCTGCCTCCCTAGTGCTGGGATTAAAGGTGTGGGCCACCACTGCCAGCAGGAGGTTTAAGTCTTTATGCTACCAAGTAACTATGAATGTACAGGTGTCTTCACAAAATAAGGATGTACTGTTAAATGAAAAAAACAAGACACAGAAAATGGTATACAGACGGTATATGTGAGGAGTAAGTAAAAAACTCATTTATATTTGCATAAACAAATGAGAAAATCCACAAGAAATTGAAAATGATGGAGGTGTAAGGAGCTGAGCAGATGGGGGGCAGTTATATATATATATGTGTATTATATATACATCTTAAAGTTAATTTATAAAAATAATTTAAAAATAAAATACCATTTAATAATTAGCATCACTGCGGGTGTACAACGAATGGAGACACTGCGCTATGTTGACAGCAGCAGAATGTGGGGAGAGCAACAGGACTCTACAGAGTCAGTGATCTCTTCTACCTTTATGTGAGGTCCAGGGATCCAACCCAAGTCACCACCCACGCACTGCAAGCACTGCTCCTGCTGAGCCCGCCTGCCATCCCACTTATTCCAGGCCTTTACCTTCTAAACAGGCACTAAAAATACAGTCTGTGACTGAGGTGTTTTAGCAGGGTGGCCTTAACCTGATTTCACAATAATAAAATATAGCTTGTAACAGACTGTGGGCAGTGGTGTACGCCTTTAATCCCAGTGCTCGGGAGGCAGAAGCAGGCTATCGTCAAGTTTGAGGCCAGTCTGGTCTACAGAGCAAGTTCCAGGATAGCCATGGCTACACAGTGAGACCCTGTCTCAAAAAACAAAGAAACAAAAAGCAAACTAAACAAACAAACAAACAAAAACTGTTTTTTTACTAGATAAAATTTTATGCATAATTTAAAAAAATAGATAAGCTTACCAACCTTATTCATAACTTCAACTCTTCCCATTGATACTCTGTACTCACAAAGACAACTGAGAGTTTACCAACCTTTGGCTAGAGAGTATCAATCAGTAAAAAGTTATCAATTTGTCAACAGGAATGTAATTACCATTAGAATGCATTAAGCAAAAAAATTTAAGTATTTTATGTTTAAGAGATTATATTCTAATCTCAGACAACTAGATGAAGAATAAGCTGAGATCTAGTTCAAAGATCACTGACAGGTTTTTTTGTTGTTGCTCTGGGTTTTTTTGTTTGGTTGTTCTTTTTGGTTTTGTTTTTGTTTTGTTTTTGCTAAATCTAATGGATAGTTTTCACCTGAACTCAATAAAGCTACTCTTTGAAGAAGGAGGAGGAGGAGGAGGAGGAAGAGGAGGAGGAGGAGGAGGAGGAGGAGGAGGAGGAGGAGAAGGAGAAGGAGAAGAAGAAGAAGGAGAAGAAGAAGAAGGAGAAGAAGAAGAAAAAAAACAAAAAACTGTGTCTTGTCCTAAAGTAAATATACTATGTTAGGCGAATTTTCAAATTAAGTTAGAATATACTGAACAAAATATGGCCCTTCCTGGTGTCTGTTCAAAATGTCTCCATTTGTATCTGAACAACTATTAATGAGTTCTCAAAATCTACACTGCCTGATTAAAACCATTTGGGTTTGGTTTGGTTTTTTGTTATTGTTTCTTTGTTTTGAGACAGCCTCACACTGTAGCCATGGCTGTCCTGGGTCTTGCTATGTAGAGATGAACTGGCCTTGAACACACAAGAGATCCTTCTGCATCCACTACCCAAGTGCCAAGATGAAGTATGTGTGCCACAAAAGCCCTGCCTAAAACTTGAGTATTTTCTGAATCTATATTAGCCCCACTTAGCAGAGATTATTTCCATCTTGCCAAAAGCAGTGGCGTTGCAGCCTACAAAGACTGTTCCAAGTAAGAATAACACACAGGGTACACCTCCATTCGGATCATGGAGGTCTGAATGGGAATGACCGCCACAGGCTCTTATTTGAATACCTGGTCCCAGGTTGTTGGAACTGTCTGGGAAAGATTAGATGTACTTGCTTTTTTGTTTTTGTTTTTTAAGATTTATTTATTTTATTTATTTGAATACACTGTAGCTATCTGAAAAGGGCATCAGATCCCATTATAGTTGGTTGTGAGCCACCATGTGGTTGCTGGGAATTGAACTCAGGACCTCTGGAAGAGCAGTAAGTGCTCATAACCGCTGAGCCATCTCTCCGGCCCAGGAGCTGTACTTGTTAAAGGAAGAGGTGTGTTGCTGGGGGAAGGGCGCACCTGAATGCCTACTGCCATGCTCCCCACCATGAAGGCCATGCTTTCTAACCCTCTGGAATCACAAACTCCCAAATTAAATGCTTCTTTTATAAGTTGTCTTAGTAATAGTGTTTTGTCACAGCAATAAAAAAGTAATGACACTGGTGTCAAGGAATACGAGGCAAGGTTTCAGCCAAGGTGAGGGCATCTATCACAGCTGGCCTTGAAGGTCAGAGGTATTGAGCACAGCCCATCTTCCTGATCAGGACAGATGGGCTGCGTGCATACACTTCTAAGACTAACAGTGAGCTTGCACTGTCTAGTCCGTAGGAGGTGCTAAATAAAAAATCGTGGAATAAGATTAAACTGAAGCATTAGCAAACAGCAGGCCAGAAGGCATAAGTGCCCTATGACTCAGTGCTATAAAGATCTCAGTAGACTGCTATGCTGGCTATCTTCCCAAATTTATCTATTGGAGACAATCTTCAACAGTGCTGGGAGCTGCAGCCTATAGGCTGTAAGGACTCCTCACTTGTGAAGAGTGGGAGTGGGTTCAGGCATAAAAAACAAATTGGTTTCCCTTTTCTCTATACCCACCCTTCAACAGCCTTTCAACAGGGATGATGAAAGACAGCCCTCACCAGATGCCAACACTCTCTTCCCCAACCATCAGTCAGTAAATTTTTGTTCACTGTAAATGTAACCCAGGGGTGTAGTTCAGTGACACAGTGTTTACCTAGCATGCAAATTGTCCTAGGTTTGATCCTTAGCATGGGGAACAGAAGAAAAGAGTAAGTTTTCTGTTACAGATGACACTAATTAAATCTGTCTCTTCATTTTAAAAGTAAGAAACCTGAATTGACATGGTAGCACACACCTGTAACCCCACCAGTCGGGAGACAGAGTGCCCAAGTTTGAGACCAGTCTGATCTACATAGTGACTTCCAGGCCAGAAAGCTAGAGTTTCACAGTGAGACCCAGTCTAAAATAAATAAACAATAGGGTCAATAGGTGGTGGTGCACGCCTTTAATCACAGCACTCAGGAGACAGAAGCAGGCAAGTATCTGAGTTTGAGGCCAGCCTGGTCTACAAAGAGAGTTCCAGGACAATCAGGGCTACCCACAGAAAGAGAAACCCTGTCTTAGAAAAACAAACCAAGCAAACAAACAAAAAACTCACCAAAATGGTACCACTGCAACAGACATGATCCAACTCTGGAAGGTTCCACAATCAGGTCACAGAGAAGAGACAGATCCTGTGCCACTTCTTAGACGTGACGTAAGTAGAACCAAGAGCTACGCCAGTCTTCTCACAGAGACACTTCCACTCAGCTGTCAAACCTTTGCTAAGGAACTGTATGGCACCACTATGAACTAGGCTCTGCCCAACTGGGCAGGTGTTTGGGCAACAGGACTGAACAAGACAACACTTCTGCCTTCACTGAAAATATCTGAAGGACTGGGGGTGAGGGTGGACGACACAGCGACTACCATGCACAGGCCTAGGTTCAGTCTCCAAGCCAGGGAGTACATCTTTCAGAAAGGAAGCCAGGCAGTAACTCACAGAGATCCAGAAACTGAATGTTTTGTGAAGGGCCTGGCAGTGCAGGGGGATGGATGGCAAGGCCCAGGACAAGGGGATCATTCAGGAAAGACTCACAGACTTGGGTGTTGGAGCCATGGCCAGTTGGCCTGTGTTCAGAACAGCCTCTAGGCAGACAGACAAACAATAGACCCATGAGAACTTGTTCCAGAGTATGAGACTATACTAGTCAAGTACATTATCACTTTTGAGATTAATACATTTCCTTTACATTATGGTAAAAGAGCAAATAAACTAAGAAAGAGTTAAGCATCTTATTTTGTTCTACACAGAAAATTAATGCCAGAGGGTAGGATTGTAAGGGTTAAAACAGCAGGGTGCCCCAAATGCTGGAGACATACATAAGAGAACATGCAGCTACAGGATGACAAGGCAAACTTACCAGGTAAGAGGAAGAAAGCAGCGCTGGAAAAACAACCAATAAGCCTCCCTCTGAAGAGCAGGCAAAGCACTGCTGCCTTCTGCCCTAGTAAAGCTCAACTTGATGAGTAGTCCCACCTGAAACGCACTGTTGAATTTAAGACTGTACTTTGAATGAGGATGGCTTCTAAGAGAGCCTTTGCTTACTCCAGGAAAGAGACCAACCTGGGCCACCTCAGGGGTAGAAAGGCTAGACCAAAGAACTGATGGGCAAAGACTTTCAAAACTAAACCACAGAGGCCTGGGGGTGGGGGTGGGGGGCACTGCCCTGGGCTCTGGTCTGCTCCCCACTCTGGAGGGCGCCCTATTGCTGTCTCTTACTCCTCTGCCATTAAACTCTGACTGCAGGCTCTACCTTGGGGATACAAGCACTGAGAACTCGATCAAAGCAGGGATCAGAGAGAATGCTTAAGGAGGTGGCTCCCCAACATGGTTAGAATTCACACCTCCTTCAGGGCTTAGTCTCCTGCACCACAAAAGGGTGGAGGTAGCAGTTCCTAAAACTCTGAACCTCTGAGACCCACGTAATTCCTGCCCTACCCACTCATTTGTTAACTCCTCCCCTTCACCCTCCAAGATCACCTCACACAACCTCCTAGCAGCACCTGACACCCCAAACCCCCAACTCCCCACCTGTTTAAAGCCAAAGAGCTTTTAAGAAAAAAAAGAAAAGAAAGAAATTAGCCCAGACCCAAGAAACACAAATATCTGGGAACAGGGTCTAATTACCAACACTTTTAAGTATTACAAAGCCATCGAAGTGTGTTTCAGAACTAAAAAAAAAATCACTGATCTAAGTATGCCAATGAACTACTAAACTTTTAGCCACCTAACTCACGTAGGTCACAATAATAACAACAACCTACTTGGCTGTCCACTCACACCTCACTCACTCAAACAGAACCCCACATTCCTCCCATTTGTCCCCCACACTTTACTGCACCACTTTATTTTATGGTATGGTACAGTATCTTTTCTGCTCGAGAAAGGGTCTGACTGTCTCAAATAGAGTCGTAGCTGGAACTCACCATGGAAACTAGACCAGATCAGGATGGCCTGGCTCACAAAAATCCCAGCATTGAGATTAAAGACTTAGGGCACCAAGGTCAGCTTTTTAAAAATGTCTTTTAGTAAGGTTGTCCAGCCTGACTTAAAACTCTTGCTATCTTACCTCAGCCCCTCCAGTACTCACAAGAATAACAAGTGTGTACCCCGTGTACCCCTGTGCCCTGGGGGCCTCCCTTTCTACCCTGTTATGATTGGTGTGAGATCATCTCACTCCATAGCCAAGGCTGGCATCAAACTCCAGATCCTTCTGCTGCAGACTCCTGAGTTGCTGGCATTACAGGTGTTTGTCACTATACCTGACCCATTTTCTTTAAATTTGTATAAATTCCAGCCAGGCAGTGATGGCATACACCTTTAATCCCAGCACTCAGGAGACAGAGGCAGGAGGATCCTCTGGTTCCAGGCCAGCCTGGTCTATAGAGCAAGTTAGAGGACAGTCAGTGCTACACAGAGAAACCCTGTTTCAGAACAACAACAACAACTCCATGGGGGACAGGGATGTGTGCACAGAACTGCAGGTACCAACAGAGGCCAGAGGCAGTAGATAGCCTGGACATAGACATAGTGGTTCTCAACCTGTGGGTCTCCCTTTGGGGTAGAACCCCAAATGGTCCCCTTTCACTGGGGTCACCTAAGACCATTGGAAAACACAGACATTTACATTACAGTTCATAACAGTAGCAAATTACAGTTATGAAATAGCAACAAAAATTATTTTATGATTGGGGCACCACAGCATGAGAAAGCGTACTAAAGGGTGGCAGCACTAGGAGGGCAGAACTACTGACTGAGCTAGAGTGACAGATGGGTGCTGGGAATCCAACTGGGAGCAGTAGGTGCTCTTAACCAATGAGCTGTCTCTCCAGCTCATACGTGCCCTACTTTCCTGGCTTTTTTCATGTGTGTACATAAATGTGGAAGAAAGAACAAGTTTGGGCATTCGTTCTTTCCTTTCACCATGGGTTCCAAGCACTGAGCTCATCAGCCTTACAGGCAATCCATCTTGCCAGTCCACATTAAGCATCTTTACAATAGCTGTTTTAAGCTGGGTTGTATTGGTTTAGGACTGTAATCCCTTCATTTGGAAGACTGACATAGAAGGATAAAGACTTTAAGACCAGCTCTAGCAACATCACAAGACATTATCTCCAAAAAAAAACAATTCTTTAGGCAGGGTTGGGGGTGGGGATGTTAAAAGCTCAGTGGTAAAAGCAAAACCCTAAATTCAACCTCTAGTACCCCAGCCCCAGTGGGGGTGGGGAGGAGTTAGCTATTAGTAACAAGTCAAAAATGCACTATCTCCCTCACTAGAATGCAAGTCCCATACGGCAAGAAACTTGTGTGTCTGACCCCCTGTCTTCCTCGTAGGACCATCACTAACAAGGCCTTAGTAAGTACACATGAAAGGACACGTACACTTCCTGGTCTAGCATTCTGGACAATGTCAAGCACAGTCTGGATTCTAGGAGTGTCTGACTGAGGAAAGTCACTGTTTCAATCACAACCTGACACATATTCAAAAGGCACTGGGGACAGATCGTCATCCACTAACTGGTTCCAAATTTCAATTTCCAGACCACAAGTGGACAAACCTGTGTATGAAGCTAGGCTTTGTACATCTTTGTAACTGAGTTTTATGTTTCAAAGAGTTACGTCAATTCCCCAAAGTCAGTATGTACAACAAAAGCAAAAGCAGCTTTATCTGTCTCTAGCTGACTAGATTTCAAGATAAGAGCATGTGTAATTCCCAGAGGGAGGGAAATAAGAAAAGGATGCTTCTAGACTTAACAGTACCACAACTAAGTACACAGGGTACTACAGTGAACACACAAAACTGCAGAAGACCCAGCTAAGTTAGAAAGCTAGGGCTGACTACACACATTAGCCTAAAAAAGTCTAAACAGATTCGACAAAGGTTACCATTCTGAGGTCTTTTTAAACACACTAGGAAAACAACAGCACTAGCCTAAAGTGAGAATGCAGGATACAGAAGACTAGGAACAGAATTCAGTGTAACCTGCTAAACGTCCCAAGAACCACATACAATACGAACACAGGATATACCCCCACATTCCCATTATATATAATGTGCAATTAACAGTCAATATATTTGATTCTACATATAGGAATGGTTTGATAATTATAGAACAGGATAAAAATATTACATAATAATGTGGTCTTAAACCCAAATGAGGCGGCCTCTGGGAGGCTAAGGTAGGAAGAGTCAAACAGTTCTAGGCCTGCTTAGGTTACAGACTAAGATCCTACCTCGAAAATAAAATAAATCTTTAAATGATCTTATACAGGGTGTAGCCAGTAATTTGTTGTTAAAATAGCATATACAAAACTGTACTATAGGGGCTGGTAAGACAGCTCAGTCAGTAAAGTGCTTATCATACAAGCAGGAGATCCTGAGTTTGGGTGCCCAGCACCCATATAAAAGCCAGGAGCAGAGTACATCTATAACCACAGCTCTGAGTGCAGAAAGGTGGATCCCTGGGACTTGCTGTCTGAACTGGTGAGCTCTAGGTTGAGACAATCTTACTCGAAAAATAAGGCAGAAAGCAACTGAGGAAGACATTTGTCTTCGACTCCTGGCCTCCAGATCTGTGTGCAAACACATACACACACTGGAATTCATATACTCAAAAACACATATACAAACTACTGCAGCCACAGGGTAGGCAGATACACAGGAGTGACAAGAACCAGGACATGTACTAAGCTTTACAACACTCTGTCACCCCCTTCTCTCTGTAACTTCTATCAACCATCTGCTGGGTTATCGCCAGTTGGTCCCAACTATATTAATTAATATTAATTAATTAATAATGTGCAATTAATAGTCAATATATTTGATTCTACATATAATCTACATGTAATCCAACATGTTATAAGTACTGTGTGAGCAAACAGTCAAGTATCAAGTCCTCCACCTGCCGGGACAGATGAGGCACACATGGAATGTAAAGTTAGGTATCACCAAAGTTCAAATCTTAGGACAGTGACACACACCTATAACCTGAGCATACAAGAGGATGACACAGGACAATTTAAGTTTAAGGCCAAACTGGACTAATCAAGAATTACAAAGAGGTCTGGATAACACAGTGAGACCCTGTATCAAAGCACAAAACAAAAGTTCTTAGCTGATACATGAGACATACCTCTTGGGCAAGCTCACTACCTGCACCTCAGTTTTTCCAAATAAAAGGGAGGATGATAAAAATACCAAGAGACGGTTGAAGACTCAACATGAAATTTGCAACATACTATTACTGTATTAACAATAAAGTCTGCTCACTGGCCACCATAACAATTACAACAGATATCTTAAACTCCTTCCTTTGGTCAGAGAGGACCGCTTTCTTGCCCTATGTATTATCTAAGCTCTAGACTTCCATTGAAAGATACCAGAAGTCCCTAAATGAGCTCCATCTAATTCACTCCTGAAAACTCCACATAGTTTAGCCAGTCAATAAACATGGAAAGCACTGTCCAAGGGGGTAACAGAGCACATAAAGATCTTTCAAAGTGTGGCCACTCTTGAAAACCCCAGCTCTTGGGCCTTGGGCTGCTTCTACAGCAGCTCCAGAGCCGCTAAAAATGAAGCCTCAGCAGCACATTAAGAAGGGCAAGCTTTCTGAGACTGGAAACATCTGTCACAGAAGAATGTTCCAAACCAGAAAGTGGGCTGGGGTTAAGTATAAAGTATAATGCTGATAAGGAAGCAGGGAGAATAACCCAAGTTTTCCTGCTTGGTAGACTGGCAGGATTAGCTCTCATTAGTAATGGTGAGGCTGATCTTCCTTATCGACCTGACTGGGTTTAGAGTCACCTATTACTCTGGGTGTATCTATGAGGGCACTGGAGGTGGTTTAACTAAGGAGGGATGACCAAATGTTTATATATCTCTCTAGGTTTTTTTTTTAAAAGTTACAAGGCCCTAAGCTCAATCTTTCATTTCTTTTTTCTACTTTTTTTCTATCTCTTGAGATCTTGATGTATTTACTCCTATACATTTAAAACTATTAACTCAAGACCCTGGGTTCAATCCACAGTCCACCAAAAAAAAGAAAAAAGAAAAAAGAAAAAAGAAAAAGAAAGAAGAAAAAAGAAAGAAAATGAAGCCAGTGTGGTGGCATACATTTTTAATCCCAGGATTAAGGGGGCAGAAGCAGGCAGATCTCTTTTAAGATCAAGGACTGATTTACAAATTAAGTTCCAGACCAGGCAGGGACACACAGTGAGACCCTGTCAAAGAAAGACAGAGATAGAGAGAAAAAGAACTAGGTACATGATACCTCCTTAAAAGTTCTTGGTCATGGAGGCCCCAAAGACCCTGTAAAAAACATAGCCTACTGTCAATGCTCTTGGCTGCCCACAAGAACCTCGTGGTAAGACGGTATTGCTGAAGATACACTTTGGTTACACGATATAAAAGAAATCAAGCTGGAAAGGACCCGAAACTGTCTCCCCCTGCCAACCTTTCAGTGCCAAAAGATGTGCAGGCTGTTGGAGAAGACAAGACATCAATGGTATCCCTTCAACCAACCCTGCCGGCTACAATACCAACCTGCCAGTAAGATGTACCCACTGGTACAACATTGTGGCATGAATGCTATGGAGGTTAACCAACAGCTTTTGGATTGGGTGTGAGGCCTGATCCACACCTGGTACTGTAAAACTCTTCAAAAGCCCAGGTGTTGAGAGGTCACAGGTCCAAGGGAGGAACCTATTACTGTTGGTTGTAAAACACATTGTCAAACTGCCTTCTAAATATTTATGTTTATACACATACATTTAAAGTTGCCCTCTATGTTGGCCAGAAAAGCTTTTCAGCAGTTAATCACTGCTGGTCCAAGTGCTAAAGGTAAGTGTCTGCTGAGTGAGTGCTCAGTCCTAAGCAGGACATCTGTTATCAATTCCACTTATAGGGAACACTGCAGAGAGGCAGAAAGAATGTAATGGCCAGTAGGCTGAGAAGTGTTGGGAAATGCTGTCACTGGGAAGAGGCATGGCCATGAACTCACTGCAGCTGTGATAACCTCCATGAGACCAAGCCAACAAGCTCAGTCAGCACTCTAACCAGCAGGACTCCATAGGTTATGTCCAAAAACTGAGAGGAAGGAATCTGTGGTTTCTGGAAGGAGTGGGAGAAGAAATTGGGGGTACGTATGATCAAGATGTACTGCTTACTTGTATGAAATTGTCAAAGAAGAAAAATGTAAAATCAAAGCAACCAGGGTGGTGGCACGTGCCTGTAGCCTCAGCATGTATGAGGCCAGGGCAGAGCCATCTCTGAGTCCCTGGCCAGCCTCAATGTTCCATGCTGCACAGTAAAACTCTCTTAAACAAAACTTGAAAACAAAACAAACTGGATGTGGGGGGTTGCATGCATTTAATCCTGGCAATCTTTTGGCAGGCAGGTGCAGCACTGAATTTGAGGACAGCCTGATCTACAGAGCAAGTTCCAGGATAGCCAGGGCTACAAGAGAATCTGGTTTTTGTTTGTTTTGTTTGTTTTTTGGTTGTTTGGGCGGGAGGGTCAACTAATACAGCCACTACCCCAGAGTATCACCTATAATTTCACTTTTCCATTAAGTAAATAGTTTGCTATGTTGTTTATTCACATTGGCAAACTATTCTTTTCCTTTGTCACCCTGGAGAATAAGCTGCAGCCTCACACACGTGGGACAGCACCCACGCACTCAGCCTTATCTTTTCGTACTTTTTTCTGAAACAGGTTCTCACCAACCTTCCCATCCCATCCTAGCTTTAAATACCCCCTCTATAGACCAGGCAGATTTTAAATTTTGATCCTCCTGCCTCTGCCTCTAGAGTAGCTGAGATCACAGCCTACACCACCAAACCCAACTTTTATACATCTTTTTCATAGGGATATCTTCTACTTGTAAAAAGAAAATTACTAGGTCAGCAAGATGACTCAACAGATGGCTCAAGCACTTGCCGTAAAACCCAAGTGACCAGAGTTTGATCCCCCAAGCCCACGTAAAGACAAGAGAGAATCAGCTGCACGAAGATGGCCTCTGACCCCCACAAGTACACCCACCTCCACATAATAATAGCACGTATGTTTTTAAAAGAAAGAAATTGACAGGCAGGGTTTTCCCATCATTAGGAGGCTGAAGCGGAATGGTTCGAGGTTAGCCTGGGCAACCTAGTGAGTTTCAAGCTAATGTGAACTACACAGTGAGACACCATCAAAACAAAGAAACAAGAAAATTGGCACTCCATCACAGGCACACATTAAATAAAATGCTCTGCCAAAGGTTTTTTTAAAAAAAGACTGATTTATTTATGTATACCAGTGTGTTGTCTGCATGTACATTTGCACACCAGAAGGTATCAGGTTTCACAGAAATACAGTTATTAAACAGTTTCAAGCTGCCATATGGGTGCTGGGAATTGAACTCAGGACCTCTGGAAGAACAGCCAGTGCTCTTAACCTCTGAGCCATCTCTCCAGCCGCTCTGCCAAAGTCTTAAGGCATCATTTCCGATACACATTTTATCTGCCTTTTCTCTATTGCCTCCAATTTAAACTTTGCCCTTTAATTCAGACTTATTCTGTTGAATAAGTACACCAGTTATATAAATGCCAACACTCCCTCCTTCCCAGAGGTGAATCGGTTTCTTCTCTCCCCTCCAGTGGTTCTGAAGCACATGACCTTGCACTTCCAGCAGTATGCCCTTAACCACTTCACCTCTACAACTGTCCAAGCTTGGAAAACTTATCATCTTTTGCCTCAGTTCCTTCATTTGCAATAAACATAACCTGTTCTAAGACTGCTGGGGCTAGAAACAGCATTGCAGTTGGACATGCTAGCTCATGCCTACAATGCCAGCTCAAGGAGGAAGGAAGACTGAGTCCAAGGACAGCCTGGGCTCCAAACTGAAATGGTGTTCCAAAACACAGACAGACAGACAGACATGCACAAAGGCTTCCTTCTCTCTCTGTGGGTGATGCCTGACTCTATCTTGGGACTATACTGATAGGACGGTTATCATCAGGCAGACCAGAACTGGTGAGTCATCGGCCTTCCCTCCTTGAACACAACTGCACTCCCAGGCATTTGTCAAAAAGACAGTCCTGTAGCAGTCATGGAGGATTCCCTTGCAACTTAGCTGCTCTGGAGAGGTGGCTGGCTTCCTGCTGAGAAGCCCAACACAGACACCATCTGCTCAAGACACACTTCTAGGGTGTCTCCCACTTCAATTTACCTCTATCCTGTCCTGCCTTGGGGCTCTGCCAGTAGAAAGACCATTAAAAGATGTGATTTCTCAAGCCTGAACCAGAACTGTAAGCTAAAATAAATCTCTTCTTTAAAATGAAAAAGTAGTATTAACAAGAAGAGTAATAATAAGTATAAAATATCTAGCAGTGTCTGGGATAAATACTGCATAACTATAATTGGTAAATGTTTTCATTATTCTACCACTCTAAGAATGTACTGGTAGCATGCTAAAAATTTCACTTGTGGGTTAAGGATTTAGTTCAGTGGTAGAGCCCTTGTATTCAGTTCCCAGCACCAAATACCATTAAACCAGGTGTGATGGTACACAACTGAAGGTGAAGGCAGGAAGATCAGAAGTTCAAGGTCATCCTTGGCTATATTGCAAATTTGAGCCCAACCTAGGCTATCTGAAACTGTCTTCAAAATATTTTAAGTTGTTGCTGATATTGTTGTTTGTGGGGACAGTGCCAGGGACTAAACCCAAGACTTTCACACACTGGGGAAGCACTGTGGCACCATAAGATTCTCACTTGTAATGTACAACACTGTAAACGAACAACATTCAAAGGTGTGGCTTTGAAAACAACAACTGGAGATAAGCCATTTATCTGGAAATGAACAAATAGAAGTGAACTCTAATGCACCCTGGTTTGTTTATATTTCCAAAATCTGTCATCACTGGTACAGAAAAGAATTCTATTGCTGTTGGGGGAGGGGAAAGAATATGATCAAAATATAGCCTATAAAAATTAAATAAAATGTTTTCAAGAGTCAGTTTAATTTTTTAAAAAAAGATTTATTTATCTGAGTACACTGTCGCTGTCTTCAGACACACCAGAATAGAGCATCAGATCCCATTACAGATGTTTGTGAGCTATACCATATGGTTGCTGGGAATTGAACTCAGGACCTCTGGAAGAGCAGTCAGTGTTTTTAACTGCTGAACCATCCCTCCAGCCCCAATTTAAATTTTTTTAAAAATTCCATTACCATACCAATTGGGATTTTCAAATGTGTTGGATACATGTCTAGTGTTCAGGCCCAGAGTCAGCCCACCTGTGTTCAGATCCCAGTTCCAGATGTTTTACTTTTCTATAGCTGTGATAAAATAGCAGGCCGAGGAATTTATATAAGAAAGCATCTAATGCACTTATGATTGTAGAGGGCTAGAGTCCATTACGGCAGAGCAAAGACATGGCAGCCAAACAGCTGAGAGCTCACATCTCAGCAAGCAGAAGGAAAGAGCACAGTGGGACTGGGGGTGGGGGGGCTTTTGAAACCTCAAGCCTGTCCCAGTAACACTCCTCCTCCAACAGAGCCACAGCTCTACACCCTCCCAGACAAACACCAACTGAAAACAAGTATTCAAATATAAAAGCTACAAAGGCCATTCTCATTGAGACCACAACCTACTGGTTCTATAACCTTAGACCCATCTCTGCAGGCCTGCATTTCTTCATCTGCAAAATGAGCAGTGTCACTATGTGAACGGAATAAGTAGCATAAGTGTCAAAGAGGGAGATACAGGGGAAGTGAAGCACACGCAAGCACGAATGAGTCTCTAGAAGTCATGTGACGGCCAGGCTCAGTGGTACTGACCTGTAACTATAGCACTGAGTGGAGACAAAGACAGCAAGCACCATGGGACCCCTGGCAGGCTAGGATAGCCAAGACCAGCTAACCAGCCAAGACCAGCTAATCAGTCAAAACCAGCTAGCTAGCCAAAACCAGCTAACCAGTCAAAACCCAGTTAAGTTCTAGGTACAACTAGCCAAAACCCAGTTAAGTTCTAGGTACAACTAGCCAAAACCCAGTTCTAGGTGCATTGAGAACCATCTCAGGAAAAAAATAAGGGGGAGGGGGAGCAATAAGGGAACACTACTATCACTGAAAGTATGCACATAAATTCAGTTGAGCGTGCGAGTGCGCGCGCATGCGTGTGTGTGTGTGTGTGTGTGTGTGTGTGTGTGTGTGTGTGTGTGTGAAATGTACACAAGTGCCTAAGGAGGCCAAAAACAATATAGTAACTCCTGATACTGGATCTAATGTGATTCACCTATTGTGCAGACTAATTTTATGTCAATTTGACACAGGCTGGAGTCATTTGGAAAAAAGAAAGCCCAATTAAAACAATGCCCCCACAGACGAGCCTGTGGGCAGGCTCGGTTCGTTTCCTTGGTAGAAGACTGGTGTGGAGCACTTTGCACTGGTGCTTACCTCTAGGTTCCTGCCCTCACTTCTTTTGACAGACTGATGTGGAGGTGTAAGCAAAATAAACCCTTCCCTCTCTCCAAGCTGCTCATGGTCATGGTGCTTTATCATGGCATTACAAACTCTAAGACACCCACCATGAAGGTGCTGGGAACCCAACCCAGGGCCTCCATACAAGCAAGTACTCTAGGGCCCCCCCAGGGGGAGGGGGAGGTGGTGGCGCACATCTTTAATTTTAGCACACAGGAGGCAGAGGCAGGCCGATCTCAGAGTTTGAGGCAGCCTGGTCTATAGACAGTTTCAGGACAGCCAGGGCTACGTGGAGAAACTTTGTCTTGAAAACAAAACAAATCAACCAACCAACCTAACAAACAAACAAAGAGCAAGTGTTCTTCATCACTGAGTCACCGTCTCTCCAGCCCTAGGAACCCACCTTAAGTTTTTCCCCTAGATTTGCTTTATGTCAGTGTTTTGCATCCATGTGTGTTTATCACATGTATGCCTGGTGCGTGGGGTGATAGGACCTGATGCTAGACCCTCTGCAAGAACAGAAAGTGCTTTCCTTAGCCACTGAGCCACCTCGACAGCCCCAGTATCTTCTTTAAAAACACAAGATGGCTGGCCTATAGACTCCAGTCCTATATTCAAGATGTAGTTTTTTTCGAGGCCAGCCTGGTCTACAGAGTGAGTTCCAGGACAGCCAGGGCTACACAGAGAAACCCTGTCTCGAAAAACAAAAACCAGAAACAAACAAACAAAAAAAGATGTAGTTTTTCCCTGCTAAGCAGCACAGACTCCTACGAGGCCAGATCTGAGCATGCCCAACACCTCTAAGCTCCAAGTATCAGTAACAATGGGGTTTTTCCTTTAGACACGAGGGGAACAAGTTATCAATACATTCCAGGTTACTCGTATCAACTGGTTTAAACTGTACTTCTGAAAAAAATAAAGATCAAGCAAACAGAACTAAACCCATTTCCTTTTATTTTCCACATGATTCCTAATTGTGGAAGGTCAGAACAAACATTAACTATTAAACAGTTCTGTTAAAGTTTAAAATCATGCCAAATTCCTATTTTAAGAAACATGATTCTGACCACACTAAAAGGGCATTGGAATATTTAATCTATTAAGTAACCACATCTTATGTAAGATTCAATTATTATTGCGGCTGTTGGTTTGTTTCATTTTTGCTGAGAAAAGACTATCCTACCGACGAGGCTGGCCTCAAACTCAGTATGCAGTGAAGGATGACCTGACCCTCTTTCCTTCAGCTCCCAGGGGCTGGGATTACAAACGTGTGCCACCATACCCGGCTTATATGGTGACAAAGATTGAACCCAGAGTCTTATGCATGCTAGGCAAGCACTCTATTAACTAGAGTGCCACTCTAGCCCTGTTGGCTTGGTTTTTGCTTTAGTTCTAACAATGATTAAAGCAGTTTCAGATATAATCACTTTTGTGTATATAGTTTACTCAACATTAATATGCATGTACAGGACAAACTTAATTCCTTTTTTGGAATTTCTAGTCTTTCTAGATGTCTAGAAGTACATAATATATATTAAAAGTAGAACTAACACATTTTATAGATATCCAGCTAGCAATCGTTGAAACTGAATATAATAATGACTTGTTTAATGCTATTCTCTCAAATATGAATTCGAGTATATGGAAGAGTTTAGTCAACATGGGAGAGAGGAAGGAAAAAAGAGAAATCAATACAAACTAAGCCTCATGCAGTAAAAATACCTGGGGACTTGTCTTAGGGTTTCTAATGTTGTAATAAAACGCAAACGCAACTTGGGGAAGAAAGGGTTTATTTCATCTTACAGTTTATAGTCCATTATCCAGAGGAAGTCAGGGCAGGAACTCCAGGCAGGAACTCCGGAGGAGAAGAGCTGATTGCTGCAGAGGCCATGGAGGAGTGCTGCTTACGGGCCTGCTCTAATGGCTTGCTCAGCGTGCTCTCCTGTAGCACCCAGAGCAGCTGCCCAGCAAGGGCACCACATACAGTGAGCTCCCACGATCAATCATCAATCAAAAAAATGCAGCACAGGCTTGCCCCCTGGCCAGTCTGGCAGGGACATTTTCTCAGATGAGGCTCCTTCTCAAATTACTCTCGCCTGTGTCAAGTTAAAACCCAGCCAACACAGTACCTTCTGAAGCATCTCAGTATTTAATTTCCTGATTCAATATGATTATATGAAATGAATGGTTTTGGGGGAGGGGGCAAAGCAACAAATCTAAACAACAGTATCAGATAATGCCAAGAGTTACATGAAAATCTGAATAGTCTGTATAAACAGATCTTAGAAAGGAAGCTACCCCCGTCTGCCAAATGGTTAGGATTTAGAGTCACTTCATTTGCTGACTCTCTCACTAACTTACACACACACTGGTAAACGAACCACACCTCCCGCATCTCCGAAAACCACATCTAAACCTGAAAAGCTGTTCTGAATGTCAACACCATTTACACTTCCTCAAAAAATAACCTATCAGGGTGTGGTGTCAATCCTCAAGGTAATCCTAGAACTGAGGGGGCAGAGGCCGAAAACTTCAGTCCCAGACCATTCTAGAATGGCTTGCTACTGTCTTGCAGGGGGGACCACGCACAACGTATACACAACTTTACCCGCCCTCAGAATTAAAGAAGTACATCAAATTTTTAGAATTAAAATGCGATTTATACATCACTGGCTTTAATTAAAGACTGCAATTTTTAGAATCCCACCCTCATAAAACTCCGACCTGAAATGTCTTTTCCGCTCTGGAGCCTGTTGAATCTACTCATGACTCCCACCTTGTTTGCATGTGTTTTGCAAAGGAGACACAGCAGATCCGTTAGCAATCTAGTTCCTATCTGAATTAAGACTTCAATCCATTTTTGACAAACACAAAATCTCTCTGAAATTACTGAGCAGTTATGCATACGGCTTTTAGCTCTGTTCTTGGTCTTTGGGGTTTAACAATGCTAGGCCTAAAATCATGGTCAAAACAACAGCAGTTTCAGGTGAGCCAAAATATTTATTTCAAGATGGGTGTGCATAAAACAAACACAACTCATCTACCAAATACCTTGAACCAAGAACTGAATTACAAAAACGAAGTGTTTTAGGGAGAGGTCTGAACGAAAAAACAGAGAAGAAAGGCAAGCCCCATCTCCAGGAAGTTCACGACCACCTCATTACTACCATCCGTGGACAGTGCTGGCTTTTTCTCTTGGGGCAGAAGGTGTCAGTTTTTAAAAGAGTCAACAAACGGAACCCAGATGCACCTTTCCACAATCTCTGCAGTGACCAGCGCATGGGGCCACCACTAACACAATGCTGACCCGGGAGGACCCCGAAGCCCACCGGCCAGCTCAGAACCGAACGGCCACTTCCACAGAGAACCCCGCGTCCGTCCGGGCCATCCTGGGAAGCGACGATGCAGTGTCCTCGCCCCCGCATTCCGAGGCAAGCACCTAGACCCCGGGCACCCCGGGCCGCAGCGACCTCGCCGCGCCCTCCTCAGCGCAGTGGAGGCGCCCCAGAGGCCCCGGGCCCTGCCCTGCCCTACCCTGCCCGCCCAGCACCGCCGCCCCGGCCCTACGCCCGCTGCGGGCCCGGAGACCTCGCCGCGCTCCCGGGCCTCACCTCCGCGGAGAATCGGGGAAAGCGCACAGCTTCCCGGGTCCGAGTGCGGCCGCCGCCTCGCCTGCGGCTCGCGCTGGGCTCCGCCCCCTGGCTGCCGCGCACCCCCGCCGCCTGCTGCAGCACTCGTCCTCTCCCGCCCTCAACCCTCACCCCTCTACTCGCCCCCGCCGCCAAGCTGGGTGCGGCCTGCGGCGCTGCGGCCCAACAATGCGCAGTCTCATTGGTCTGAAAGCCCTACCGCCGTCCAGCATTGCTCTCTATTATTGGTCAATCTTAAGCAAGGATAAGGCCCGGAGAAGGGCGGGTCCTGGGAGGTGGAGAGAAGGGTGGCCTCAGGCTGAAGGCCGCGTCACTGTGCGATTAGCGGTCTGCTCACAGGATCGCTGGTTCTCCCTCTGAGACTGTCAGACCACAAACCGACTGCAAACGGACCTGGTCTAGGTGCGCTGCAGGCGAGAAGATCCTTAGGCAGTTTGGAGCCTGAGCTGTCAATCAGGGTGGAGTCGGGACTGCGACGTCTGTGTGCTCTGATAAAGCTCCACAGACAGGAAGGGCCCGCCGGATGAGAGAGATTAACAAACACGAAGGCCTCGTCAGAGTCAGGAAATGAGGCTAGGTGAGGCCTTGGCAGAACCAGTCCACCTGGCAGTGGCCTGGTAAACTAACCTAAGGAACCAAATCATTACTGTCTTCCCTGTCATCTGAATCCTAAAAGATCCAAAGGAAACAAAGGGCTCCAGCTCCTTGTTTCCTTCAAACCATTGAAGGCTGAAGCCTCGAGCCTGGCAAGTGACAAAAGTGGTATCCAAGCCTCTCCTTGCAGTAGGAGCTCTGACTTTGACGCCATAAGGGTCAGAGAGGTTGTGAATTGGTCAGTACCCTCTGTCCTAGGAACATTTGCCCTTCATGTTGACTGTTCTCAGGTGACTTTTCTGACAAAGCCTCAAGTCTCTTCCATCAACTCAGTTTCCTCAGCACCCAGCAACAAGTCTGACCCATAAAAAGATGCCAGCAAAGGCTTGCATCAGAAGGGAAAGAGGGTAGGAGAGAGGGGTGGGTGATTGAAACGTGCCCATACATGCAGATATAAAAATGAAACATAAATCAGAAATGTACAGATGAAAAATCCACAATGTCTGAGATGACAAAACACTGAATGGGATTAGGAAACAGTCAGCCAAAGAAGCGACTTCTTAACTTGAAGACATGGGGCAAATGCACAGCATGAAGAAACTGGGAAAGATTGACCAGCATACCAGGGAGCTGTAGGACTTCATAGGCCTAATATACATGCCATTGGAGTCCCAGAAAATGGAGGTGGGGGTGGAAGGGCAGAAATATTTGAAGATTCAAAGTCAGAAATTCAAGGAGCTCAAGTAGGGGAGATGGTTCAGTAGGTAAGGGCGCTTGTTGCTCAAACATGAGGGCCTGTGTTTCAATCCCCAGCACTGGTGTTAGAAGCAGGACAAAACCATGCACCCCTGTAACGCCACTATTGAGGGTGGAGACGGAATTACTGGGGCCTGGGGGGCTGCCACACTAGCTCTAGGTTCAGTGAGAGACCCTGTCTCAAGGGAACAAAGGCAGAGACTGAAAAACACTTGATGGTCTGGCCTGGCCTCTGCACATTTGTACACACACATGCACATACTCTGCATACATATATCACATTCATACACATACACAAAAAGGAAACGGCTAAGTAACTTCTAAATGCTACTGAGCCCTGAAGTGGGTTCAACCAGAACCAGAGGTACTGACCCAGACCCCATGTCCCCAATAATCCACTGTCTCCTAGTCAATATGTATGTGTGCATATGAGGAGTCTGCATGTCACAGTCACCAGAGAAGACTGCTTGGACATGGGTTTAAGCCAATACAAAGTCTTTAATGGCTGACTGGCAACTACACTGGGTGCTGGGTATCTCATGTAGCACTGAGCCTTTTTTAAGGCTGCTTTTAAGCTAGGTTGACATACTTCCATTAACATGAACAGTTGGCCACAAGCAGAACTACAGAAACCAAAAAGCAAGGTTAGTTAGTACATTTAGAGACTTTCCCAGACCTACAGACTTTGATGGATTGGGTCTTTGTTTTCGTTTTAGCAGGTGGGTGGTGCCATATACATGCTGAGTTTTAAAGCCTAAATAGAACTTCCATCATGGAGTCAGTTGTGTTAAGGTCTCAGGGCCTACCTACTAAGGTCTGGGACCCGGTTACAACAATGACAGCTGAAGGAAAAGTCATTTGTCTTGGTTTGTTGGTATGAGCTGAAAGGAGCCTAGCACTGCTGTGGGCCCACTCGGGAGTTCCGCTGGAACATAAAGGCGAGATATTATCCCAGAGGCAAAGTTTCAAGCAGTGAACTTGGCCATTCCCACTGTTTGGAAAGGAATGTGGTTTGGACTCAGGGGCGGTAGTAGATGGCTCAGCTAATTAGTCAGGAGCCTGAAAGTGGCTGTCCAGAAGTGAGAAGATGGACTGGTCTGAGGAAGAGGCTTGAGGATGGGCTTATGGGAGTTGACAAAAAGGATAAAGATCTTTGATTTGTTTGTTTCTTTGTTTGTATTCAGGGGTTCACTATGTAGCTCCAGCTGTCCTGGAACTCACTATGTACACCACACTGGCCCTGAACTCACAGAGAGTGAGTTTGCCTCCCAAATACTGAGATTAAAGGCATGTGCCACCATACCCAACCAGACCAGATTAAGATCTGTGAATTACACACTGACCACCATGTATATG
Organism: Uromys caudimaculatus; assembly: GCA_028551405.1. Classification (NCBI taxonomy): domain Eukaryota; kingdom Metazoa; phylum Chordata; class Mammalia; order Rodentia; family Muridae; genus Uromys; species Uromys caudimaculatus. The sequence continues at coordinate 25,902,471 of CM052712.1, read as the reverse complement.
GCTGGAGCGCTTGGAGGTCAGAGGGCAGCACTGGGTCCCTAGAATTGGAGTTATACATAGTTGTGAGTTGCCATGTGGGTTTTGGGAACTGGACCTGGGTCCTCTGCAAGTGCAACAAGTGCTTGTAACCTCTGAGCCATTTCTGAAGCCCCAAAGATTTACTTTTTATTATTTTTACTTATGTGCATGTGTTTGTATCCATTTGTGTATCATGTATACACTGGTGCCAGTGGAAGCCAGAAGAGACTGTCAGAACATCTAGAGTTGGAATTAAGGCAGTTATGAGCCACCCAACATGGGTGCTAGAAAAAGAACTGAGATCCTATAGAAGTGCAGCAAGAGTTCTTAGCTGCTGAGCCATCTCTCCAGCCCGTAAGTGTCCCGCGCGCTATTTGGTCTCGCCAGCAAGAACCCACGCAGACACACGGATCCTTCTGCAGCAAAGCGTTTATTGCATCATGAAGAGGAAGACCCCGGGCCCCAGAATGGCGCTGCTTATATAGCCCTGAGGCAGCGTGTCCTCCACTGATTGGTGCGCCCCGGGAGTGGGCGGTGATTAGTCATGTACACCCTTAATGCGCAAGTGCTTCGGGGTTTCCCCGCGCTATCCATAAGTTTCCTTAGAGCGACAGTGGAAGTCAGCGCCATCTTGTAATGGCGAATACTCTAACCGCTCCCTACATGTAAGCACCCCTTTTAACAGAGCACATAGTGATGCTAGCGGATTTCCAAGCTGTAAGCATCAAAAACTGTAACTGAACCCCTTGGCAAACTAACCAGTCCTTGGGGACAAGGTGATTACACTGGAATCCTTCTTCCTAAAAGGCAAAGCTAACAAGGATTACTACATATTTGGGTATATGTTTGCCTTTTCTTCCTTTAGCAAGTACTATAAGTCAAACAGTTATGAAATGGGGGCTAGAGAAATTCCCCAGCAGTTAAGAGAACATAAATGCCCTTGCAGAGGTCCAAGTTTGATTCCTAGAATCCATGTCAGACAGTTTAGAACTGCCTATAAGTCCAGCAACAGGAGATCCAACACACCCCTCTGGACTCCATGGGCACTTGCCCTCAAATGTGCACAGACACACTGCAGATACACATGTATGCACATACTTCAAAAATAAAAGAATTCTTGCTGGGTGTGGTGACACATGCCTTCAATCCCAGCACTCAGGAGGCAGAGGTAGGCAAAATCCCTCTAAGTTTGAAGCCAGCCTTGTCTACATAGAGAGTTCCATGCCAGCCATCTCAAAAAGAAAAGAAAGAAAGAAAGAAAGAAAGAAAGAAAGAAAGAAAGAAAGAAAGAAACTTAAATCTTTGAAATAACTTGCAAAATGTCTGATTTGCTGAAATGGGACCATGACATACCTGCTTAGTATCAAAGTTTTTTTTTTTATGCAAAGGTATTGTGACTATAGGCACATGACATTCACTGTTCCTGCCACATCCTGTACCGTCCAGAAGTCATTTCACTGGTGAGACAGAATAACTGCATCAAGATTCAGATGCAGCGCAGACCTGCAGACAACATGCTTTTTTCCCAGTAAGTAGTGTACTCTGGACCAAAACTGTTTTTTGAGCTCTCTCCCAGAAACTGTAATTCCCAGTGACCCACTTGGGAAATTCTGCTCCATTAAGTTTTCTTAGGTCTAGAGGTCCTGATTACCAAAGAGGTCATGTCTTCTAGGGAACCTAGTCACCTACCTAATCACTTGGAACCCATGTAGGTAAATTAGCAATCACTGAAAACAGCAACCAAATTGACTGGAATAGCCTGGCAATTCTAGAACTCGCTCTATAGACCAGGCTGCCCTTGAACTTAGAGACTCACCTACCTCTACTTCCTGAGTGTTGGGATTAAAAGCTTGCACCATACACCTGGCTGGCGGTGTTTTTAATGTACATTTAATTATTGAATACATATACACACATATGGCCTGGCATGAGTATGGAGGTCATAGAGCAACTTGCCAAAGTCAGTTCTTTCCTTCCACCATGTGGGTTCCAGGAATCAAATTCTGTTCCTCAGGGTTGGCAGCAAGTGCCTTTACCTACTGAGACAGCTCACCAGCCCCTCGTTCTTATAAATAGGGCTAACAGCTATGTAATATATACAATGTATACTAGCAGGAATGTCTGCCACAAGAACAGTCCCCACCCCCCAGCACTACGCATTAAACATGGCCTTCACCCATGTAAGCGAGTGCTCCTCCACTACTAAGATGCATCCCCAGCCTACGGGCAACTGGGGGAAGGCAGACAGACAGCGCAGGGAAGGCAGACAGACAGCGCAGGGAAGGCAGACAGCGCCTGCTACTCCCATGGGATTAACTATAAACAGGCAAGTTGAGCAACATGCTCAAGAAGGGCAGAGGGATGAACTAATTAGAAGAAACAAGGTGGGAGCTGAAGAGACGGCTCAGTGGTTACTGACTGCTCTTCCAGAGGTCCTGAGTTCAATTCCCAGCAACCACATGGAGGCTCACAAGCATCTGTAATGGGATCCGATGCCCTCTTCTGGTGTGTCTGAAGAGAGTGACAGTGTACTCACTCACATAAATAAATAAATAAATAAATAAATAAATAAATAAATAAATAAATAAATCTTTTTTTAAAGAAAGATTTAAAAAAAAAAAAAAAAAAGAAGAAGAAGAAGAAGAAACAAACTGCCACTTCAAAAAAGGGACATCTAATGGATAGAGATGAAAGAAATATTGGATATTATGTATGGCTACATGAGGACTTGAGTTCAAATCTCCAGAACCCATGGAAAGGAAGGCACAGCAGCATGCAACTGTAATCCAAGTGTTCCTGCAGCAAGAAAAGAAGCAGAGAGAGGAAACTGTCCAGAAGTTCATAGTCCAATATATGCAGCAGCAAACAAGAGACCTCGCCTCAAGCTAGAGAGATGGCTTAGCAGTTAAGAGCATTTGTTGCTCTTGCTGGGGGAGGGAGGGGGAGTCTGGGTCAATTCCCAGGCGCACAGATCCCAGAGGATCTCACAACCTCTTTTGGTCAGACAAAAAAGGCTACAAAAAAGGTTATACACGTAAAACAAATCAAGAAAGATGGAGACAGAGTCAGAGTCAGAGACCAAGACCTTGCCTCAAACAAGGTGAAAGGAGGCAAGGACCAACACCCAAGATTGACTTCATACATACACGCATACACATCTCACACACACACACACACACACACACACACACACAAAATAATATATCATAAAGGATATGAATTAAAGTCCAGTAAGGACTTTGTGATCTCTAGGAAGAAAAGAGTATTAACTCTAGAATTAGATAAGAGACATTCTAAGACTAGGAAAAGGAGAAAATAGAATGACTTTTTAAAAATTGCTCAGTCTAGGGCTGGAGAGATAGCTCAGCAGTTAAGAGCACTGACTGCTTTTCTGGAGGTTCTGAGTTCTATTCCCAGCAACTACATGATGGCTCACAACCATCTGTAATGGGATCTGATGCCCTCTTCTGGTGTGTCTGAAGACAGCTACAGTGTACTCATGTGCATAAAATAAATAAATAAATAAATGTTTAAAAATTGCTCAGTCTAAAAGAATAGAAAAAGAACAGCCAGGTTTGGCGGTGCACTCCTGTAATCCCAGTACTTGTGAGGCACAGGGAAAGAAACACCAACCAATTCAAGGCCAGCTTTGTCTGCACAGTAAGTCAGAAGCCAGCCTGAGTTATATAGCAAAACACTGTCTCTAAAACAAACAAAATAAATTGGCTAGAGAGGCACCTCAACGGTAAGAGTATGACTGCTCTTTCAGGGGACCCAGGTTTGATTCCCAGCAGCCACATGGTGGCTCACGACCATTAAAATCTAGCCCCAGTGGATCCAGTGCAGTTTTGGCTCTGTGAGTAGCAAGCACACATACAGTGGACAGACAGAGATGCAAGCAAACATTCACACAGCATAAAATAAAAGAAGCCCCCAGACTGGCAAAAATAAAATCTCTGGCAGCCCCAAGCACTGGCAAGAGTACAGAGCCAAGGGGTTCTCCCAACTGCATCCTTTTTTTTTTTTTTTTTTTGGTTTTTCAAGACAGGGTTTCTCTGTGTAGCCCTGGCTGTCCTGGAACTCACTCTGTAGACCAGGCTGGCCTCAAACTCAGAAATTCACCTGCCTCTGCCTCCCAAGTGCTGGGATTAAAGGCGTGCGCCACCACTGCCGGGCTCTCAACTGCATTCTTAAGCAGCATTCTTGGAAAGCAGTAAAAGACCCCAAAGAAATGATGTATCGTGGGTAAAATGGCTGCTAGCAGCACTATCTGTAATTGTCCCCAGATGGAAGCTATCAGACATCCATCCACAGTGAACTGGCTCAGTGAGCAGCGATACAGTCATACAGTGGAACTGCTTCAACAACGAACTTGAACAAAGTTAGCTATGTGTGGCAATACAAAAAAATCTGATACTGAGCCAAAGGAGTGACATGCCAAAGATTGCATCTGTGTGATTCTGTTGCTACAAAACACAAGAACAGGAAAATGCTGGGATGGGTGAAGAACTGGGTGGTGAGGATTACAGGAACATGAGATTCCCCAAAGCCAGGGCTGGGACAAGGAGTGTCTGTGGGCTGGGGACTGCTCCTCAGCCATCGGAGACACCCTTTGCAGTCTGCCACACTGCACAGTTCTATTTACATTTCTGCGTGTTTTATTTCTCAGGAAATGAAGAAGGAAAGGAGTTATCTGAGCTCGGGATACAGCTCTCAGGCAGAGCAAGGACAGCTGTCAGGAAGCCGGATGAATGCCTGTGTGTAGAAGGGTAGATGAGTCAGAGGTCTGCCCTGCCTCTCCAGCCTCCCTTCAGGGAGAGACAGGAAAGTGGTTTGAAGGGGATCACCGCCTGCACATACTTTCATGGTTCGGATGTTGTTGCAAAGGCCACTGCCCCTTCTCCAAGAAAAGGAGGTTTCCTTAAGGACTCCATAGCCAGGCAGTCTTAACCAGGTGGAGGGAACAGAAGATGCAGGCGGTTACTTGCAGGATGTGTCCCAGGAATGCAGGGAGGATCAGATCTGTGTTGTTCTCCTTCCCCGTTTCCAGATACGTAGATTTGGTTCAGGTCCTAGATCTACTCTGTAGGCCCTGGCATTGTCTAGGAATTCTCCCCAGGGCCTGTATCAAAGCCTCTTCTCTATGAGATCGGTCTGTAGTAGGGAAGAAGCTGTATCTGGAGGTCCAGTTGATAAAGGGCACACCCAGAAGCATGACCCAGAGTGGGAGCAACTGGCACTTGTATAAGTCTCTAACTATTGGACTGGGGTTATAGCTTAGTGGGAGAGCACTTACCTCTGACATTAGCAAGACTCTGGGGTTCCATCTCTAGCTGGGTAAACAATAAATAAAAACCCTTTACCAATAAAAATCTTTTTAAAAAAGGGAAACAATCTCAAAGAGCAAAGGCTCTCCACACTTTCAGATCAGGAAACATAAAGCTGTATTCCTCCCTGGGCCTTGACTCAAGGATGCTTCTCATGTGACCTCCGTTCCTCAGACTCCAAACAGAAGCCATCTATGAACACATCATAATGGCAGACAAGTCAGGGAACCCTCTCTGGGCTTTAGTTTCTCTCACAGTAGAAAGAAGGGCTTAAGTTTACTGCTAGGGCAGCTCCTGTTGCCCACCTCCATACACTGCCTCACACATTGGGATCCAGAAGGCAAATCTGCTCCCCCAGAGCTCTGGCTCTTGGGGTGAGTGAGGGCACCTGGGAGCTATGGAAGGTAAGTGGAGCTGATCATATACCCACAATGATTAGCAGTGGCTAAAGGAGTGACAGGGAGCCAGGCAGGAGTCATGGTTTCCACTCAGAGCAGTAAAGCAGTGATGGATTCACATGACAGTAAGCAGCAAAGCTGAGACTCATCTCAGGTTTCTCAGGTCTCTTACTTAAAAATGGATCACAAGTGCCAGAAGTGCTCAATACATAGTAACCACCACACTGTGAATTCCTCTTTCATACTGTAGGACCAAGGGCTGGACTCTACCATCACCCATGTACACAGTCTTGCAAATAAGACCCTGGACTTGGGTCAGTTCAAAGAGATGGATAGCCAGCTGGCCCAGAGTGCAAGAGATAAGACAAGGCTGTGTGAAGCCGTAGGTGGGCCTTGGATACCCACAGTTTAGTCAACTCTTTAGTCAGCCTGAAGGATCTATCACATGGCTCTGACCCAAAGAATCCTTAAAACTTCTAGCCCTGGGCTTGAACACGTTAGCCACTGAGCTGGTTTCCAAAGCAGATGCTCTGCAGCACAGCACACACTCAGCAGACTCCCAGACACAGGATCAAAACCAATTTTCATCCACTTCTGTTTTATATTTTACAGAAATAGAAACTGTGGCCATTTCCATGACCCCAGTCCCTGGAAAGTCCTAGAAAGGGAGGAAAAAAATGATTGGCCCTCAAGGGATTGTTCAAAATACCAAAAGTTCCATGTGCCCTAAACTTGACCATGGCATCCTGATCCCTCTCCCATGTGGGCTGAAGGAAACATCGGAGAGAGGGATTCTGGTTCCTGGAAGCAGATGGCCACTGGAATCCAATGTCTGGCATTCACTGTACCCCATAATGCCTTGGGGACATAGCCTCCCACATCCACAAATTTGAAGCTTCCAAAATACAGGAGTTGGGGGGTAATCCCAAACAAAAGCTCTTCTTACTAGACAGCAGTCCCTACTGAGCACAAGTCCAGTTCTTTCTCTAGGCTCTATGTAAACACCTCTCCTCTAGGGCCGGAGAGATGGCTCAGCAATTAAAGAGCTCTGGCTGCTCTTCCAGAGGACCCTAACTCAATTCCCAGCATCCACATGGCAGCTCACAACCATTCATAACTCCAGTCCCAGGAGATCTGGCACCCTCTTCGATATGCCCTGGGCACCAGGTGCATACACATTATACATGCAGGCAAGACATTCATACGCATAAAATAATAAATGAAAAATTAAAAAACAATTTTCTTCTCCAACATAAAGTGCAATGAAGACAGATGGTGTCAAGGTCTCTGCCAGTCATGACCTCCGGATGCATTTATTTTCACAGAAAAATCCTAGTCTAGACAGCTGTGCCAGGGGTGTGGCCGGGACCAATTAGGATCACCCAAACTACTTGGGGGTACTTGGATGCCACTATTCCCACCCATCTTGGCTGGTCCCACTTCACTCTAGCCAGGACGTCTGTCAGAAGTCTTACTGGGAACCCCCCCCCCAGGTCCCCCACTGGGAACTCCCCGAGGTCCCCCCCACTGGATTCCAAGCTCCTGGATCCTTCATGAAGCTTCCCAGAACACAGCACCTCCAGCAACACCTCATACTCACTGATCTGCTCTAGACTAAGCTTGGCCAAGCTGGACTAGGCGCTGCTCACAGCTGGCAACCAGCGCCAGCGCCAGGCCAGTCACATAGCCGCTCAATAATTGCTAACTGGGTCTTTCAGGTTCAGGCTCCAGCCAAGACCGACAGATCCAGGTGGATCCTAATCTGTTATTTAGCTAAGTCCCCCAGTGAGTTCACTCAGCAGCCTGTGCCCCGGAAGACTAAAGGCCACCCATTAGAGCTGCTCTCAGTAACTCTCTACCTGGACATTGGTGGTGCTCAGTAGAGCCTGCTGCCCCCTCTGTGCCAACAAAACCCTGGTCATTGAGACAAAGGTCATCTCTGATTTATTGAGAGGCAATGGTCCCTCCGTGTGCATTCCTACGTCTTAGCATTCCTATGGGTCCTAGGACAAGGCTTAGGCCCCATTCAACTAACCCAGCCTTGCTTGGTCCCAGAGTGGGTATGCTATAGGGACCAGATTTTGTGCCGTCAAAGCCCAGGCATCACTTAGTCAGCAGACCTGGGTTCTTGAGAGGTGGGTCATGGAGAGGCTGCATGGGCCAAGTCAGCCAGCCAGTCCTTTAGCAGTCGTGATCGGCTCCAACCTGGAACCCAGCCTTCTCACTAAGGCTAAGTATCATGTCGATGAGGTCTGACATCAAGGCCATTCCTGTTCATCTTCCCATGCAAGCCGGTCTTCATCTATGTGGCAGGGCTGTGGCCCTGTGGATGGTAGCACCCAACAGCTGTGTGAAATGGATGTCACCTGGGCCCAGCGTAGCCATATGGGTGCTGCAGCAACAGGCTCTGATGGCTGGGGAGCACATGGGTGTGGTAGTGCTCCACCATGCTGCCCACACTTGCAAACAGAACCTCACCTTCCAGGTAGAATTTAGAATCCTGCAGGAAGAAAGCAAGCAGGCTCAGCACGGACTGAGTAGCCCACTGTCTCAGGCCTACATCCCCTCACCTCTTCCCTCAGCTTCTCAAAGGGGACGGTCAGCGGTAACTGATAGTCAGGCTTGTGCCCAGCTTCCCATGTTCCCTCTCTGTCTGTCCACACACATCAGGCCTGTGTTCTTGAGGTCTCCTGTCAGTACCCTCTCGTTAGCCTCAAGGGTCCAAAGTGAGAGCTGCTCTCAGGGCAAGGTCTGCGAATAAAACCAAGGGCCAAGTGGTGACTACCCAGTACTTCTAGGGTAGTCTAAGGACAAAGCAAGGTGAGGAGAAGATGGAGGCTGATGGGGGCTCACTTAGCTCTTGCTAAGCCTTAAAGCCAGTGTCCCCACCCCACCCTCAGAGCAGGGCCCAGTTTCCCACCTTCTCAAAGATGCGGTAATTCCTCACTTTGTTGTGAGAGTCATCCCACACGACCAAGACCTACAAGGAGGGAAATATGGGGCAGGAGGCTTAGAGGAGACTGTAGGACTGAAGAGGACAGCAGCAATGAAAGGCTAGAGGCTGTAGCCCTCAGAGGTAACAGAACTACGGTCCAGCTATAATCACCTGTACAGAGATAGCCCCTCACCTTGGAGGTCATCCCTCTGCCCTTAGAGAGCCCCTGATGCTAAGTAGTGGGAGCCATCTCTCACATGAGTGAGGTAGGTGAGGTACTGGGTTAGTGGATACTCACCCTCTTGCTACTTCAACCACCCCACATGGCCACCCTCGCCCTCTGCACAGACCCCATCCTAATTCACACTCTATGGCTCCAGTGGAAGGCAGCCATAATCACTCCCAATTCACAGAAATCATTAAGTTCTGAGAACAGAGAAAGAACCGTGCTGCTGGGCAAGGACCCCAGAGAAAGAATTCAGTTGAGGTGCCACGTGAGAGGACAGACGGCTCTGGTGGCATGGCTGTCCCTCAGTGGCTGTCCTACCTTCCCTGACTTGGTAGAGGAATTCCGTATGCAATACAGCCCATCCTGAGGCTCTCCATGGGGGTTTGTAGCCTTGAACAACCTAAAATAAAACAGCCATGTTGGTGGGCAAACCTCCCCAGACAGCCTTCATCAGAGGTACCTGCTAGCTCCACTCCACTACTGGGCTCCCTGCCCACACTTGGTTTTCAGTTGTAATACAGGATATAAAGCTAGAGGGGCTTATGAGGATAAAAAACCCGACTCAGACCCACTGCTATCATGTCCTGCTGTGCTACGGCCCCAGGGCTTGCCCACCACCAAAGTGAGCAAGGGAGACAAGGGACCTCACACTGTCACAGCAAGTACAAGAAGCACTTTGCACTAACCTTTCCACCTCACAGGACTCTGTGGTGTTGACAAACACTGAGTTAGGCAGCGGCACCTGAAAGAGGCCAACGGTGTCACTGTCAAAGTATGAGTGACTCTCCACACGTCACTGCGCCCCTAACTGGCTGCCACCTGCATCAGGATACAGGGCTTTGCATGGTTTCCTGACCCCCTCAAACCCAGTTACGGAGCCCTTTCTGCAGGAGAGCCAGTGAGGGCCCCCGGCATATAGTTTCCCATGTCTGCCCACTTGCTGACTGGGCCCTGGGTCCTCCACTCAGTCTTACCTTCTCATAATCCTCATCTGAGTCCTCCTCAGCAGCGTCAGCCTGTGAGGGCTGGCGGGCCTTTTCAAAGGAGCCCCTGAAACTCTGTCCATCAGGGGGGGATCGCCTGGAGTGATAAAGAGGAAGACAAGAATATTAGCACTCTCAGACATAGATAGGTCACCCCTCGTCCCCCCAATATGACCCACTGGAACCTTGGTGCCAGCTTTCTCTGCCCCCTGTGGCTGTAACTGCTCAGGTCAGCAAAGCTCTGTGACCCCTGCTCACTGCCCAACGAAAGCAGGAGACTTATCTTAGTCCTGACAGCCCAACTACAAAATCAGGGCTGCCATTAATACTGGTAAGCAGGACGCTGGCCACCTGAACTTGGGTATTATCATATAGTGGACCAATGCACTGGGCACTGCCTGGGCCCAAGATCTACTGTTGATTGTCGTCTGAGAGACTCTGGCAAAGTCACAGCTCTCTTAAAGCTCCAAGGAGGTGGACAGATTGGGGGAGGCTGAACAATGCAATCTGACTACAAAGGACACCTCTGGCAAGAGCCCAGCCCACTGCACAAGTAGCAGGCAGTCCTTAAGGGATAATTAAAGGAAGCCACACATGCTCTGAGAGACAAACCTAAATAAGGATGAACAAGGCTAGACATCACCTGCACCAGTGAATCAGCCAGGGGTAGGGGAGACTGGAGTGGTGAGGAAATCCTTCCCACCTTGTACCTAATGCTTCTCAGGATGTAAGGGATACTGGGTAGAGTGCAAACTGGGTTGAGGGAACCCATTGGCAGGCAGAGGCACTCCCCAAGCCAGACTCACTGGAGGTGGGGAAGAGGTGTGTTCTCTGGTCTAGGCAGCACTGCAGGCCGAACGGTAGCCTCAGGCACAGGCATCTTCTGTACAGGAGGCCTGGGGGCCACAGGGGGGACAGGTGCAGACTTGGTTGCCTCCCTTGGGGAAGCTTCTTCAGCTATCTTCAGGAACTTGGGTTTATTGGCAGGCACAGGTGGGGGCTCGGATGTGGGTGGCCCCCGGGAAGACAGGTGGAATGACTTGAGTTTCTCACAGTTCCTAGAGGTGGCAATGGCCATGGTGGTAGAGCTAGAGACAGAGCTAGTCCCATGTCCAGGGGTCCAGGGTTCTGGGCCCGGATTTACACTGTCTCGGAAGCCAGGATGTTTCCGGAGGTTGGGCACAGTGGGTACGTTGCCCATTGGGGGATCACTCATCCTCCGAGGGGTAGCAGGCACCTTGAGGCCAGGCTCTACTCGCCTCAGGCCCAACGGCTCCTTCTTAGTATCCTCAGGGGTAGGGCCAGTGTCTGGAAGGCCTCGCTTCGGAGGTGGGGGTGGCAGTAAGGGACTTGGGCTTTTGGAAGTGAAAGAGTGGGCACGGGGCAAGTCAGAGAAGGCTGGCTTCCGAGGTACAGGCACAGGGGGTGGTGGGTAAGCTGGTGGATAGGTCAGGGCATCTGCAGGACAAAAAATAAAAGCAAGTTGGCATCACATAGAGGCTGGACCACCACCATCCTATACTAGCAACAGGCAACAGGAGCCAATCAGGTACACACTTCTCGTGGCCATTCCTCTAGCTGCCAGCAGCTGCTCATTCAGTATGCATCCTCCATGTCTCACCCTTGCCCTACCTAATGCCAATATCTAGCCCACCACCAGCTTTCCCTGGGCCCAAGCCACCACTGCTCTCAGGCCCTTTCCATCCATACCCCTGAAGACAATCCAGGTAAGGTTTCTACAGCCTAGAGATACATGATGAGCTTCCAAGCCTCCCACAGGTAGAAGTAAGCAGAGTTGGGATTCCCAGGTTTTCACCTGAGCAAGGGGAAGGGTGAATTCTGCACAACAGAGGTGAGCAAGATGGGTCGGAACCACTGGGATGAAGATGAAAGCCAGTGCTTGCAACAAGCAAAAGGCACGGTATGACATCCAGCCCAGATGTCATATGGAGCATCAGGACAGTAGGTCCGGAACAAGCGGGAATGACATGAAAGGAATGAGACCTGAGGCCTGAGTGTCCCTCAGTCACTGGGAGGGTGGGATGTCCTTCGAGAGGTAAACACAGCAGACAAAAGAGCAAGAAGGCCCAGAACTCCAGGCACCCAGAGGAATGAGGTCAGTGAGAAGCTGGGGAGGTCTAGAAGGTAGGAGGAAGGGTGGCAGAGAGTGTCCAGGGAAGGCAGCAGGTACCCTGAATAGAGGGTACCCTGCAGGTACCCTACAGCTCAGGAACAGAGGCTTCGTTTTCCCACTCCTTGGAGCTGGGTAATCAAGTTGAGGACTGAGATAGGAAGTGTGAGAGTAGGAACAGAAGCCAAAGGTCTGGTCGCTGAAGGAGCATCAGCAGAGCTGGCCCGAAGGCAGGGAACAAGGATGACACCAACACCTATAGCTAGTCAGACGGAAGGTGGTAGGTTAGGTCAGCAGAGGACAGAAAATAGAAATGGGCGGTTGTCCCAAGACATAATGACAGACAAGACAAAGCTGGAGTGCTCTGGAGTGCTCTGAGCAGAGGAAGCAGAGAAAGTACAAGGTATAAGGAGGTGAAGGACAGAGACATGGCCTTCCTCCCCAGCCCTGGCCTTCCCTGTCACTCACATACACGTGTCTATACACTCATCTGCTCTGGGGTCTGTGTGCCTCAGGGGGTGCGGGAAACCCTGAGCCAGAGAGGACAACCTGGCCTATAGCTATGATCCACAGACAACTTGCTGCCGTGGGCAATGGACCTGCCTCAGGCCAATCCATCTCTCAGTGTCCCTTCATTTTCTGTCAGCCTCCAGGACCAGCCCTCTATCCTGACCCTCCATCCACACAAGGTTAAGGAGGTGGCAGGAGCAAATAAGTAAAGCCAACCAGCCCTGAACCTCTGAATACTTTGATCACAGCAAGGAAACTGAGTCTACCCAGAGCAAGACCACAACCTACTAGGTGTGGTGGTACAGGTTTTTAATTCTGTACTCAGGAGGCAGAGACAGGTGGATCTTTTTTTTTTTCTTTCTTTCTTTTTTTTTTTTTTTTTCGAGACAGGGTTTCTCTGTTGTAGCCCTGGCTATCCTGGAACTCACTCTGTAGACCAGGCTGGCCTCGAACTCAGAAATCCACCTGCCTCTGCCTCCCAAGTGCTGGGATTAAAAGGCGTGCGCCACCACTGCCCAGCTTGCCCGGATCTATATTTTAAGACAGCCCGGTCAGGAAAGATTCAAGACAGCCACTGCTACAGAGAGACCCAACCAAACAGTAGGGGAGGCTCTATTCTTGGTCCAAGTCTCCAGTCTCTACTCAGCAAGGCCCAGCTATACTACATACCCTCAAGCTTCATAGGTCCCGGGGAATCAGGCTCCAAGTAAGAGTCGTCTTCATCTTCATGCTCGTAATCTACATGGAGTGAATGGAAGATGAGACACAATATAGCCCAGGCCCACTGTGTGCAGAACAGGTGGCACGGCCCGCTGCACCATGGCACAGTGCTCCACTCATGGGAATAGGGCACCCAGGAGGCAGGGGGTTGAGGTAGGATCTGAAACCTGAACTCACACTGCTAGAGGTCAGAGGCAGAGAAGCTGCATCACTCTGCCAGACAGGGCAGGGAGCAAAACCAAACGTGTGTTTCTCTCCTTCTGGGCAGCCCAAGCAGGTTCACTGTCAGTGGTCATGAGGACATATGGCAGGTGCAGAGATGGTCTTACCTTCATTGTCTGTGGGATATGAAGACAGGCTGATATCTATAGGTCGCTCAACTGCACCATAGAAGCTGTCCGTGTCTGAGCTGGAGTCGCTGAAACCCAGAGCAAGGAGCAAGCAATGAGTACTAGACTAGGTATATGTTCCCTTGTGAACATGTGGGAACACTCCCAACAGTACAGCCACACACAGATATGAGCACATACAGACACAAGGATAATCGCTCACATGTGTATAAACAAAAGGACACAAAGGTCATATAGAGACAGACATTTGGACGTGTATATACAAGCTTGCCTGGCACCTCCACAAAACCTTTATGGAAGTGACTATAAGGGACTAGAAGGGAGCCCTAAGAGCAGAGAAGCTCTAGGGACTACCCCCACCCACCGCATCCCTTGGCATACCTGGTGTCTAGAGGTAGTTCCTTCTTCTCATGGAAGTGGCCAATTTCTCTGCGTAGCAAGGCCATCCAGCTCTGTGGGTCAGGAGCAGCCATAATAAGTATGACGCTGCCCAAAATGGGGTCGCACTCCCCCCTCTTCCCATCACTGTCTAGCTCTATACAGTAGCCACCAAGGTCCAAGGAGAGCAACCTAGCTAGGGCCAACATAGATTGTGTGGCTCAGACATGAAATCACCCTCCTGGGGCTGCAGCTGCCCCTCAGCCCATTTCAGGCTATATCCTGCTGGCATATTCTCATGGTGTGTATACAGGCACCAGGCTGTGGACCTAATCCACCTGGCTGCCCCCATCCCTCAACTAAGTCTCTCTCTTCAGGGTCCTAGCCTCCTGTCTAAGCTCAGGGGAGGTCAGAGCCCAGTGATCAGAGTGGCACTTCAGGCAAGTCCTGCCCAGCTCCGGAGCCCTGCTCCCTGCCAATCACCTTGCGCTCATCCTCAGAGGAGGCTGAGAAGAACCACGTGCGGTGCTTCTTGCTGATGTGAATGATCTTGAACGGGAAGACATTGTTGGACGTGGTCTCCTCAGCTGCCCGCATCACTCTGAGGGCACATTGCCAGAAGTCACCAGTTTGTCCACTCAAGAAATGGGCTTATCAACCCCTGTGGCTGGACTTTTGCTACTTATCTGGTTCTTTTTCCCCCCACTTTCACCCACGATCACTAGATAGGAGAAAAAGGACTGTAGAGGGAAGGGGTGAGGGATAGGTCTGAATCTAATTTCTTTTTCCTTGTTTTTTCTTTGAGCACGACTACTAACAAAGTGAAACCAACCACCCTGAATGACTAACCATGAACCCCACCTCTCAGGGACTTAGCATTGATATACCCTCGGAAAAATTCCTAGATTTCCAAACGTCGCACAATTGCAGAAACTATCTGTAGCTGGCAAAACTATGCCTCTGCTAGAGCATGAGGCAAATCATAGCCAGCTGCTGCAAAGCAGCCCCATATCCCCACACCCAGGATTAAGATAAAACATAGTCTTAGATCTGTGCTTTTTTAAAAAAAAAAAGAAACCAAAATTCTAGAATTCTCACTACAAAGCCCACCCCTGAATTGATTCCAGCACTCAGCACCATGCCCTGGGGAATACGGGCAGATCTGGACAGTCTCTGCCTGCTTATGCTCTCAGTAGAATACATAGATGTTTCAGGGAGATAGCAAAGTGAGTCAGGAAGGTGCTGGGTCTGTGAGGACTTCCCAAGAGATCAAAGCACATGGCTACAATACTACAGGGCAAAGAGCCTAGGTGCCCTACAGCCCTGAAGCTACAAGACAGACTCAAGAGGGCCAATAGGCCAACATGTAGGTATTAGCTCAGGTTATACCTGCCCGTTGGTCTAGAAGCCCTTGAGGGCAAGTTTATGGATTCTGACTGGCTGGAGCCTAGTCCATAATACCAATGTAGCAAGGAACTGAACTGGAGCCCAGGAAGACCCTAGACCCAGAGAGTCCATGAAGAGCCAGAGTTTAGGATAGCCTGGGATGGATGGACTCGCTGGAAAGGGGGTGTGGTGAGTGAAGAGCAGGATCAGAGGCCGAACAAAGACTTTACAGGGTGGTCATTCAACGGGAACTCTGCAAAGTAAGCCACCCAGGCGGTACCTGAACCCCCAAGAAGCTCCTTGTAAAGGCCTCACCCCACCCATATTGTCCCACCCCCTGCCCTCAGCAAAGGCCAGGGTAGGTAGAATAACAGCCAGCAAGCAGATGAAGGCCATCTCAGACAGCCAAGGACTTGGCTCTGTGGTGTAGGGTGAGAGGGAAAGCAGCTAGCCCCGGAGGCTGGTGAGCAGCTAGGATGGACACTCACCTGTTGTAGCCACTCAGTGAGAAGGCCCCCTGCGGGGAGGCAGATGTGCTGCTCTTGAAGTAGTACATGCAGCGCTTGTGGATGATCACAAAGCGGAGGGGCCCTGGGGACAAGTCAGCAGCAGAGGTGAGCCACAGAGCCACCCGTCAGCTCTACTCTGGGGCTCTCTCAGACCTCTGAGACTGCAGAAGGGTAGAGCAGGGAGCGGAGCTGGCATGTCGCCCCTTCCTTGAACTTTCTTTGGGGTCAAATTTTTTTTTTTTTTTTTTTTGGTTTTTTCGAGACAGGGTTTCTCTGTGTAGCCCTGGCTGTCCTGGAACTCACTCTGTAGACCAGGCTGGCCTCGAACTCAGAAATTCACCTGCCTCTGCCTCCCAAGTGCTGGGATTAAAGGTGTGCGCCACCACTGCCCGGCGGTCAAATATAAACAAATTCAATGGCACACTGGCAAGTTTGAGGAGCCACCCCAGGGAAGGCCTGGCCACTCAAAGGAAAGGGGTAGATTAAGGCCTCAAGGGACAGCAAGAAAGGGTGGAGCCTGGGCCAGAGGCCTAAGGAGGCCATGGCAGCCTTGCTTGGAGCAATAGGGCTAGTGAGGAGGTGAGGACCTGACAGGGCAAGGAGAGCAGAGCTTAGGCACCCAGAGCTGCCAGAGCCAGCGAGGTGGAGCTGTTCTCAAGCTTTACTGTTCCTGCTCAGAACAGCCCCTCCTAACTCTGGGGAAAAGTTATTTATGGTTCTTTCTTGGAGGCTGTCTATACAGTCCAGCTAGAGTATCTCGGCTGGCAACACAGGAGCAGAGGGCATTACTGGGGCAAAAGCATGGAGTGTCCACGGCTGCTCAAAGAGCTGGGTACGGCTCTAGTGCTCTTTGCCTTCAGCATCCTGTCACTCACTCAGCTGGCTCCTGACCTGGCACATGGGATCATTCTGTGTCACATGACTAACCAACTCACCCACATGTCACATACAAGGCAAGAACAGCACTGAGGAACCAGATCTATCAGGCCACCCAGAGGTCCTCCAGCCTTGGCTGCAGACTGGAGCACTCATGACTAGCTGGGCAGTACTGTACACCAAATGTTCATCGTCACTTTGCCTAGCTATACTATGTGGGATCCCGTGACAAGGTCCAGTATAAGGAAATCATCAGGTTTACCAGGTATGCCAGCTGCCAGAAAAGGAAAGGAACTCTCTGGAGACCCATTAGAGCAGTAGAGAAGCAGAACCATGTCCTCCCTTTGAAATCCCCACGATCCAGTGACTCACATTTGAGCAGCTGCAGCTGGGTGCCACCCTTCTTATGCAGGTAACCAGCCTTGGCCACACCACCAGGCATGGTCAGCAAATTCTGGGCACCAATGGCCTTCATGGGGACAGGCCAATGCATTTCCTCAGCCGCCATGAAGCTGCAATTGAAGCAAAAGAGACAGGACTCAGCTGAGGTGGACGGTCGGGGAGAGTTTGGCAGGGGATCCTGGGAGGGCATGGCCAAGATCTAGAAGGCACTGTGGAAGGTCAGGTCAGGGGAGGACTTTTCTTAAGTTCCTAGGCTTCTGAGGGAGACTCTGGGGCTGACATTGCTATACAATCTGTTCCCAATCCTCTTGGCCACACACTTAACTTCAGAATGCTGAGCACAGTCTTCTTATCATCATGAGTTCATTGAGTTCATGGCCCCAGAAAGGCTGGGGCAGTAATGACTGAACTCAGAAAACCCTAACCTGGGTACATCAGGGCTTATGCCATAGCTACCCAAGGTTCCAATGCCAGGGGAGCTCACAAAGTGCCTGTCTTAGGTGGGAAGTCAGGGGTGGCTTCCTGGAGCAGGGGTTACTGGGTTCACCCCTTTGAAAACGGCTGTTTAATAGGACTAAGGCAGACTCTGGGCACCTTTTCCACCAGAACTGACCTTCTGTGGAGAGAAAGTAAGGTCCTGAGATGTCCACCATTCCTCAG
This sequence comes from Uromys caudimaculatus, assembly GCA_028551405.1. Classification (NCBI taxonomy): domain Eukaryota; kingdom Metazoa; phylum Chordata; class Mammalia; order Rodentia; family Muridae; genus Uromys; species Uromys caudimaculatus. The sequence goes on along the minus strand of CM052712.1, from coordinate 25,884,659 downwards.
TAACTTCTGTCTATCCCCCCTTGAAGCCCTGAAATCAGGCAGTAGAAGAAGCGCAAGCCCACTTCCCAGGCTTAATGATTTGGGCTCCTACCTAGTTTGGCTTTCTGGAGGCTCCAGTCTCAGTTGTTAGAGCTATAAATTGGGGGCACAGGGTGGACTCAGAACACCCTTGTCATCAGTGCCATGAGGACCATTTGGCAGGTTTGCTAGTATCCACATTATCAGCCCAGGGTGTCTTTGAGGCTCCTTCCCCGGAGGAACACTAAGTAGCAGTCACAATTGCCCCCTAAACTGGCATTATTTATTCTGTTGGTGCCCCCACTCACCCCATCAGACCCCTGAGGAGCTGCATGAGGGCAAGGTCAGTGGCCTGCTCGCAACAAGGTGGGATGGCTTGGACCAGATCCAGGAGGACAGGCTGCTGGGATTCCTATTATCACAGTGCCAACCCCCCAAAACATATTCAGAAAACCCTCCAGGCCCGAGGTGGCCCAAGCCTGAAAGCTCAGCATTCAGAAGGCTGAGGCAGGGAGATCTACTGCATCAGAAAATGAAAGGAAAAAGGATGGAAACCAACAAGCTTTTGTCAACAGCCAGACTCACTCCACCAAATATGTGTTAGAGAATTAAGTTCCGTTCCGTTGGCTACCCCAACACACACCCTAGACACACACACACACACACACACACACACACACACACACACACAGAGAGAGAGAGAGAGAGAGAGAGAGAGAGAGAGAGAGAGAGAGAGAGAGAGAGAACCAATTAACCATTAACACTCAAATGCACTTGGTCCGTGGTCCGGGCCAGCAGGAGCAAGGTCAGGGCCATTGGTCTCGAACCGCAGGCGGAGGTTTGGAACAATAGCGCGACCACACCCCCGCGCAGGGCCGAGGGGGAACGCTGGTCCGAGCACAGCAGTAAGGTGCGAGGAGGTTACCCATTCCCACGCCTATCCGGGGTGAAGGGTGCTAGCCAGCCGATGGATAGACAGAGCGCCAGGCTCAAAGCCCCCGGCTAGCCAACTGTGGCTGGCCCATGCTCGCCTTTGTTCTGGGTAGACGCTGGATAGCGCCTGGGGCTCCAGAGACTTGCGGTTCCTGGTCGCAGAGCAGAGGCTGGGGGCCCAGGTCTGAGGAGTGGGAGTCTCAAGCGTGGGTGCTCAAACCCAGGGCTAAGGCCCCAGATCCCGAGCCCCAGGATCAGTACTCACGGTGTCCACGCGGCGGACACAGCCGGCTTCCGGGGGCCGGCTAGCGCCCGCCTCCCCCGTGCACAGCGACATGGTCCCGAGCTGGGCCCACCGGCCGCAGCCTCATCCCTGGAGCCCGTCTCTCGCCAGCCCCAGCTCCGTGGCCGCGACCCAGAGCCCGCCATCGCGTGTAGAGCCCCAGGCCGGAGCAGTCACTGGCTCCTCCCCTCGCGGGCAGCGGAGTAAGGGCTAGGAGCCAGGTGAGGAAGCAGACCCGCCCTCCGCAGTTTCTCCACCCACTGCACTGAGGGTGGTGGGCTACAAGAACTGGAAACTTGGAAACTTGTGCCTATATAATCCAGGATCAAGAGCCATCTAGACAAACAAGGAAGCCACCGATGCGAATGAGGAAGTCACGCTCGTATTCCCAACCCCTGATGATCCCAAAGTCCCCACCTATGGATCTCCACCTAGATTGCACCTTGGATATGAGCTTCTATGGCACCCTATTTCCTCTGCTAGTACTCCATCATGTCACCTTGTCAATGTCCACTCCATGGGTCTCCCACGGGACAGAATTCCTCCAAGGAGTCAGGGATCCAGCCCTTGGCAACTCTCACTCACTGGGCTCCTTTGGGTACCAGGCCCAGAAGAGTGTCCCTGGCTGCCTAAGGCTGGTAAAGCCCCACTGACCTCCTAGGCATCCTTCCTCCTCCACCTCCCACCACAGGATGAACTACCTGTGACAGAAGGCAGCACACTTGCCCTTCTGAGGCAGCTCTAGCATGTTCCTCAGGCTTCATTCCTACCTAGCTGACCACTCTAGGCTCTTCTCCTTGATGTCCAAGCCTCTATATTAGGCAAGCTCTCCAGGCCCCTTCCTACTATGTGCAGCCTTGAAGTTCCTGCAGCTTTCTCACTCCAAGAGTCTGGCTGCGTGGTGCATTGGTTTCTGGAGAAGCACCTGCCATCTTACCCAGAACACTAAGCTGCCTCCTTCTTCCAGCCATCCTGCACTACAGATCCCCCCTCTCCACTGCCTCTGAGCAGGCCACACCTCTCCCTGCCTCCACCAATTTCCCTTCCTCACCTTCCAGACAACACACCATACCTATCACATCTTTATTCTAAATGCCGTGGACACAAATCTGCCCGGGGGGGGGGGGCATCAAAGAGGCTCTCAATCTGCAGCCCTGGCTTTCCTCTACCTTGGAATCCTCCTGCCTTGGCCTCCCAAGCACTGGTATGCTGCTGTACACTACCACACCTGGCAACACTATAGCACTTCCTAATTCAACCTTTTTTATGTACTTTGCTCTGCCCCCACCTTCTGGGTCTCTGTCTCTGTGCACAGACCCTACTAACCCAAGTCCATTAGAATTCACCTTAGTCCAGGTTGTTTCCACTGCCTGCTGTTGCAACTAAAGTAATTTAGCCTTTAAATATTAGATTCCAAGAACAATAACCATATACAAACTCACCCAGAAAATATAAGAGCAAAGTCATGAGGCCAGTATCACCCCAAAACCAAAACCCAGATAAAGCTATCACAAGACATGAAAGCTACAGAACAATAATTCTCTGAGGTTTTTTGTTTGTTTGTTTCTTTTTTATGGCAGAATATTACGTAGCTCAGACTGGCCTTGAACTAACTGGATAGCAGAGGATAAACTTGAACTTCTGTTCCCTGCCTCCACATCCTAAGTGCTAGGATTACAATGCCTGGGTTAAGCAGTGTTGAGGATTGAAACTAGACAGGAATCTGCCAACTGAGCCATACCCCCAGCCCTAAATCTCCTTCTGGACACAGACATAAACAGTCTCCACAAGATGCTAGCAAACTGAATCCAACACCACATACAAAAATATTCTACAACACAAACAAGGGGGATTTATCCCAGCAACCCAAGATTGCTTTAATAGTTGAATACAATTAATATAACACACCATATTGATAAAGAACAAAACCACATGATCATCTAAAAAGATACAGAAAAAGAACGTGCTGTTATCTAAATCTTCATAATAAAAAAACTAGAAACAGGGCTGGAGAGATGGCTCAGCAATTAAGAGCACTGACTGCTTTTCCAGAGGTCTTGAGTTCAATTCCCAGCAACCACACGGTGGCTCACAACCATCTGTAATGAGATCCAATGCCTTCTACTGGTGTGTCTGAAGACAGCTACAGTGTATTCACATACCTTAAATAAATAAATAAATCTTAAAAAAGAAAGGAAGGAAGGAAGGAAGGAAGGAAGGAAGGAAGGAAGGAAGGAAGGAAGGAAGAAAGAGAAACAGAAGGGAACTCTCTAAACCTAACAAAGGGTGTCTAGGAAAAGCCTACAGCTACTACAGCTGGAGGTAAAAATCTGAACATTTTCAGTTTCCTAAAAGTCAGGAACAAGACAAGGATGTCTGATCCCGTTGCTTCTTTTTAACATTGTACTGAAAGTGTGGTTAAGACAACTATAGAATAAAAAGATATTGAATGTCGGGCTGGACAGGCAGATCAGTGGTTAGGAGCCTGACTGATTTTGCAGAGGATCCAGCACCCACAATGAAACTCTCATCTGTCTGCAGCTCCAGTTCCAGGTATTCGATGCCCTCTTCTGGCCTCTACAGTCACTACATACATTTGGTGCACAGACAAGTAAATTACACACTTATAAACATGATCTCAAAATTGACCCTCTTATTACACATACAATTACACATACACATACACATACTCATTGTGGTGGCTTAAATGAGAATGGCCCCCAAATGCTCATATATTTGAATGCTTGGTCCCCAGTTGGTAGAACTGTTTGGGAAGGATTAAGAGGTGTGGCTTTGATGTAGGTGTGTCACTGGGTGTGGGCTTTGAAGTTTCAAAAGTCCCATGCCATCCCCAATTAGCCCTCTCTGCCTTGTAGATCAGATGTGAGCTCTCAGCTACTACTCCAATGCCATGTCTGTCTGCCTGCTACCGTGCTTCCTGCGTGATGGTCACAGAGTCTAACCCTCTGGAACTGTGAGCTCCAAATTAAGCACTTTCTTTCATGAGTGTTCTTGATCCTGGTTTTGGTCTCAGCAATTGGGAAGTAACTAAGACATTTTTGTTCTCGTAGAAACTGAACCACACATCCAGACACAATCACACATGCATATATACTTATTCCTGTGCTCAGGCACAAGCTCTTGAAGCTGTAGAGATGGTTCAGCGATTAAAAGTGGGTGCTGTCCTTGCAGAGGACCCCTTTGGTTCCCAGCACTCACATCAGTAGCACACTACTGCCTGTAACTCAAGATCCAGGGCATCTGTATGGTTTTCTTCTAGACCTTGTGAGCATGTGAATATATTATCATACACACACATACATACACATAATTAAAATGACATATTTTTTAAAAAGCATAAACTCATGTGTTCACACTCACACATGCTTACACATGTGCTTGCTGACACATTCATACCATACATATATGCAAATCACCTAGATATTCGCATTCATATACACACAAAGACACATTTACAGTCCCTTCCTGAGTGGTCCCTAGAAGCTGGCCTGGCCCAGCCCATTACCTGACTGCCCATCAGCCTTGACAGGGTGCATGAACTCAGTGTTTCACTTTACAGGCTAGGGCACTGAGGCTCAGAAGGGCTCAGGACTTGCACTGGGCACTCCCCATAGGCCAGATTCTATGCATTTTAGGGACCAACCCACCTCATCATCATGCTAACCTGACATGCCAACCAGGGTCATCCCTACATCACCAATGGTTAAAGAAGCCAACAACAAGCCGAGCAGTGGTGGCACACGCCTTTAATCCCAGCACTTGGGAGGCAGAGACAGGCAGATTTCTGAGTTCGAGGCCAGCCTGGTCTACAGGTGAGTTCCAGGACAGCCAGGGCTACACAGAGAAACCCTGACTCGAAAAACAAAAAAAAAACACCAAAACAACAAAAAAAAAAACCACAAAAAAAAAAAAAAAGAAGCCAGTAAGTCAGAGCATTTTACCCTTCCCACCCAGCCCACTACCTCAACCCTGGGACTGCCCCACGAGCTCTTTCCTCTTAGTTTCTCTTGCTTCCTCTTCCCAGAATCTTTCTCTGTTAGAGAATCAAAACCAAAATTCTAGAAAGGCCCAATGACCAACCATACCAAATAACTTGGATGGTGGGGGTGGCGCACAGGGGCTGCAGGCTGTCAGCTTCATAAGGACAGCCCCCAGCCTTCAGCTCTCTGAGGCCTTGGGATTATCCACTTTATGCCAGGGCCTTGAGCACAGCACTCTGCTACAAGCAGCTAGGACTTCTCAAGTCTATTTACACACACACACACACACACACACACACACACACACACACACACACACACACCATGTGTAGACACAGAATCTAACACCAAGACCACCCCAGACAGGGCTTACAGTAGAAAGGGATCATAGACCTGGCCTTCTACTCTGGCAAGCTGTCTTCCAGCTCCCCACAGCTGCTGTTGGGTGACATATAAAGGAGTCTTAAGAATGTTTTAAAGGCCAGTTTCCTCTCTGGGCTTCGTTTGGACCACTCAGATTTAGAGGCTAAGTTGACAGAGGCCAAACTCCTTGGAGTTTATTGCTCCTCACAGCACTGAGTCCAAATAGTCCCTACCCCTACCCTGTTAAGAGCTATGGTCTTCCCTCCACCCCCACCCCCGAAGTTCTGTAGTAGCTAGATCAGAACCCCAAATCCAGCTGTTTAACTTACCTCATGGCACTGACCCAACACATGGCACAGCTTCCTGTGACCTGCTGGGGACAGGTGTCCTTGAATCCAGAAAGGCTATTCAGCTCAGAGGCTATGGGGAGGGGCCGCAGCCTGCACCCCCAAGCATGAGAACCTCAAGGCCGCTGGCTGCTCCCAACACTGCCTAGGCTGCAGAACAGCTTAGTAGGCTTCATGGGGTGGGGGAAGCTGGGGCCAACAGGGTTTCCTCCCTGTTTGGGACTTCCTGTTACTGGGCAGTCCCAAGGAGAAGGTGTTTTTTTTTTCTTCTTACTTCCCCACAGCAAGGTCCTAAAAGCCACCCTGGGTCCAGGGCAATACTCCCACCAGCCTGCTTCCTGGGTTTTGGCCCCTGAGCTTACTCAGTTCTGGGGCCAGCTGTGTACCTACAAAGATAGCTTCCTGTAGAACTCCTACAGAGTCTCAAGGTCAACTCATGCTATCAGACCATAAAGCCCCTCATAGTCTAGGGTGTCTGGCCTGAGGAAGACAATAGTAATATCTCCCATTAGGAGGTTATGCCCTCACCAGCAGGTTCCTCCCCACAAGGTACATACTCATAGCTGTGCCTTGCACCTAGTACCTGTGACTTTCAAGATAGGTATTTCTGTGCCCTTTGACACCAAGAAACTGAGAGACTAGGAAGGAGCTTGGGCCCAGACATCAGTCTCTTCCTACAAGGACTCTTTGAGTCACCTCTCCACCTCAGCTCAGCTAACATCTGGCCTTCTGGAAAGCAGTCTTTCTGTCCACATAGCCTCGTGGACAAGCATACTGCTGTTTACAGGGATCCTGCCCAGTGGCTCACTTAGAGTAAGCCCCTCCCAGGCATTTCTGCTCCCACAAGCCCAGATTCTTTTACTTGCTCTACCCCAGAAACCACTAAGTGGGGAAGCAGGAGTTCTAACCCCAGCCACGGAGTACCTCTGCTTCTCCTTGTCTGAGCCCCAATCCCAGGACAGGAAGAGGTGGATGGAAAGGCGGGTTTCTGAGCCTGAAGGCCAACCTCATGGCAGGACAGAGTTCGAAGACTCAGTTCCTGGAGTTGTGGAGTCTCTGCTTTGCCCAAGAGGTTTTATGAGAGCACCCTCCTCCCCAACTCCATGGATTCACCTCTCTGTGGCTCTGACTCCAATGGCCCTAAAGACCAACCCCATGACTGGTTGTGCAAGTACCTAACCATTCACAGGCATGGGCCTGTGTGTCAATCACTCAAAAAGGGCAGCTTGCTGATGAAGGAACTCCTGTCTTCCCAATGTCTGCAGCCTCAGCTCTGCAGCCAACATCTCCAGGCCACTGAGGTGGCCAGTGGGCTAAAGAGCGCTGGCTATCTCCTAGAGAGTCGACCAGCTTTGCTGTCTGGGCCTCCCTAGGGTGGGCACAGATCCCCAGCCTCCCTAAGCCACTAGGCTCTATCCTCTGAGGCAAGTCCCTGCCTGCTGCAGAAAGCTGGGGGCAAAGCATGAATAGGATGTGGGGATACAGGCCTCTTCTCATTGTCCTCCTTTCCAGCAGGGCTGAGCTAAAGGAGCAGGAAGGAGCCCTGAAGCATGCAGCAATGAGTACAAACCAGTGGGGCAGTTTCAAGAGGGCACAGAGTATCCAGGAGCTGTGGGTTCCGGAGAACATGTGGGGCTCAGAGAGGTTTCCTGGAGGAGAGCCCTAGGTCTTATTTCTAGAACAGAAACAGGCTGAAGGAGTCACACTAGGAAAAGGGCTCAGGGTGAACAGCATGGGGGAGCTCAGAGGACTCCTCAAGCAAGGAGAAGCCAGGGTTTGGGGAAACTAGGAGCAGAGATTATTGAATTCCAACAGGAGACGAACTAGGAGCCAGCCAGCTCTCTAAAGATATGTTACCCCTTACCAGACAAATGGAAGGCTAGATACAACCTAAGGCAGAAGCATGCACCAAACCTATACCCAGTTCTTGCTCCCACACTCCTAAACACGATAGAAGTCAAAGTGAGCCACACTCACCCTGACCACCCCACCTAGGTCTCCAGCCCCAGGCCCTGACCTGTAAGTCTATAGGGGAGTCAAAGCCCCAATAAAGGATTCTCTGCAAGAGGCAGATCAGTATTGGACCCTCCTCTAATCCCAGCCTCTAGGAGTCCTGAGCTATGTGACCTTAACAGGCCTTGACTTCTCCAAGTGCTTTCTCATCTCCCCAGGTAATAAACAACACTACCAGTCATGTTCTTGAAAACAGAAGACATTCAAGACCCCTCCATGAGGGTCACTCCACCACCTTCACCTTGTGCTATAATGTGAGGTTATCACCAGAATCCAAGCAAAGGGGACAGATGTATGTGGTTGGGGTGAGCCTATCCTTACCAGCATTGGGCTGCCTTGACTTCCACTCTACTCTCCTACCCTGGACTCGTGCCTTAAGTTCCCAAAATTGGGGACCCCCCACCCCAATCATGCCAGACTCAAGGCGCTTACCAGACAAGAGATAGCCAGCAAAGCTATTGGGGACCCCCACCCCAATCATGCCAGACTCAAGGCGCTTACCAGACAAGATAAGAGACAGCCAGCAAAGCTAAGCAGAATTAAAACAACAAAGAACTTTCTTTCACTCAGGCCCTGGCATGCTTCTGCCTGCTCAAGTGTGAGAAAGCACCTAACGCTATCCAAAGGGCACACAGTGCTGGCCCTGCCCTGGCACCTTAGCCTAACAAGAGGCTGGCCCTGCTGACATCAGTACCCTACTGAGGTTTAGAGGATGGCATAGATATGACCCACAGCCAAGGATCAGTGGTATTGCACTGGAACCCACTTCCAGTGCCCAGGACCCCTGGTATCTGCTGACCACTTGTCTGCACAGCTCAGGCATTGAGTGTGCCACGGGCAAGAAGAAAAATATTCCAGGCTTGGGATGGGTGCTAAGCCCTGGGAAGGGTTGGAGCACCACCAATAGGCAACCTCAACCTCTCAAAATAAGATGTTTTACATCAGCCACTCCTATAGGACTTACGTCCATTGCCCTGCCAGTCTAAGGCTCACCCATCTGACCCTCCCTGACCTGGAGCCCTCTCCCCTTCCCGAGCCCCATTCTGCCATTACACAATGAGGAAGTGCCTCGAGGATTCCCAGGAAGTCTGTCCTGCGAAATGGAGTGGGTGGCCTGGAGGGCCAGGTGCTCCTCTGAGTCATACGGTACAGTGGTCTAAATGACAGCTCTCAAAGAGACATCCATATCCTAATCTCTAACCTGTAAACATAACCTAGGTTGGAAGAGGGTCTTACATGTAATTTAAGGTTCCCATCTTGGATTGGCCAATGACAAACCTCTTCCCTTAGGTCATGGAGGTTCGTGCCTTCTGTCCTAGCCTTTGGGAGACAGAGACAGGTGGGTCTCTGTGAGTTTGAGGCCAGCCAGAGTTACACAGTGAGACCTGCCTTTTCAAAAAGGATGACACAGGAGACTGTAAAGACAAGAGACTGGAGTGAGGTCTCCTAACACCAGGAGCTGCAGCAAATCAGGAAGGCTCCCTCTACCAGCCTGAGACAAGGCCCCTGGCACACAGGGCTGCCGTGTCTGGCTGTGCTGGGAGAGGATGTGCCTAACCCTGTAGAGACTTGATGCGCCAGGGTTGGGGTATACCCAGGGGGGTCTATTCTCTCAGAGGAGAAGGGGAGGGGGATGGAGGGAGGGCCTCTGTGAGGGGGGACTGGGAGTGGGGACAGAATTTGGGATGTAAAGAGAGAGAGAAAGGGGGGGTGCAGCCTTGCCTCTACCTTGGCTTGGGACCTCCCAGTGCTTGAACTGGGAGAGAGTAAGCTTCTGATGTTTTCAGCTCTCTAGGATCTAGACGGAGCCAAGTTCTTGATGGGATCCCCCAGCTGCCTTCTACTTTGATCTACCTACTCCCCGATATGCCCTATCAAGGAGAGGCTAGCTCTGCAATGCTGTATCTCAAAGGTGTGACCCTTAGCTGGCTTCCCTGGAAGCCACATTCCTATGGAAGCCTCTCACTGCTCCCATGCATGGGGTGCCACACCTGGTTCAAATCCACCAAAACTGTTCTTTGGCTCAGTCAAGCTGTTTCAACAACACAGCAAAGGCTAAACCAGCTCTTTGGCTGAGGGGATGTGGCAAGACCACTGCTTCCTGCTTCAGGGCCTGGCTATTCCCAACACCTACATTTTGAAACTGAAAGCCACTTCCTTTGAGGCTAGAACTACCTAGAACCGTGCTCTTTCTCTGGGATCACCTCAACAGCTCAGCCTTCCCCACCAATGTCACCAGATGTGATGCCAGCACTCTTTATTGACCCGAGTCCCACTAAATCCCCAGGGGCCCAAGAGATGGATGATGAAGAGCTCGGAGGTGGGCTTGGGCCATACCCAGGCTGCTTCTCTAGTGCAGCTATAACCAGGACATCCCTGAGTCCAGAATGTGTGACTCAGAACTAAACTGATGAACGCAAGAGTCTTTCATAGACTTGATGTCCATGTTGGCTGTAGCCAAGGCTCACTGATGCTCTAGGATGTGACTGGGTGATAGATACCAGCTGCAAGACTGGACCAGGGTGCTAGGTTGCCACTTGAAGCACAGCTACACAAAGCTCATGATGTCTTCATGTCCTAGGATGTCTAACCAGGGCCTTCCTTTCCCACGTCCAGTATCATCATTGTTCCTAATAAGTGTGTCTGAGCTGGGTGGTGGCATGTCTCCAGGCAAGCTGGGGACAATGAGCTCCAGGGCTCCAGGAGACCCACACTTGGTGCAGAGTCTGCACTAGCCAGCAGGGGGCAGCACACTGACTTCAAGGAGAATGACTGGGGAAGGGTTCCGGGATGAAGACAACCAGTCCCAATATGGTGAGGAGTGGGTGGGGCTGGGGAGAATGAGACAGGCAAAATGCATGCCTGCCCGGCACGATGGCTGCTGTGGGCTGCTCTCCTGCCCCAAACCACAAGCCAGCAGAGGCGGTTCAGGATTCACACTTCAGTTCATCGCAAACACTGACAAATTTCCACCTTTTAAATGCTTGAGAAAGAAAATCTTTCCAGAGTGCTGACGTATTAGGCCAGGTCCACCCCCGAGTTCCTGGCACCTCACCCACAACTGCAGCCTGCATCTTTTGTGGTCCTGCTCAGCTCGACTCAGAGGAGTCCACTACTCCCCCACCCAATGCAGGCAGCCTGGGCGTTCCAATGGTCCAGGCCTTGTACTTGGAGCTGCCCCCTGGGACTGGTACTCGTTCTGAGTTCCCCACCTAATAAGCATCTCTCCACATGAGTGACCTCTGTGAAGAGATTGGTTTAGTGGTTAGACAACAGATTCATTGGGTTCAGCCCTGGCTTGTAACTCACTCTCAGCCTCAGTTTCCTCATCTGGGGAATAGATCCCACAGCTCCCATGGGGGCCATCTACTGAGGTGATCGGCTTACTCCAGGATACTGGGCTTCCACTGGCAAAACCTTCTCCAGTCACACTGAAAGTTGAGGAAGAGTTAGAGAATGCTTAGGAAAGGCTCTTGCTTGACAGCAGGCGACAGGTTCCCACTACACTTCCATAGAGCTGGTAAGGTGCTCTGATTCCCATGACCTCTGGCTGAACTGCATTCCCATGGCGTCAGAATTTAATACAAACACACCAGAATGCCTTTTAGCTCCACACATCAGAATTAGTTCTACCCTGCCTGCTTTCCAAGGCCCCATATTTTCCAAGGCCCCATGTGCAGACCACTGTCCCTTCTGCCTTTTGTTTTGTTTTGTTTTGTTTTGTTTTGTTTTGTTTTTCGAGACAGGGTTTCTCTGTATAGCCCTGGCTGTCCTGGAACTCACTCTGTAGACCAGGCTGGCCTCGAACTCAGAAATCCACCTGCCTCTGCCTCTCAAGTGCTGGGATTAAAGGCGTGCGCCACTACTGCCCGGCCCTCTGTCCCTTCTGAAGGCCACTTTCCAGCCCCTCACAGAGTCTGGCTCCCTTTGTATTCCTCCCTTCAATACTGTTACCTAGATTCTCCCCTCCCCACCATCAGCCCTTGGGTACAGGTTACCCAAGGGACCTCTCCAAGTCCATCCCCTGTATGTTGTGGTATGTGCCTGCCGTGTCCAGTATGATATAGGCAGCAGACTCTTCTTGTAGGCTTTGTCTCTGTCCCAATAGCTGGTGCCCCAGTACCCCATGACACACAGTTCATGGTGCTCTCTTACCAGATGAAGCTATCTAGACCAGTGGTTCTCAACTGTGAGCCAGCCGCGAACCCTTTGGGGAATCGAATGGCCCTTTCACAGTGGTAGCATGTCAGATCCTGCATATAAGATATTTACTTTATGATTCATAACAAAGTTATAGGGGGCTGGAGAGATGGCTCAGCAGTTCAGAGCACTGACTGCTCTTCCAGAGGTCCTGAGTTCAAATCCCAGCAACCACATGGTGGCTCACAACCATCTGTAATGAGATCAGATGACCTCTTCTAGGGTGTCTGAAGACGGCTACAGTGTACTCAAATATAATACATAAATAAATCTTTAAAAACAAAAAGCAAAGTTACAGTTATGAGGTAGCAATGGAAATAATGTTATGGTGGGGGGGTCACCACAACATGAGGAACTGTATTTAAAGGTCGCAGCTTTAGGAAGGTCGATAGCCACTGCTCTAGACACATGTACCCACCTTTTTCATCCTAGGAGGGGAAAGGGGGTTCTGTTTACATGAAGGGTGTCCTTGAAGCTATGCACTGTGGAGCAGGCACTAAGCCTTCCCGGGGTGAGCTCTTCCTCACAGCATCTGTGTTGGTAAAGCAAGGGCAGCAAGCTGCTGGGCAGCATACACTCGTGCCTTGCCCCTGGGCTTCTCCTGATCCTCTAAAGTCCATAGGAATATAGTCAGGGGCAAAGTCTACTAATAACTGTGGAACACTGTCTCCTCTGAGGTCAGAATTGAGCCCTGGTTGTATAAAGAACGCAACCAAGGACAGGGCCTTCCCAGGTCCAGCCTGCTCTACCTCTCCAACATCCAGCAGCTAAGAAATTAGAGCTCCCATCCTCTTGCCCCTCCTGGAGATACCTACATCATAGGCACATGATGAAGCCAAGACATGGAGTCAGGAATCCAGAGAGGATCCTGCCTCTGGCTGGACCAGGGAGACCAAGGAATCTTTCTGTGTGCCAAGGTTATTAACTTGGTAGCTCACAGTCACCTGTGTCAAAGTTAATATTCTGTCCTTTGCATGGAGTCATTGAGGTAGCCTCACAGTCCCAGGCTCCTAGAAGGCATTTCCTATTAAGCTTGGTTCAGAGCAGCCTTGGGGCCATCCGTGGAAAGACAGTTGTATCCTCCAAAGGCGGAAAGTCCACTCTCCATGACAGCTGGGTCCCAGTCTCTGTAGACAAGACAGGCCTCCTGGTAGGAAGCTAGGGGCCAGATGCTCATACCAGAAAACTCTGCCAAAGAAGCAGAACCCCAGGCCTTAGTTTGCTCCTCAAAAATTGGGAAGTCCAAGGAGCCAGTGGGGCTCAGGACAGAAGGATGGACACCTGCTTCACCACAGCCTGCAGTGAAGCAGACAAGTGCTACTGAAGAGCTGAAGGCCCCACCTCTCATACTCAGCGGTACTCTGGCACCCAAGTCTGTGGGCAAAAGGAGACAGTCAGAGCTTTGCTTTCTATGGGCAAATCCCGCAGCTTGAACCCCAGGATCCAAACTGGCATCATCCTCATCTGGGGCTGCCTATTAATAATCTGTGGAAGTGGCCACCTCTGACTCACATCCTTGTGACATCCATTCCACCAGACATAGTGACACATCAACCAGCATTGGGAAGCAATGTTTCATGTGAGCTAGCCAAGCCAGAGGACTAAACAGCGCCACACATAGAGGGAAGCTTGTGAGAAGACCTTGGGAGTCAGGACAGGAGAAGGTGCACACACCTTTAGACATGCCAGACAGAAGTACTACGGGCACAGTACTCAACCGAAGCAGACAGGGTCTAAACACCTGGGCCCGAGCACCAAGCAGGCCTATGTTCCAGTCCCAACTTTGTCCCCTCGCACTGAGGCAGGCCACTACTCTCCCTGAGAATGGTACTCTAAGGACCAAACCAAACAACTTACAAAGACTTTGTCACAGGCACTGGGCCTAGTATTGGTGCCAGAGTCCTTGGGGTGAGGGCACCCTGCTGAGCTTGGATGCCAGCACAAGTGCACAGAGATACTTAGGGAACACACTGGGCATATTGTATGTGGCCATGAAGTTCATACTGGCGGGAAAGGGCAGAGATGAAGTGAGGAAGGCAATGGGAGATCCACCCCCATTGCTCCATGCCAGAGCTATGGGCAGAAGTCAGGGGTCAGCCTTGGCACACTAAGTGCTGGCCTAGAGCCACTGTACCAGACCTCCCACTGCAGCTGTCTGCTGGGGTCTCTTAGGATACTCTAGAGATACCACCCCGAGCCCTGCAGTTGTCAGTGGCCTTGGCTGCTCCATTCTCTCTGACTCAACACTTGGGGATTTTTCACATCACGTTGGCTTCCTTGGGCCACACAAAATCAAGCTTCCTGGATCTGCTCAGCCTGGGCACTTTCCAGCACTTCACTCCAGTGAGCTCCAGGGTCCAGAGGCACCAAGCCTGACCTTCATTCTCAGCCCCTTTATACCCATGGTTTCCTGTGAACATTCTGACCCCTTTCCACCGTGCCACAGGTAGGGCCCATTCAGTCTGCGTCAGCTGACGTGTCCCCTTTGCACACCCTCCATATTACCCTAAGGTTTGTCTTAATCATTGGCTCCCTCTCCTCTCCCTCCCCCAAATACTGCTATTTTAAAGCTGGTTCAATTGTTGTTTAATTTTTATCCTCTGGGTTTATTTTTATCCCTTAGTCTTTTGGATTTTGTCACTTTTTATTCCTTAAGTTTTTTTTATCTGTTCCCTACAGGAGTGTGGTTACACAAACGCGCACACACACACTGGGCAGGTGTTCTACCACTCAGGCATACCTCCAAGCCCCCTTTTTGTGATGCAGGGTCTTGCTATGTTGCCCAGATGGTCCTGAACTTAAGACAATAATCTACACCTCTGCAGCATACTTAATAAATTTTTAGGTCTCCTTTTAGGCAACACCTTGCCCTTTCATTAGGTTCCTCTTGGGGTCAACCACAGGTCATCAAAGGTAACACAGGTGACAGTCTGGGCCTTCTTCTCGGGCCTCAGTAGGCAAGAGGCTGCGGAGAGCTACTGTAGCCAGGCCCAGGTCTCAGGTTGGACAGTGAGGGAGAGAAAAAGACAGACCAGGGGGAAGGAACTAGGCAACACACAGGAAGAGCTGTGGAGAGGGACCAAAAGCAGGAAGGAGCTGCAGGCCAGATCCTGGCTTGCGGAACTGAGAACTGGTTGTTCCTCCTCAGCTGGGAACCCAGGGCCTCAAAGGCGTGGTGGTGGACACCATGACTCACGGCCTATTGCTGGTGCCTGTCCTCACCCTTCGGCAGGGTCCCACAGGGTACCCAGCTGACCTGAACATCCCCAGGCACCCTCACACTACCCCATTGTTTGGAGGCCCAGTGAGGACAAGGGTCTGGCCATGGGCCCTTGTGGACGGGAAAGAGGCCCAGGCCTGGCCTTCTTTCAGAAGTTTGGTCTAGTCTTTGACAGCCAGAAGAGGCCAGTCAGGGGGAAGGGGAGAATCTTCTCTCTACCCATCCAATGGCCCAATGTTTCCTTTCCAAGACCAGGCCTCCTATACCTCGCCTCCTGCTTTGAGACAGCCTGCCTCAGCCACAGCATGAGGCAGCTTTTAAAGGTGACTGAACTCAGCCTCAGGTTCAAGGTCTTCATCTAGTACTATGACACCCTGAGCCCCTCTAACACTGCTCCTGACCACCTTGTGCCATTATTACCCACAAACTTACTCCTGGTCTTCCAGGTCAGATGCCCCATGGTCAGGCTATGTGACAATATCCTTAAGGCCCTCAGGCAGCAGGGGCAGGGAGACTTCTGAAGATGACAGGCCTCTAGTGGCAGTATATGTCCCATTGTTCCCTGAGTCTGGTTCTCCAAGTCCACCCTTCCTTCAGAGGCCTTGACCACCACAGCCTCAGATCTATGTTAACCCCAAATCCCATGCTTTCTTGTCTGCCCAGACTCCCTGTTCCCACGCCTAGTGTGGTAGCCCCTGGCCTTGTTACCTACCCCTTGGAGACTCCCACAGGTAATGTGGCTTCTGGTGGCCAGCAGAGCCCAGGTCTATGCTTCTCTGAGTCAGCCTCTCTTTCTGGCTACAGGCTGCCCACAAGGGCTGTAGCATAACTCTGTCAGTGTGCAGACCCAGCCTCAGGTTAACAAGGCTGGCTCCTCCCTCTGGAGATACAGCTGGCAGCAGCAGCAAAGACAACCCCAGCAGAGAGACATGGGCTGTATGGAGAGGGGGCTGGGCTTAGCTGGAACCACTAGACCCAGTTCTTACCAGCGTTGTTCCCTATCTGTGGGTCCCTTTGTAGAGCTTTACCCCCCCCCCTAGTTGCTTGACCCCCAAGCCCTCTATAGGCCTCCACAGGCCTGGTTTTTTAAAGCCTACTCCTCACTGATTTCTTTGGGGGATACTGCTGCAGGGTTGAGGTACTGAGATGGTCTCCAGACCTCAAAGAGTGTTTTTACTTCTTCCTCTTCAATCTTCCAAGACAGGGTTTTACTGTGTAGCCTCAGCTAACCTACAGCTTGCTATGTAAACTAGATTGGTCTCAGGCTTGTGGTCATCTGCCTGCTCCTCCCTTCCAAATGCTAGGACTAGAGGTATGTACCACCATACCCAGCTCCAAGTGATCCTTAAAAACAGAAACCAAAGGACAGTAAGGCACTTACCACACAAGCAGGAGGAGGAGGAGGACGTGAGTTCAGATCCCCAGTCACCCACATAAACCGGGTAAGGCAGTGTACGTCCGTAATTCCAGTACTGAAGGATGGACAAAGACAGGAGGATTAGTGAGCCCTGTTAACCAGCCAATTTACCCAAATTGGCAAGTTCCAGGTTCAGTGAGAGACTCTACCTCAAAAATATGGTGGAAAACAATTAAAGAAAATATCCGCCGGCCAGTGGTGGTGCACGCCTTTAATCCCAGCACTTGGGAGGCAGAGGCAGGCGGATTTCTGAGTTCGAGGCCAGCCTGGTCTACAGAGTGAGTTCCAGGACAGCCAGGGCTACACAGAGAAACCCCGTCTCGAAAAACCAAAAAAAAAAAAAAAAATATTCAACATCAACCTTGATCTTCTACGTGCATACATATAGATGGTTGGTTGGTTTTTTGAAATCGGGTTTTTCTGAGAAGCCCTGGTTGTTCTGAAACTCACTCAGTAGACCAGGCTAATCTCAAACTCATAGATCTGCCTGCCTCTGCTTCCCAAGTGCTTGGATTAAAGGCATGTATCACAACTCACTGCTTGACATATGTGCACATGAATTCCCCCTTACAAAACATATACACATGTAATCATACACATATACACACACAAATCACAAAACACAACGTTAGTGCTCACAGGACCCACACTGGCCAGGAGCATTCCTTTCTCCCTGCCTCTGGCCAGCAATCAGAGCTCCCACTCCACGTGGTCCCTTGTGTACCATTTTTTGATATCTTGAGTAGGCTGAGGCCTGTGGATCTCTTCCTGTCTCTTCAGACCCCAGCCCAAAAACAGCTGCTCCCTTAATCAGGGAAGAACCCTGATTGTGGAAAGGGTGTCTGAGGCAGAGCCCAGAGATGGGGGCAGGAAAATGTCCTTTCTCAACCCTCTTCCTTCCGAGGCAACTTCCTGTCTCCGGAGTGGGCACAGTTGCCATCAACCACAGCACTTCACCCTCCTGGTCACATTTTTGAGAAAATGGGAAGGTTGATATCAGAGGTTGAACTTTCCTGAAACTGAGCCGTGAGCTGGGGAACTCAATGTTGACCTCCGCAGTGGACCCAACAGCAGACTCCATAGCCAGCAAAACCAGGGCCAGGCCCCACCTTCCTGAGCAACTATAGTCTTAGGTCTGAAAGGGACAGGGCTCAGTTCTAGAGAAGTCCAGAAGGCAGCTTATTCCAGAGGGCCCCTGCCCTATGGTTCCATCCTGGAGCACTAGCTCCCTGGAGTAGACGTCCCAGCCCTGGCATGTGCTAGGCTCAAAAGCTGGAATGGGGTTTCCTAGGGCAGTGCACTCACCCTACTGGTAGAATTGGATAGACAAGCAATAGGAAGTCTGGGCAGGAATTCACACGGAAGGGAGGCTAGCCCGAGGCACAACACAAAGAGCTGAGACAAGTGGGTACAGATCAGAGATAATAGCAACTCCAGCTCCAGGCTGAGGCCTAACTCTTAGCACCATTAGCTTTGGTCAGTGGGGAACTCTAGAAAGCCTGACTCCAACTATGGAGGTCATCAGGCCCTGCATAGATCCAGTTTCCATGGAGTTACCACTATATGTCCCAACGCTAGCAGTGGGCTGGGTTTCCCCTCACCATCACATACCTTCTATGTGTATGTGATAAGGCTAGACCTTCCATGTCTGCCCTTTACAGAGAGGGTGCAAAGTGTCCAGCTCACACAACATGGTCTGTAGGAGCCGCCTGCCCCCAGCCCCAGGCCACCATTCTATGTACCTAGAGGCTTCTGACAACAGAATATTATGGCATCGGGGACTTGATCCCTTCCTTGCTCTGCCATGGTCAGACTCATGCAGCTAGCCACTGATCTTCCTGCCAGGACTAGGTCTCCACACCTGGTTGTCAGGGGGAAAAGGTCAATGCCAACCACTTAACTCTTCCAGAAAGGGGTTCCCCTTCCTGGATTCAAACAGGAGGGGAAGAAGCACCCAGGGTCAGTGCTGTTTCTGCTGTGCCTCCCCCTGCTCAGTGCCTTGCTTTGTGTCTGTCCCTAGGGCACACTTCTCACATCTGCCAACTCAGGACTCCAGGCTAGCTTTTCCAGATGCCAGCCCACCCCAGTCCCCTAATGCTTGTAAATCTCACCTTCTGCTGGGACCTCTTACAGGTGCCAGCTCTTGGGGCTCAACACCTAAGAACCTTCTGGCAGGCAGCTTAGGGGAGACCAGGTCAACCCAGGGAGACTAGGTTGACCCCAATGTTGGCCTTGATGTGGATCTTTTTCCTTCCTTCCTTCCTTCCTTCCTTCCTTCCTTCCTTCCTTCCTTCCTTCCTTCCTTCCTTTCTACGGGGAGAGCATGAACACAGTCCCTCTCTACCGTAAATTATACAGCCAAGTTTCCCCATTTGAGGAAGCTGCAGGTGTCAGCACATCCGAAGGATAAACCTTGCCCTGGTGAAACCACCTTCGTAACCATGGTATCTCCCTGCCAGGTAAGTATCAATGTTTGTCTTTCAACAGGAGCAGTCACAGAGAAAAGCACTATTTCAGTTTAGGGCAGGGCCACATGTGACAACTACTTTTTCCTACCAGAAACGAATTCCCTGTCTCCCTACCGGTCCTGTTTGCTGAAGCCAATGAGCCCAGGCTCAGGAGAGGCTGGGTCCCTGCTGCTGGGTGGCAGATGGGAGGGGCTGTGACAGAAACCTGGAGAGCTTCATGAGAGGCCCCAGCACAACAACCCACTATTGTCTAAATGGAAACTGCCAACCTAGGCAGCACAGTTCAAGGATGACGGGACCGTGTTTGTCTCCGGTGCTCAGCAGAGAGGAAAGTGGCAAACCAACTTCAAAGCCTGGCAGAGTCCTCCACTCCCACTGCCAGTAGTGCCCAACCCACCCAGCCTGCAGGAACCTCCCTCCTCAGGGAGGCCCTGTGGCTCTCACTGCAAGGCCAACATTTACAAGGCTGCATGAGTTCCTGATCAGGGGGCTGGACAGATAGGTCACTGTGTGTACTGAGCTATGAAGAGGCCCACAGCTCAGGAGTAGGGCAGGGTACAGGCAGCCAAGGAGGGCCCCCTGATCACTAAGCAGGATCATTATGTCTTTAACAAAAATTCCTTCTCAGAGAATGTCATGGGATGGGCCAGACACTGAGTTACAGCATCAGCCAGCAATCCTTGTCCTCGCACCTGTGGGCCTGACCACTCCTACCGTCCGGGCTTGGCTTTGGGCCTGGTACACACAGCATACAGCAGGCGTGGAATGGGTACTGGTCCAGATAAGCAGCTTACTGAAATGGAGTCTGCCAATGTCATAGATGCAGGGAATAAGGTGGAATGGAAATCCTCAGCTCCCCATCCAGCTCCCAAGTGAATGGTGAATGCTGTTCTAGGCTTTCAAAGCTATGAAGTAAAGCTAAAACCCACCCCAGCATTCTAGGCCACCAGACTAGCCCTGGCCTCTTCCCATCCTGGTTAGGAGTAGGCAGCTGTAAGCGCTTGCCTATTCCCTTACCTGCCTCAGCAAGGTGGGTAGGGCCACAGGGGAAGCCCAGGGTATGGGTACAGGTGTTCTTCTAATACCACAGAACAGACTCTAATACCCTGAGGTCCAGGCCATAGAAACCCCCAAATTAGACATGTTCTCTGTTCAGGGACAAGAGCAGGAATCCCCAGCTCAGGCCAGAGGATACTGCCTTGAGAGGCATCTTAAGTGAGTGCCTCTCACCTGCGGGTGCTTGAAGACTGAGGGAGTTATCATTTAAACTCCATTAGCTAATCCTGACCTGATCCCATTTCACAGGGAAGGTGCTGAAGTCCAAAACCTCAAGATGGACAAGGTCCGGACTGTGGCTTTGTCTTGGTTCTTGTGACAAGCTTTGTACCTTTCCTGGTCAGCCTCTGCTCTCAGAACCCCAGGAAACCAGCCTGAGCTGGCTTAGCCCTGGGCCATGAGAGAGCTCAGCTCTGGTCATGGCATGCATATTACCAGTTTGGCAGATCCCAGGCTAAGAACCACACCTCTTTCTACAGGCTCAAGCAAGCAGACACCCTGCACCCTACTCAGTGGCCTAAAGCAAGGGTGTTTGGCTGTAGGCCATTCTCCCATGGCCAGTGGGTGTGCAGTAAACATGATTCAGAGGGAAGCAGACAGAAATTCTCGGAATCAGAGTTTGGCTGTAGGGCACAGAGTATATGCCACAAGGGTGCCTGTTTGCTCGAGAGGCCTACTGACCTCCCTGGGCTACTGCGCAAAGTGATCAAGCCAATGCTATTCCTGGAAGCCAGCTAGCAAAAATCACTCAGGTATATCTGGAACCTCTATGGCCAGCTTACATGGACCAAGGAGCTGTCCCTAAATCCTGGGAGCAGTGATTACTTCATGAAGCAACAGGGAGTCCAATCACTTGGTGCTAGAACCTCAGAAGTCAGATGCTGGGGAACAACATCTGGGTACCTGTGATGCCCCCATCCTGAAGCCCAGCTGGCTTTCTGTTTATTCCTGCTGTCTCTGGAGTTCATGGGTGGGGTCGGGTCACTGACACTAAGCCCAAGTCCAGTCATGTAGCTCTACATCTGCACTTTGCTTTACAGAACAGAAAAGTGAGAGTCAAGAAGTATAATTTGGGGCTGGAGAGATGGCTCAGCAGTTATTAGCACTGGTTGCTCTTCTAGAGGACTCGGGTTCAATTCCTGGCACCCACACGAGAGCTCCCAACTGTCTGAAACTCCAGTTCCAGGAGAGTTGACACCCTCACATGGACATCCAGGAAAATCGCCAGTGTACATAAAATGAATAAATCATTAAACAAAAAGAAGTATAATTTACTGGGAGGCCCAGGACCCTGAATCATGACAGGAAGCAGCAGCACTTCTCTGGGCTGAGGGGCAGTGAGGGGGTGGAAGGTGGGCATGAAAGATTCCCACAAGTCCTAGGCACCCCACACACGGAACCATCTCTAGCCCTTCAATGCCCAAACAGCACTACTGGAGGACTCTAGAGCACACCGGGGTACTCTACTCTCTGAGGAGGAGTCTGAGATGTGAAGAGCCCCTTTCTCACTCTCCACGCTCCTCATGCTTTACCACATCTGGCATACAAAGGGCATTTCAATCAATGATTAGACATCCTCCCTGGTCTGTCTGTCTGTCCCTACCTAACAGTTTCATGCCTAGCTCAGAGAGTCCCTTTCCCATAAAACTTGCCTTTCCTAGACTCTAGGTTCCCCATCTCCTCTGCCCAGGCTGCCCACTTCCTCTGCCAAGCAGAGGAAGTTATAAAAGAGCCATACATGTCTGTGCCCAGGGAATCTGGAAGGACATGAACCAGCCTGGTGATGGCAGGGTAAGGTCTGTCAGAATCTCTGACCCTTGGTCCCCATAATGGAGCTGTGAGGATGAACCCGCACTGATCAGTCTTTGTGAACACAGGTGTTTGCCCACAGGACCAATGCAGTTAGGAACCTGGAAGCCTGCCCTATGTCCCAGGCCTCTCCAGGCCTGGCCTTGTTCCACCTCAACCACAAGACAAAATGGCCTGTTGTCCCTATTTGACCAGAGCACACACAGAGGAAGCACCCCCAGCATCTGAGTATCAGCTACTCACCACTAACAGACTGTGGGTACTCATAACCACCCTTGGGAAGAAAGTGTTTGCCAATCCTCATGTTACCGACGTAATGGAGGCTCAGCAGGAGAAAATGCCTGATGAATATCATGTAGTAGTTGGATTTGAACCCAAGCCCCCAGCCTGGGTTTATGCCCTTCTTTCTGCCCTTCTATGACTAAAGCAGGTCATTTTGACTCTTGGTCCTCTTTGATTTCTGTAGGCTACATATGCACATGCATCCATATGGGGACAAAAGGATACTAGGGGCTGACTCAGCATCCCACTTCCCCTATCCATGTGAAAAGAAAGGGCCAAGGTAGTCCTAGAGTCTACCCTCGTTCCCTCTGTCTCTCCTAGCTCAGCCTGAGTGGGCTTCTGTATAACTCTGTAGGGGGACTCCCCCGAAAGGCTAGGCTCCCTTCTCCCTCTCCTGCCAGATGAATTCGCCCATTAGCTTTTGTCTACTGTTTTAGTTTGTCCCCTCTGCCAGGGTATGCCTCCACCCAGAACCTAGAGTCCCAGAGAGGCAGAGGGGGCATGGGAAAGGAGGTGGACCAACGACCCAGGCCCCAGGAGTGGAAAGCTAAATCTGGGGCCCTAGGCTGGGCTTCCCTGCCAGGGAAAAAACACAGTGGTCCAGAGGGACCGAAGCCAGTGAGCACAACACTCACCTAGGTCACACAGAGTTGACTTAAGTCCATGTTCTTGCTCCCAGCCCAGCACCTAACTCCTGGACCAGTTCTGTTGTGAAACAGTTCTGTGCATCTCACAGTTGATCCAGCAGGTGATATTCCAGAGCCCCTTCAGGTGGGATTTAGCATCTTTACAGTCACATGTAGTAACACCCCGCGGGGGTGGCTTCTCAGGAGCTTTTACTGGAGTCACCTGACTAGGAGGCACAGAACTGCCAGTGTCAAGGAATGAGCAAACAGAAAGGCAGAGCGAGAACAGGAGTTGCGCAGGGTCATGGGAGGTGGCAGAGGGAGTTGGCTCCAACAGGGCTTTCAACCTACTAAGAGCCAAGACCCAGTGCCACAGAAGGGTGGAGGTGGAAACCCACATGTCTGCTAACCTACAACTCTCTGAACATTCTTCTATCTTTCCAGAGACTCACTCCTCCTCAAAAATCTCCAAACTCCCCACACTCAGTCAGTCATTCACACATCAGTGTGAATCAGCACTAACAGGTGGCTTTTCTCTTAAACTTCATGGAGCCTCTAAAGAAAGAAAAGTTTGGAGGGAATGGAAGCAAATTCACCTCCCAAGTCTTTGGAAGCCCCGCTAGATGAGCCCTGTAACCTGGGCCTAGCAACGGGGGCCAGAGGAGCCAGAAGGACCGGAGGGACATAGGACACACGCGAAACACAGTTCTATCTCCTAGACTGAACGCCCAGCCCTTAGCCCAGACTGCCGCAGTCCGCCCTGAGAACGCCACTCCCACCTCACAGCGGGACACAGGTTCAAGGGACCTAGGCAGGTATCTGAGACACCACTGTGCCGCGCACGTCCACGACCCGTCCCGAAACCCATGCAGTACCTTACCGGTCCGTTCCCAGCCCACAGACCCTGCGTCCGGGAGGCGGATCCCTGCTCTGTTGCTCCGCTTTGCGGCCAGTTGGGCCGGCAGCCAGGCACTCCGTCGCAGGCCCCGCCTCCAACCTGGCCCCTCCTCCAACCTGGCCCCTCCTCCCAGCCTTAGGCCCCGCCCTCGCACTGCCAGTCCGCCCCACCCCTGGCCTGACTTCTCCACCTGTTCCCTCTCCTGCTCTGGCAGCTTAACACACCTTTTCTAGTTTGTCAGAGATTGGTTGGTGGACTGAGGTGTAGGGTTTGTAACTAGCAAGCGATAGGTGCTCACTAGATGTAGGCAGGTGTCTGAGTGAGCAGAGAGCCTTCCTTCCTCTTTCTCTTCTCTCTCTCTCTCTCTCTCTCTCTCTCTCTCTCTCTCTCACACACACACACACACACACACACACACACACACACACACAGATACACACACACACACACAGATACACACATACACACACACACACACACACACACACACACACGCACCTTTGATCTGGTGCATCAGGTAAGGGCACCCGGCCACCTGGTCACTAACCCCTCACAGTCAAGAAAGGTTTGCTGGGAGCCTCTGGAGTCTTACTAGAGAGTTTTGAGCTACATCTAAAGGAGGTATTGCCTATGGGACAAGGACTGGAAAGTCATGGCTAGCACTGGGTTGCTATGCTGAAGCCAAGGACACAGGTTTCCTGTGCACAGCCCCTTAAGCTTTTGGCTAAGCCCATCTGTAGGCCTGAGGGACCATATGCAAGGGACCTGAGGAGGGGTGACTTCCTAAGAGAGCCCTGGGGCCAGGCAGGGATGTGAGCCTGGAGTAGAGCCAGGCTAGCAGAACTTTACAGGAATGGAATTTTCAGAGAGGGAATCATCCCCATGGGGATTTCCGGGTTCTAGACCTAGGAAACTATGGACTAAAGAAGGACAGGCTCTGGAGGGGTAGGGGGTCCCACGGATGCTCTAGACCAGGCTAAGGCTGGAGGGGCTGAGTAGGAGTCACTCGTGCTGAGTTACTGGAAGGACTCGGGACATCCAGACTGTAGCTGCACAAATGTGGGTCATGTCCCTGTCCACCTGTTTCAGGGCTGCCCAGGTCCAAAGGACCCATGCTTCGGGTCTCGATTTAGCCTTTTGATGTGAGGCACCCCTGCAGGCAGAGAGGTTAACTGGGTGCAGGCCAGGAATTAGTATGGCCAAGCACTGAGCCCACATATAGAGGCTGGTGCCCACTAGGAAAAGACCAGAAAACCTGGGACTTGGGAGAAGCTTCAGCCAACAGGGTACTGGGTTCTCCACCGGTGAAGGAAGCAAAGAGAGGAGCAGGGAGCATGCCCAGAATCCTAGCCCTTCAGCCTTCAGGGTTGGCACACACGCATTATTCCTGTCTCTGGCCCTAGGGCAACACCACTTGTCCACAGTTTAACTCTCACGGATCCCAGGTACTGACTGGCTGATATGCCCACCCTCTGGGGTGCCCATCTCGTCCCCATCTCTGGCTGCCTAGGTATCCCCTCTGTGTACCTAAGTTGTCTATGACCCTCTGCCTGCCCAGGATGCTCCATCTTTCCTGTGGAGAGTGCCAGGTGCAGAGCACTAGGCTGTCTGGCCCAGAATCCTACACTTTCAGCCCCTCCTCATCCACTGTTGGTGGCCCCATCAGCACCTCACACAGCTGCCTTACTGCTTGCTGAGACTTGGCTCAGGGTTGGACAGGGCTAGACACATCTATCTCTTGTGTCAAGTTCAGTTAATCAAATGCATGGCCCCATCAAGGGCCCTGGGGACCCTGAAATGATTCAAGGCAAATCCTATCCTTATGGCTAATGGGAAATGGGCACAGATGCTATTGTGTCACTTTGCATCTCTTGTCCCCAAAGCTGAGGGAAGGACAGAGACCAAGAGGAACAAAGCCAGACATTGGTGCCACCTGCAGGAACCTGACTGAAGGCATAGGCAGGGCTGGCTTTCACATATCACATTCAGAGAAGATGGAAGGAACTAGAAACTACCATCTCCTGAAATGCCATTGTGTGAGGCCGAGGACCTGGGCACCCAGAGCTCCCAACTGGAGCTGAAAAGATGGAGAGGATGTGCAAGGTGGAGCCCATGCTTCAGGCGAGCAGAGGGGATGCAGAGCCCCCTAAGCAGGCACAGAGGGGAAGCAGGCCTCTGCAAAGCCCGTGTAGGGAACCGGTCCTCCTGTGCAAGCAAGGTGGCCAGGCCATCTTCTTTCTGACCACCCGAGGCCCCCTTAGCAGCTCTCCCTTTGTCCCCTTATCCCAGAACCTCTTTCTCCCTTTGCAAAGTTCAAGGGTCACTTTTGTTCCCTAGTCTCCCATCCCAAGTCCTGTCTGCACTTCTATGTGGAGTCCTACTGGCCTACGCCCAGTATACTACCTTTGCCAACCATAGGCCTACTCCTTCCTCTGGCCTGCCCCTCACTAGAGAATCTGTTATGATCTCTCCTCAGAATTTCCCATAGCCTGTCATCTCCCCAGAGCAAAGACCTTAACCATAGGTGAGCCCAAGCCTGCCCAACCCCACTGTCCCTTCTGGGACCTAAGTTCACTGCCCCCTTGCTGCTCTTCCAATGTTCCAGGCACACCCCCACCTCAGAGCCTTTCACCCTGCAGTTTCCTCCCAGTTCACTCTTCCCCCAGATTCTTGCACAGACCTGTCCCTTCACGTCCCCCGTCTGCCGTCAGCCTCACTGTGTCTTTGTTAGAAGGTTCTTTCCCTGGGCTAGAGCAGCGGTTCTCAGCCTTCCTAATGCTGCGACCCTTTAATGCAGTTCATCATGTTGTGGGGATCCCCAACCACCAAACTATTTTCCTTGCTACTTCATAACTGTAATTTTGCTACTGTCAAGAATCATACTTTACATATATATGTCTTCCAGTGGTCTTAGGCTATCCCTACAAAAGGGTCCTTTGACAACCCCAAGGTGTCTCCACCCACAGGTTGAGAGATGTCTTGGTGAGCCAAGGTATTTACCATGCAAGCTTGACAACTTTAGTTTGATCTCTAGAACCCATGTAAAGGTGGAGGGAGAGAACCAACTCCACAGTTATCCTCTGACCTTTGACTTCCATGTGCACACTGTCGCATGTGCCTTCCCACGACGTGCACACATCATACATATAGTAATACACATTTTTTCATTGAAAAAAAGAGAGTTCTTTCTTTACTTCTTTGTGTGTGTGTTTGTGTTTGTGCGTGGGCACATGCATGCATGTACAGGTCAAAGGTCAATGTCAAGTGCTTTCCTCAGAAGTTTGCCATATTTCATGATAGGATCTCTCAGTAAATATAGAACTCTCCAACTCAGTTAGTTTGGCTAGCCAGCAAGTCCCAGGGATCCCCTGTTTCAGTCTGTCCCCAGTGTTGGGGGGTCCTTCATGGACTGGGCCATCTCCCTAGCCCTCCACTTTCCCGGTCCTTTGAACCCCAACATCTGACACATCTAGACTCCCTTTAGAATGCCATCTTACTAGAGCAAGATCTTGCTTGCCTCAGGTCTCATCCACAACCTGGAACAGAATATATGCTTAATACATGGCTGGTGAAGGAAAATACAAAACCAACAGGTAGAGCTCTCAGGGAAAGGGACTGCCTTCCCAATCAGGCCCCTCTGTCTGAGGAAACATTGGACTGCCTTCTTGTTTCTATTCCCAAGAATGGCCTCATGGTAAGGTTACTTCCCCTTGGCAGGCCTATTTCTGGGTAGGACTAAAGCTGAAGGCTACTGGCCACTCGTATGGGGGGCAGGAGGCAGCAGGGAAATCCATAGACCGAAACATTGAGGGTGAGCAGGAAAGGGATGGTGAAGGCCTGGAAACCTTGCAGATGATTTAGCTCAGGCTGGAATCAAACTGCAAAGAGGTGTGTGGGGCGTGGGGAGGAATTGGCCTCAAACATCTGGCAGGCGTAGTCGTAGTCATCGGGCAGGCTGTGAGAACAAGGCTGGGTCCTCTGCAGGGAGACTGGCCTAACGGCTTGCCTTCTTGGGTTCTAGGTCTTCCCCTAGAGGGGCAGGTTCTGTGGCTCTCTCACACTGGACTTGCTCAGGGGAGACAGTTTTCTCCGTTGCTGGTATGAATCAGAATCAAGACAGAGAGAGAAGCAGAGGGTAGAGAGTGGAGAGTAGTTGAGGGGACTTCTACATACCAGGTGTATTAGTCAGGGTTCTCTAGAGTCACAGAACATATAGGTTGTCTCAATATAGTAAGGGAATTTGTTAATGACTTAGTCTGTAGTCAAACTCCCCAACAATGGTCAACAGTAGCTGTGAATGAAAACCCAAGGATCTAGCAGTCATTTAGTCCCACAAGGCTCTCAGGCGAAGAAGATTGATTCTTCCTCCTTCCAATGTCCTTATGTAGATCTCCAGCAGCAGGTGTGGCCCAGATTAGAGGTGTGCGCACCACCACACCTGAAACTTGTGTCTTCCAGACTCACCATCTAGATCACAGGTGAGCCTTCTAATTCTGGATTGTAATTCACTCCAGATAGAGTCAAGTTGACAATCAGGAACAGCCACTCCAGCAGGCTGTAGATGGGGTATGCACAGGGCCCTGAAACAGGTCTGGGCCATACTCCAAGCCATGGTTCATACAGGCTTGCTTTCATCTAGTGTGCCAGTCCTACATGCATGCTGGGAGAGCCAGCTGAGGCATCCCTGCCCGGGAGGCCTTTCCAGGCTCCTGTGCCATGCACCACCCAGTTGTCCCTTTCAGCTTTCACCACACCCTGCAGGGTAGGACTCTACCAGTCCTGCTCAGCTGGCCCAGCCTGTAAGCGGCTGGCCAAGCTTCTCTGCTACCTCTCACGCCCAGCCAGGCCAGGCTTCCCGGCCAGCCAGAGAGCAGGTGTGGGCTGATGGAGTTGGGGGAGGCTTCCCGAGGATAGCAGGACCAAGCTGGACCGGACCTGGAGGACAGAGGGAGGATGGAGCCAGAGCTACAGCCAGGACCCTTTCATGGACCTGCTCATGGCTGCCTGGCTTTGGTGATAATGCCCAGCTTGGCTCTGGCTTTGCCAACTGAAACGTTTATTTGGATCTATTTCGATCTAGAACACTGTCAAACCAACCTTAGTAGAAAATTCTATTTAAAAACACAAGCCCCGTGGGTGGCAGATCCTGGCCTCACATGTACTTCTATTTTTATACTCAAACATGCTTTCAGCCCCCGGAACCCGATTTGGAACTCGAAAGCAGCCTGTTCTATTCTGGGACCCACTTCCGGCCTTGGTGGTATGATTGAGGAGGTGTTTGTACACACAAGCTGCTCTGCCCTCTGCCCTCCCCACCTCCCTGCCTCCTGTCTCTTCCTGCCCTCTTTCATCTGCATAACCTCCAAGGCAATAATGGGGTCTGGAAGGAGAAGACCACAGGCTTTCGAAAGGAAGCTGTGGCCTTCAACAGTATGTGGTTCCCCATTATCTCCTCAATGGCCCACCAATCACCCCAGCCTGTGTCAGGAGAAGAGGCCAGCCTTTCTCCAGTCAACACTGGACACTGAGACATGGGGTGAAAAGTGGCACATGTGACAATAAAGTCCTCCAAAACCAGTGGTAGGAGGAAACAGGGAAATAAGCCTGGCCCTGGAGACTCGAGGACTGGCCCTAACCTTGCCCTAGACCTGCCCCAGGCCCTGCCAAGTTAGGTCTGCCTAGTAGAAATGAACGTGGGGTTCACCCAGAACCACCTGTCCCTCCAGCCTGGCACTGGGTCCAGATGGGCACCACCCAGTTTTCAGCACAGCCTGACCACTTCCTCTCCCTTCTACTCTTCTGTCTTAGACCTCGGTCTCCATTCCCACCCCAAGCCATGCTGGCCAGACCCAAGATTCCCAGATGCTACCTTACACACTCCAAATGCTACATAACCTTGGGACATAGTGTTGGCCCCTCAATGCCTTGGTCTCTACTATTCCCACTCCTTGAAAGCTACACTGGAGCCCTTCTATGCCACAGACAGGCCCCAGACACAGAGAAGGTCAGGCAGGCTTTACCCAGAAAGTCCCTATTGGCCCTGCAGCTCCTCCTAACCTCCCTCCAAAGAGGTAGGACTGGAAAGTGTAGCTGGGACAAGTAGCAAGGCTCATGCTCTACCCAGATATTTTCCTGCAAAGGACCCCCTACCCCAGGCTGTGGCTTTCTCATCACAAAAGCAAGCTTCCACACAAGCATGGAAGGCCAGCAGGAGAGTGAGAAGGGGCTCTCTGGAGGTGAGGCAGAACATGTCCCACCCTGTGGTAGTAAGTGCCCCAGTGAGAGGCAGGTGAGGCGGAACATGTCCCACCCTGTGTAAGTAAGTACCCATGGGAGGCAGGCTACATGATGCTCCCTTCCAGAGTGCATAGGCTGAAATCTATTTTCCTTATTTACCATCTTAAGAAGTAGGTGCTGTAACTCCGGGGAGTCCCTCTGCCTGAGGCACAGGTTCAGATCAAGTTCTATCATTCCAGCCAGACCTGATGGTGTAATGTCTGTAATCACAATGCTTGAGATGCTGAGGCAGGAGGATTGCCTAAAGTTTGAGACCAGTCTGGGCTACAGAGTGACTTTTAGGATGGTGTGGGCCACAGTTTGAGAAGCCCACAGCTGGTAAGGCTCACAGAACACAGGATTGCCCTCCTTCCCCTTCTCCAGAGGCCGCAGTTCAACTCTGCCTATTTTCTGTTTGTTTCACTTCCCTGTTCCTAAAGGACACTTAATGCTACTTCCTGACCCATAACATCAGCACTCGCCTTAGACAGCGATGTGAGGTGACGCAGAGCCTTCACATAGAGCCTCTCCCCCCAGCAGCTAGCTTCCTCTCCTCAGCTCGATCCTCCCGGAGCTACTAAATACTTTCATTTTATGTTTGTTCACATTTATGAAATAAATAATTTAAATCCCACCAAATGCCCAGAGGTCCCCGATCTGTCCACTATATCAGACATGCCATCAAACTACAATGGACTTCTGAGTCCAGCACCTGCAGCCCTCCTCCACCAGGGTCCTGCCACTGTCTTTGCTCCCCTGGAATCCCCTACAGTGAGGTTCCCACTTCCTTTTTCTCAGTTTCTCCCTTTTTTTGGAGAAGCACACCCTCAAGTGGCTCTTGAGAAGGAAACTCATTTTCTGAGGACTCCTCCTGTGGCTGAGGACCTACCTGTACTATGGCAGAGTCCTGTGTCTCTGAGCTTTGTATATTGCTGGTAGCTACAGTTCTCATCCTGGTCTTTTCCCTCTGTACATTTCTAAGGTTGCTGACTCAAGGTGCTGAGACCCCTTAGCCAAGCCTGAAGCACACATCTGCCTTCTTCTATCTGAGCATTCCTCTTTTTGGTTTTGTTTTGTTTTTCCAAGACAGGATTTCTCTGTCCTAGAACTCACATTGTAGACCAGGATGGCCTTGAACTCACAGAGATCTACCTGCCTCTACCTCCCTAGTTCTGGGATTAGAGACATGCACCACGGCCACTCGCTTCAGTTCTTTCTTTTAACTTGTCTCTTAGTGTGTTTTGATAAACACCATTACCAAAAGCAACTTAGACAGGAAAGGATTTTTTATCTTTATATCTTACAGTTTATAGTCCATCGTGAAAAGAAGCCAGGGCAGGAACCTAAGACAGGAGGAGCCTAAGACAGGAATCTGGAGACAAGAACTGAAGAAGCCATCGCGGACGCGGCTTACTGGCTTGCTCCTCATGGCTTGCTCAGCCTGCTTTCTTATAGAACCCAGGACCACTGAGTACCACTGCCCACTGTGGGCCCTTCCACACTAATCAAGAAAATTCTCCCACAGGCTAATTTGATGGAGACATTTTCTCAATTGAGGTTCTTTCCTTCTTCCTAGATAACTCCAGTTTGTGTCAGGTTGACAAAAACAAACAATAAAACGACCCGGTGAGTACAGCCTGGAAGCCCGGTTTCCTTCCCTCATCCCTGCCTTCTAGATCTCTTATCATCCAATGTTAGGCTCCTAGACTCTTTCTTTAATATCTCTTTCTCTCTCATACACCTTTAAAAAAATGTCAGTGTTTAGCTCTACTTTAAGATTTCCTGCCAGGCAGTGGTGGCTCACGCCTTTAATCCCAGCACGTGGGAGGCAGAGGCAGGCGGATTTCTGAGCTCGAGGCCAGCCTAGTCTACAGAGTGAGTTCCAGGCCAGCCAGGCTACACAGAGAAACCCTGTCTCGAAAAACTAAAAAAAAAAAAAAAAAAAAGATTTCCTTTACCCTGGGCTGGTATCAGAAGGTTCTGGCTGCCAAACCTTCAAGATTCAATGGAAGAAGTGAGAGTCAGCTCCTGCGGGTTGTCCTCTGATCTCCTCAAGCTTGTCCTTGCTCTCTCTCGCTCTCTCTCTCAATAAATAAATTATTAATTTAATAAAGATTTTCTCAATCTTATCTTCCAGTTCTTTTATTGAGTTTCTATGCTCATGTACATTCATATGTATTTTTCTAGGATCATAAATATACATTTCAAGATATATTATACATATACATATGCATATTGAACTTCTATGATCATGTGTTTGTCTCTCTACATATATGTGTGTGTGTGTGTGTGTGTGTGTGTATATATATATATATATATATAGAGAGAGAGAGAGAGAGAGAGAGATGAGACAGAGAAAGGGCGAGAGGATCTCATGTAGCCCAGGCTGACTTTGAACTCACTGTGTAACCAAGGATGATCTTGAACTCCTGATTGTCCCGCCTTTCCTTCCTGAGTGACGGGCGGCATGTGCCACCACCCCCAGCTTATTCAGTGTTGAGGACTGAACCTAGGACTCAATGCATGATAGGCAACCATTCTGCCGGTGAGCTACGTCTGAGACCTCCACATCATAGTCTTAATTTTCAAGAGTTCTTTATATTTTCTAAATAGTCTTTCTTCTCAACACCCAGTTCTATTTTTTCATGAATATGTACACATTTTTCTCTTTGCCTCTTGAGGGTATTGATCACGTTCTAAGCCAGCTGTAGTGGCACACACGTGTAGTCCTAGCTAATCTGAAGGCTGAGGTGAAAGAATTGCTTAAATCCATTTCCCTGGCCCCAGGCACAACTTTAGAATGTGTTCTTGGCAGACCTTAGCATACCTGTAACCCACTTACCCATTGCCTCCAGCAATGTAATTGGCAAAGATCTTGGCTCATGGCTTTCTCTATTCTAGAACAAAATCTCATGTAGCGTGGAGCTGCTTCGGTAGAGGAATGTGTTTTCTGGAGCAACTTGAGTTCATATTTCTAGGCCATTGTTACTCATACTTGATTCTGGAATGAACTCTCTCTTTTTTCCTTTGAAATGAGGGCAGTGCTTTGCCTGGACAAACACATTTCAGTCCCTCTGAAAGAAGAGGGTTATATTCTTTCAGTATTATCTGAATATGCCGAAGCCCCTGATTCCATGGCAAACCACAAACTAAACATGGTGTTTTGACCTTTGCAGCACCCAGGAGGGCCCAACCTGGACTACTGTTTTAAACTTCCCTGAGCTCTTTTTCTGGAGACAGGGGCTCAGGTCTGGTCCCAACCTGAGGCCCTGACTACAGGAACCTACTCCAGCCCACTGCTGAGTGCTGTATGCTCCACACCAGGGCTGCACGCACAGCACTGTTGTCCTTTGTGAGACATAGCTGCAGACCTTACTCCTAAAGAATGAGGTCTAGAAGTGGGGCCCAGGCTCTGGGTATACACACCTCCACTGTCAAGACTCTGCGTGTGTGTGTCTGTGCACATATCTCTGCATGTGTGTGTGCATATGTGCCTGTGCATGTACACGTGTCTGCACGTGTGTATGTGTGTGTGTGTGCATGTGTGCCTGTGCATGTACACGTGTCTGCACGTGTGTATGTGTGTGTGTGTGCATGTGTGTGTGTGTGTGTGCGTGAATGCACGCACGCGCTCGTGTTTGTATATACTCTTCCCCCGAGGAAGCAGAGGACAGAGCTATCAAGTATGGTGCTGCAGCTAGGGAGCCATGAACAGTACTTCTTCTGTTCCCACGGATAGTGCCTTAGCTGAGTGGGGGAGAAAGGCTGTGTGTATGGAAGTGAAATCGGAAAATAGTCCATGCTGCCAGTCACACTGGGAGCAAAAAAAGAACACCCCAAAACAGAAATTCAGTCTTTGGACTGTGTCTTATTCAGTGCAACCTGGGAAAAGAAAAGTTAATCTGCTGCCTTCAAGCCTTCTCTTGGCGTATTTTATGGATAAATGGAACAACTAGGTCAGCGTCGTTCCTCTGGACAGGTGGTAGGTGGGCCTTGCCTCTCTGACTGTATCTTCTTTGTTACTGTTTTTCTGTATCGTGGAAAAGGAGAATTCCTGCTCACCAAGGCTATTGAGTCTTACACTGAGTCCTCCCATTAGGATGACCTCTAGAACTCAGAACAAAGTAATCGTTATCGGTGTGTATGTACTGAGCTGTGCACGATGCGTACACCTGTGTGGAGTACAGGTGCGCTTCCTAACACTTACCACCTGCAAGACTTTCCCTTAATGCTCAGAGCCCACTCCGAAGAAGAGCCTGGGCCACCTCTGAGAGTAGTGAGATTATTGGGACAACAGTAGCCATAGCTTGACCCAGAAATAAGCAGGCATCGGGATGCACAGGCATCTCTCACTCAGTGACCAGAGACTTGGGCACCTAGGCCTCAGGGAAGGGACATCCCTAGCCAGCCACGTAGGCTCAGTCAGATGTTGTGCAGGCCTACTAGAGTAGGTGGGGTTGGTGCCTGAAGTTCTGGTCCTCAAGCCTTTGTGGCCACACTGCCCCCTTGTGGACACTTCCCTGGAAGGCCCCCTTGTACCTGTGAAGGCCTCACCTGTCAGTGGGACTGTTAGAGCAGAGCACGAGCGTTCAGGTGTGTTGGCATCAGGCCAGTCATTGACCTCACTGGCCTCAGAGGTAGGGAGGCCTCTGCTTCTTACACAGCTTCCTTTTGGGCTCAGCTGGCCCTTGAGGTCATAGAACAGGGCTGAAGTCCCAGCATTCAAAATGAAGCAGAAGAGAATTAGGAAAGGTTGCAGATTCCAAAGGGACCCGTGTGAGAGTCAGAGGAAGAGGCCTTCGAGGAATCAGATTGATAACCGTCCATCAGCAAATTAAGGCAGAGTTAGGTCAGTGGCCTGTCTACCTGCTGCACAGGATCACTGGAAACTGAGAGCCCATCAGGACTCGGAATGAGAGCCCCTCTCGGAGACTCCGAGATCTCCAGTCTTCTCCCGTCCCACACTTGGGTATCCCTGGGAACCCTCCTTTGCCCATTGTACCCCTTTCTTGGGAACCCAAGTACCAGGTTCCTTCTCATTCTTCACGTTGCAATAGATAGCCCCCCCACACACACACACACAAACACGCTTGCCATTTAGCACAGGCTGGCCTCAAACATCTGATCCTCCTGCCTCAGCGTCTTGAATTCTGGGATCGTAAGTCTGCGGTGGCTCGTCTCTTTAAGGTGGGATTCTCCAATCCCCTTCCTGGTCCCCACGTTTCCCCCATCTTTTCCCTATTATATTAGTTATTTTTCCTGTTGATGCAAAATACCTAAAAACAAAAAATAAAAACCAACTTAAGGGAGGGAGGGCTTGTTGGGCTCCTGGTTTGAGGGGACACAGTCACTCAGAAGGAGAAGGTGTGGGAGCTGGAGCACAAGGCCACGTCTCAGGAAGCCAAGGGAAGCGAACAGTGGCGCTCAGCTCCCTCTCTCCTCATTCAGCCTGGATCCCGCACACGGAAGATGTGCCTCCATTCAGGATGGGTCTTCTTTCCTCAATTAACCCTCCCTGGAAACCTCACGGGCACGCCCCCAGGTGTGTACCAGTTAACGATGATTTACCAACGTGCTTGTACAAAGTTTCCCTACCTCTTGGACTGGGCATCTGTCTCTACTATTAGAATATTCATCTGTGACTCTCTAGGGCCGAGGCCCTGTGGCTGAGTTTCAGTTGAAGGCACATAGATGCTGGGAACTTCCTGTGTTAACTTGCAGCATCTTTTTTTTTTTTTTTTTTTTTGGTTTTTCGAGACAGGGTTTCTCTGTGTAGCCCTGGCTGTCCTGGAACTCACTCTGTAGACCAGACTGGCCTCGAACTCAGAAATCCACCTGCCTCTGCCTCCCAAGTGCTGGGATTAAAGGCGTGTGCCACCACTGCCCGACAACTTGCAGAATCTTAACCATGTCATAGACGGT
Source organism: Uromys caudimaculatus (assembly GCA_028551405.1). Taxonomy (NCBI): domain Eukaryota; kingdom Metazoa; phylum Chordata; class Mammalia; order Rodentia; family Muridae; genus Uromys; species Uromys caudimaculatus. The sequence goes on along the minus strand of CM052712.1, from coordinate 25,848,527 downwards.
GAGTGTCCTTAGAGGTCTGGAATCTCTCATCTACAGTTCTAAAGTCCCCAAGAGCTCAGAAACCCAAAGTAGTTTTTTTTAAGCTGGTACAATAGCTGACTTGAATCTTGTCTTACTTGACTGGCCATTCCCTCTGTATTTCCAGAAACTGACTTGTTTTATGGGGCTTAGTGATGATGCCCCCATGGGAGTGCTAAATTGTATGTCAATTGTTCTGTTACTATGAGACAAAGTGTTTCAAGTATAGCTGGGGATGCTAGCTCTAACTATGATCCCAGAACTCAGGCTGAAGCAGAAAGATTACCTGGAGTTTGAGGCTAGACTGGTTTACAAAATGAGTTCCAGTTTTGTCTACAGAATGAAACCCAGTGTCAAAAAGTAAAGAACAAGATCCAAGCATGGTAGCACACACCTTTAATGCCAGTACTTGGGAGACAGAGGCAGGCAGATCTCCATTCCTTAAGTTCCAGACCAGCCTGATCTACATAGAGAATTCTAGGCTAGCCAGGGCTACAAAGTGAGATGCTGACTAAAAACCAAAACAGAAGAGAACAAAAAAATAAAGAACAACCCAAAAGATCTTCAAGGGGGCTGCAGAGATAGCCCAGTGACGTGCAAGCAGATAGCCTTAAAATCTGATTTTGGACTTGAAGCATCCAATTGAAACCAAGCATGACTGCACACATCTATGACCGTAACATGGGGGTTGTGGTTGGGGATGGAGACAGGTGGACCCCTGGAACTTGCTAGCCAATCAGTGTAGCCAATCTGTAAGCTCTGGGTTTAGTGAGAGACCCTGTCTCAAAAAATAAGGTGAAGAGAGACAGTGGAAGACACTCAACATCAACCTCTGACCTCTACAAACATACACCCACACGTGTGTGCTATATATACATACACACATATCACACACATACATGTATAGCATATATATATATATATATACTCATATACATGTCACACACTCATACATGTATAGTATATATATACTCATACATATCACGAACACACGCACACATGTATGTTACACACACACACACACACACACACACACACACACATTTTTAAAAAGACTCCCAAGTGTTAGCAGCTTGAAGCAACATCACGCATTTGTTACTTTGCAGTTTGTCAGGAGCCATGGAGTATACAGTTATAGTATACAGTCAAGTACTCCCTGTTGTGTGGGGCCTGCCCATATGCACAGACACTGGAAACAGGATTCCTTTTGTTGTTGTTGGATTTTCTCTGTGCAGCCCCACCTGTTCTGGAACTCTATCTGTAGACCAGGCTGGCCTCAAACTCACAGAAATCTGCCTGCCTCTGCCTCCCAAGTGCTGGGATTAAAAGCATGTGCCACCACTGCCTTCTAAGAGTACTCCATTTTAGAGGGTGGTATGTAAGATCAAAGCTTTTGAACTCCAAATACATATGGCCCAGAAGCATTTGAATAAGTTTCTTTGTTGCAGTTCACAGCCCGGCTCAAAAGCACTTGAGTGGTCTACCCTAGGCTACACATGGCAGTAACAGTGAAGACTTAAAGCCACATATCAGCTCTGGGTCAGGGTTCTTCTGTGTGGTACCCACTCCCACCCCTTCCCTTTCATTCCCCAACTGCCTCAGTCAATCAAGATGCCCACTGCATGACCACAGCAATGATCATGCTGGACAATCATTTAATATGTGCCTTGTGGAAGTTTGAATGAGAACAGATCCCACAGGCTCATGTTTGGACACTTGGTCCCCAGTTGGGGACTCACGTAAGGTTGGGAAGGATTTAAAAGTATGGCCTTGTTGGAAGAGCTGTGTGACTGTGGGCAGAGAAATTTTGAGGTTTCCGCATGCTCTCTGCCTCCTGCTTGGGGAATCAAGATGTGAGCTCTCAGCTTTAAACATCTGACCCTTAATCCCACTTAAATGATTCTATAAAATGCCTTGGTCATGGCATTTTGTCACAGCAATAGAAAAGAAATCAATACCCATTCTCCAGTGCCACAACACCCCTACCAGGTAGGGAAGCCAGCAGCTGTGACCCATCTCTTCTGAACAGGAGTTTGGGGTCTGAGGGCTAAGGAGGAACTGAACATAAATGAACCAGGTCTGTGACTCTCAGTATCCAGCCCATAAATTCTTGATAAGGTCTGGGTTTGCTTATAGTTTGATCTCGCAAGTGAGTGTGTTCCTCCTGCAGGTTCAACCAGAGCTTGGCTGTGAGCAGACAGGATATTGGGAACAGGAGACTGAGCAGAGAAGGAGAAACACATCCTCATATAGAGAGGGGACCTCCATGAGATTAGCAAGGAGCCTTTGAAAGATCGTGACGGAGGAGAGACGTCCCAGTGGAAAAACTGTGTTCTTTGGAAGCTGTGGAAAGGAAAGGGCCAGCGCCCTACTGTCTTCTGCTCTAAGAACAGCTTCTAGCGCTAAGGCCATCCTAACTCGAATTTAGGGACATGTTGGGGTTTGGCGGCTGGCTCTGGGGTACATGTACTCTGGATGGGAAGAACTCTCTGAGTTCAGTGTCCCTGTATGATGAAATACATGCCAAGTCCTTGAAGAGTTAGGAGCCCAGCCAATGAAAGAAACCTGATCACACTCCACGTCCAATGTTTGAAGTCCTTGGATTTATTTGCTTTTCTTCAGCTGTTGTACCAGAGGATACCTAACCCCAAACCCTGGTCGCAGATGGGGTCTGACTCCAGAAAAATTCCTCAGACGCAGGGAATAGGGCCGCGGGGACAAGCCTAGGGCTGTGGGCAGACAGCACCTAGAATGGAGCTGGCGCGTCAAGAGAAAGTGAGATCATAGACTAGGAGGGGGCAGCACCAGCTGTGGGAGTGGGCGGGGTCAGACTCCCGGCAGTGGGCGAGGCGGAGCCAGCTGTGGGCGGGGGGCGGAGTCAGGCTCCTGGCAGTGAGCGAGGCGGAACCAGCTGTGGGCGGGGGGCAGAGTCAGACTCTCGGCAATGAGCGAGGCGGAGCCAGCTGTGGGTGGTAGCGGATTAGGCTCTGGAAGTGGGCGGGGCGGGAAAAGTTCCGGGAAGGCGGGTCATCGCTCCCGCTGCGTGGAGAAGTTGGAGACGCCCAAGTCCCCACGGAAGGCCCACAGCCATGTCGTCTGGGGACGCAAAGTCTGGTAGGCAGGACGAGGCCCCGCGCGCGGCCGCAGCGCTCTGTGGCCTGTACCACGAGGCCGGCCAGCAACTACAGCGCCTGAAGGATCAGCTGGCCGCGCGTGACGCTCTTATCTCGAGCCTCCGCACCCGCCTCGCGGCTCTGGAAGGGCACACGGCGCCGTCACTCGTGGACGCACTTCTGGATCAGGTGGAGCGCTTCCGTGAGCAACTGCGGCGACAGGAGGAAGGCACTTTGGAGACACAACTGCGGCAGGTGCGGGTCGGGCGGGAGCTGCTGCCCAAGGCGGCCTGGGGAGCTTGTTTTAGAGTGTGATGCGGAGTCCGGAGGTGCGCGGGGTCTTGAGGGTCGAGAGAATATGAGGCTCAAGGTGCGGGTCTGAAGAGCTCGAGGTCTGGAGCATGATGGTTTAAGGGGTGCGCTGGGGTTTGGGTTATGAGGGACACGAGATCCTGACACAAGTGGGTCCTAAGGAGTGCTAGGTCCTGAGGTTTCAGGGTCTGAAGGGCGTGGGGATCTGAGGCGCAGGGAATCCTGAGGGATCGGGGTGTGAAGGCGAGAGTCTGGGTAGTTCAGGGTGCTGAGCAATTCGAGATTCGTTTGTAGGCCCAAGGGATATGCACAGAGGTGAGTAGGAGTCTATGGGGCACGGGGTTCTGGTGAGCACCAGGGTGGAAGGGGTGTGACGTTTGAGGACCAAGTCCTGACGTCCTGCTGAGGTTTTGAGCAATTCTGAGGGACATGTAATGGAAGTTAATTTGGGAAGAACCCCCTGGGTCTCTAGACTTTGAGAGGTGCTGCTGTGGGAAACTTGCTCATGAAGTTTTGTAGGGGCGGGGGGGTATCTGAGGAATGTGAGGGATCCTGGAGTGCAAGGATCTGTAGGGCATAATGATCTGAGGTAGCCTTGAACACATGGTTCTGTTGGTAGTGAACTTCTCCAATATGTGCTCTGGGTCCCAAGGGGGTGTGTAGCTGTTTTAATCACTGCTTTATTGCTTTGAAGAGACACCATGACCAAGGCAACTCTTATAAAAGAAAGTATTTAATGGGGGGGGGCTGGTCCATTATCATGGGGGGGGAGTATGGCAGCTTGCAGGCAGGCTTGTTGCTGGAGAAATAGCTGACAGCTACATCCTGATCCACAGGCAGAGAGAGACGTGGGGTCTGGTGTGGGCTTTTGAAACCTCAAAGCCCATCCCCAGTGACATAGTTCCTTCAATAAAGCCACATGTCCTAATCTTTCTCAAACAGTGCTACTCCCTGATGATGAAAAATGCAAATATATGAACCTCTGGGGGCATTCTTATTCAAACCTCAACAGCGGGGCACCAGGCTTGACCAAGATGGAGTTCTGAGGAGGGGTGGTGTTCAGGATTCTGTGGGTGCAGGTTCTGAGGGACAGACACTAGAGGCTCTAAAGGACATGAGCGAAGCACGGGGCCAAGAGGGTCTCAAGGACCTCTTTGAGGAATGTGTGCAGGTTCCAGTGTCTTTGTGTTGGTTATGAGGGGGCAGTGCAGATCTTGTTTCTTGTGTTCTGTGTTAGGGAGGTTTTCTGTGGAATGTGGGTTTCTGAATCTTGTGTGGGGTGCCAGGGACCTGAGAGATTCATAGAGTTCTGAAGGATGGAGCTCTGAGAGAGAAGACCCACAGTTTTGGTTGGTAGCATTTTAGTATTATAGTGGAAGAAGTGACAGGTGCCAGTTTGATAATACGTAAATTCTTATTCGGTCTCCCTAGTCATTTGGTATTATTTGGTACCTGTGAGTTGCCATAAGCACACAAAACTGAAATGAGTAACAATACTTTCCTGTGGTAGTTATTCCTAAATCTGACAACCTTGTCCCACATTTGGAGGAATGCTGCATGTTACTCCATTTGGTCCATGACTATCCTGGTTTTCCCAGAAAAGAAAATAAGCCCGAAAGGAGAGTAAAAGATGTTTGTTTCCAAGATTACCACTGCAGCTAGATTTCTTTTTTCTTTTCTTTTTTCTCCCATCCCCCACCCCTTGAACCTAGAGCCCAGGCAGGTGCTCTGCCATTGAGCTGCACGCATCTGCGTCTCCGGTTCTCTTCTTGCTTTTTACTTTGAGACCTGATCTCACTAAGTTACCCAAACTGATCTTGAATTCACTGTGAATCCTCCCTTCTCAGTCTTCCAGGTAGATGTCATTACAGGCTTTTGCCACCAGGCCTGGGCACAACAAAATTCTAGAGGGGAAAAAAGAATTTTTTTTTTTTTTTTTCTGATGGTAAACTTCAGAATATCTAAGAAATAAAGGAAGGAATAAAATAATTTCACATGCTTTTTGCATGCCTCTTCCCTGTGTTTCCTCTGCAAAGTCATAGATACTTGATATTGCTGGGTTCATGCTTACCATACAGTTTGACTTTAAATTATATTGTCATCGTTTTCAATCTGTATCTTGTAAAGTACCGTTTTCAATCTGTATCTTGTAAAGTACCAAGAGTAATCAGGAGTCTCCCCACTCCAAGTCTCCCTCTTTCTGGAAGGAGGGTTGTAAAATATCAGAGCAGAAGGGAAAGTAGAGGCCACCTGATCTGTGCCACTAATTTAGTGTTGTGACATCAGGAGCCACAATGAGTACAGAGTATTGATCTGAAGGCACCTCAGAATTTGTCACCAGAATATCAGTGGGAACAGTTAGGGTAAGGGAGCTCCCCATAATCAGAACAGAACTACTTTTGCAGTCTGGTAGCCATTGCTGTTCAGTGCAGAAATATCTACACCCAGCAACTGGGACTTATTTATAGCTCTCTAGAGGCTCCAGACAGAACAGGTCTATGGTCCCAGTATTACTGGTCCTATGTCCTCTGGCATACAGATTTTGTTCTGGGATTTTTTTTTTCGAGACAGGGTTTCTCTAGCCCTGGCTGTCCTAGAACTCACTCTGTAGACCAGGCTGGCCTCGAACTCAGAAATCCGCCTGCCTCTGCCTTCCAAGTGCTGGGATTAAAGGCTTGCGCCACTACTGCCGGGCTTTGTTCTGGGATTTTAAGAATTATTTTCAATTTTATTTAGGGAATTTTGTTAACAGCGTGGTGACTAAATATTACAGAACTATTGTGTGGCTCCTCAGTCTGCCAAACAAATTGACTAACAATATTAACAGCAGAAATATGTGTCAAAAATTACCCTGTTAAAAAATTACCCTGTTTATTTTAATTTCAGTGTTGCTTTTTTCTATGATGTAGCTTCGTTGGTTATGTGGTTTGCAGAGGTACGCACAGGATAAGGCTAATGTAACTAGTATAATTTATTAGTTATTAATGTAATACATTCTATGCCTACATACTAATAACTATATTAGTTACTTTTCTATGGCTGTGAAGAGATACTATGACCCAGGCAAGTTACAAAAGAAAGTATTGGGGCTTGTTTACAGTTTCAGAGGGTGAGTCCATGACCATCATGGGGGCAGCAGGGCAGTAGGCAGGTGTTGGACTGAGCAGTAGCTGAGGCCTTAAATCTGATCCACAGGAGGCAGAGAAAGAGATGGGGCTTGGTGAAGGGGATAGAGGCACTCCCCCCAACCCCAGTGACTGGCATACCTTTTCCAACAAGGCCACACCTCCCATACCTTCACAAACAGTTGCAACAACTGGGAACTAAACATTCAAATGCATGAGCCCATGGAGGCCATTCTCATTTAAACCACCATGGTAACTAATGTAATACATTCTATGATGACAGATAGGTGTAAGCACAATTTTAGCAAATGTCAAAGGGATTATGTACTTGTCAACTCAATATAAATACAGAATGACTTTAAAAAATTTTATTATCTTTTCTTACCTCTTATTGTCATTAAATTCTACTAGTGAAGGCAACATTGTTATGTTTTAAATCCTTTGTTTTCCATCTGTAACAAAAGGAAAAGAACTGCAACTGGCTTTAATTTTGAAAGCAAACACTGTGGGGCTAGAAAGATGGCGCTGTGATGTGGTGGTACACACTTCTAATCCCAGCATTTGGGAGACAGAGGCAGGCAGATCTCTGAGTCTAAAGACAGCTAGGGTTGCCCAGAGAAACTGCCTGTCTCAGAAAAACCCCCAAAACCAACCAACCAAACAAACAGTGCATACTGCCCTTGTAGAGGACTCAAGATTGGTTCACAGCATCAAGGGGCTCACAGGTGCCTATCCAGCCCTAAGGGATCCAGCACCCTCTTCTGGCCTCTGTAATAATCTACACAAACAAGTGAACGAGTGCCCAGCCATGCATAGTGGCACACGCCTTTAATCCCACCTCTAGGAGGCCGAGGCAGGTAGATCTCTGTGAGTTTGAGGCTAGTCTGGTCTACATAGTGAGTTCTAGCCAGAGCTACATAGTGAGACCCTGTTTCAAAAAGCCAAAATAAATAAAATCTAAAAGAATAAAAGAAATAGGGTTGGCAAGACAGTGCAATACCTGAAGGCAGTCGCCATCAAGCCTGATGGTGTAAGCTTCATCCCCAATCTCATGTGGTAGGAGAGAACAGAGCCCTGCAAGTGGACCTGACCTCTGCACGCATGCTTTCGTGCACACACACACACACACACACACACACACACACACACACACACACTATTCTCTCATTCATAAACTAATTACTAAATAAACACAATTCTTTTTAAAAAAAATAGCAGTTAAATGTGGTGGCGTATGTACTCAGGACACAGAGTCAGATATCTGTGAGTTCAAGGCCACCCTAATCCTAACCCTAAATGAACTAAGTTAAAATAAATATATACAGAGTGAGCCCAGGACAGCCAGGACTGTTACACAGAGAAACCATGTCTCCAAACCAAACCAACCAAACAAGCAAGCAAAAAGAAGAATACTGAGGAGGAGGAGGAGGAGGAGGAGGAGGAGGAGGAGGAGGAGGAGGAGGAGGAGGAGGAGGAGGAGGAGGAGGAAGAGGAAGAAGAGGAGGAGGAGGAGGAAGAGGAGGAGGAGGAGGAGGAAGAGGAGGAGGAACAGCAATGTGAAACAAATAATTAGTTACACTTATCTTTCATAAAGAAATGATTAACATAATTATTTCCATATGTAATGAAACATACTGTATAGGCAACTGATTAAACAAGAAGATTGTGTACGAATTTACATTTCCCAAGGGGTATGCTTTTTACTTTCCAGAAACAAAGACAGTGGGGGAAAAAAAATCTCACAAGCAAATAACAAAGGGCAAGAGACTTCAGGTGTTCAAAGCTGCACGAATTAGGCACATCACACAGCATACAGTTCCTGTAATAGTTGCCTTGGGTTTTGTTCCAGAAGAAATCCAGTGGAAAAGCAGGGCAGTGCACAGTGTGCCTATAGTCCCAGCCGCTCAGGAAGCTGAGGCAAGAGGATCACAACTTTGAGGTTAGCTTGGACTACATAGTCAGACTTTGTTTTTTTAAAAAAAAAAGTTAAATACAAACTTAAAAGAAAATCCAATGGAGGTCAAAGCCAGAATAAACTCTTCAAAGGGGAGTTACTGCAAAGGTCTCTTCATAAAATGCTAACAGCAAAGAAAAGCATGCAGCTGTGCAAACTGCGCATACCTTTAGCAGTTCAGACACAATGGAAACGGGATGTCTTTCCTTGTGATATCTGGGATTTCTCCACTTATTTCAAGACTTGTTTTTCCTGGACCCTCTTTCCATTATATGATAACAGAAAACTTTTGAAGACTCCAGATGTGTCCTTGAACATAATCCATATGTAAAATCTGCATCTTGAATGGTTCAAATGTGCCAATGGGATGTATTTGATCATAAGCAACTATGAAGTTGTTTCAAATTCTATAACAGCTAAGAACATCATTGGTTCTGAGATAGTGTGGTGGCACACACATTTAACCCTTAGTATACTGAGTATACTGAGGCAGAGGGAGCTGAATGTGAGACCAGCCTGAGCTACATACCAAGACAATCTCAGACACACACACACACACACACACACACACACACACACTCTCTCTCTCTCTCTCTCTCTCTCTCTCTCTCTCTCTCTCTTTCTCTTTCTCTTTCTCTCTCGGAGACTCACACACAAAAGAGCAAGATATTAATGACCTTTTTTGTAGATACAACACTGATAGAGGAGATTGAACTAAAAATGAACAGCATGTGTTGAAGGTGATTTGAAGAGTGTCAGCAGGAGCAGAGGATGTTTCTGGTGGTACAAGTCAAGGACCCACACCTGGTGATGGCATCTTAAGGATCCCAAGTTGGCCAAGAGAGTGTACATACCAGGAAAATGTGTAATTTTTAATTTAAAAAAATATAACTTCTTAAAAAAAGATTTACTTTATTTTGTTTATGTGTGAATGTCTGCTTGCATTTATGTATACCATATGCTTGCTTGGTACCCATGGAGTCCAGCAGAGGGCATCAGATTCCCTAGAACTGGAGTGACAGGTGGTTGGTTGTGAGCTGATATGAGTGCTGTGAACTAAACCTAGATTCTGTGCAAGAACAGCAAGTGCTCTTAACCACAGAGCCATCTCCCCAGCCTTATATATTATTACTTTTAAGATATGTGTGTATGTGTTTGCCTGTGTATGATGTGAATGTCACTGCTGGTAAAGTCCAGACTAGGGCTCAGCACTGGAACCCGTTGGAGCTGGGGTTACAGGTGGTTATGAGGCACATGCTGTGGGTGCTGGGAACCGAGCTCCATGCTTCTGTGGGAGCAGTATGCACTCTTAACTGAGGAGCCATAACGCTAGCCCCTGTCACTTTAAGTTCTTAAGGAGCATTTTAATGATTTAGCAGTTCATGAAAGTGTCTTTTTGCTTACCCATTGGTCAGTTTTGTGAGGGGCGTATTTCAATCACAGACTGGGGAAGAACAAAGAGGTTTATCACCACAGGCCCCTTTGTTTACTGAAATAACAAGGCAGGTTTAGCACAATAACAGTAGCTGGACATTGAAGTGTACACCTTTTATCACAGCACTGGAAAAGCAGAAGCAGGTGGATTTCTGTGAGTTCTAGGCCAGGCTGTCTACAGAGTAAGATCCTGTCAAAGAAACAAAAGACAACTACAGTAGAAAGCAATGGTTGATTAGCTTGCTTTCGTTGACGGCGATATCCACCATCTCTAGAAACAGGGGTCCTAGACCAGAAAGGACTGATGGCTCCCACAGAGAATACTGAAGACTGGGTAAGTGGAGGAATTGGGAAATTCATCTTTGACAGACAGTAGCCAGTATGTCAGGATGAAGCCATACACTTGTCTTCATGGTATCCTGGAGTGGGTCTTGAGACCCTACCTTATCTGCAGCTTGAGGCCTGGATGGACGATTTTGCAAACTTCCTCCAGATAAGATTTTCTCGGTTCATGGCTCTATTCATCGTGTAGCTTGTGGCTATACAGCTGCATTCGGTTACCCTGGAGATTGGCCCCATAGGTCCTGTCTAATCCTGGCATCTGCAGTCCTTTCCTTCCAGTTTTTCTCTTCCTGGTTTGCTGCACCTTTTAGAGCAGTGTTCCCAACCTGTAGGTCATGGCTCCTTTGGCAAACCTCTATCTCTCAAAATTGATTTTGATTCATGAAAGTAGCAAAATTACAATTATGAAGTAGCAACAAAGAGTCATTTTATGATAGGAGGTCACCACATGCACTATAGTAAAGGATCACAGCATAAGGAAGGTTGAGAACCACTGGCTTTGTCTAAAAACAATCAACAAATAAAAAATACCAAACAGTACATGTTTTTATGACTTAAAAAAAAATCCAGGGGCTGGTGAGATGGCTCAGTGGGCAGAAAGTACTTTCTGTACAAGCCTGTTAATGTCTGGAACCCAGGGTGAAGGGAAAGAATCAACTCCTGAAAGTTGTCCTCTGATTTCTGTATGTGCACCACACCACGAATACACACACACATCACACACACATACATGTACAACAATAAATTATAGAGAGAGGAATAATTGAAGTTTGTCCTTATGGTGTGGTGGGTGTCTCATTTATCATGGTGACAAGGCCTAGGGATCCAAGATAGAGGCTGTCTATCCCTGACTTTTGTGAATCTGTTTCTTCATTCGCAGAGTGGATTGGTTGAGGTTATTTCATCTCATCATGTACTGTTTATGCTTGAGGATTTTTCCAAAATAGGAAAGCACAAATTTAAGGCCAGGTGGTTAAAAATGGTCATTTTGGCCAGACTGATGGTATGTGCAGTACTCCTAGCACTCAGGAGGCTAAGCTTGAGCCCAGAGAGTCATCCAGTCTGGGCAACCTAGAGAAAGTTTTGGTTTTTTAAAAATTTTATTTATATGTATTAGTGTTTTGTCTGCATGAATGTCTGGGCACCACATGCATGTCTGGTTTCTGTGGAGGCAAGAGGAGACTATCAGATGCCCTGGAACTGGAGTTACAGACCATGTCCAGTAGCCATGTAGGTGGTGGGAATTGAATTAGGGTCTTCTGGAAGATCATTCAGTGCTCTTAACCACTGAGCCTTCTCTCCAGACCCAGAAAAAGTTCTCCCCCACCCCATACAGGGTTTCTCTATATAGCCTTGGCTGTCCTGGAATTCTGTCTTTAGACCAGGCTGGCCTCAAACTCAGAGATCCACCTGCCTCTGACTCCCAAGTTCGGGGAGTTTGAGGTTCAATTGAGCTATAGAGAGTTATCTTGTGTCAAAAAAAGCAAAACAAAACAAAATAATGTAATTGTTTTAGGCTGGCCTGGAACTCATTAGGTAGAGATGGCTGACTGAAACTCTTGGCAGTCCTCCTGCTTCAGCTTCCCGAGTACCAGGATTATAGGCAGGGCCACCACATCCAGCTTTTTTTTTTTAAATAGTAATTAGGATTTCAGGCTGTATTAGTTTTCTAAACAAAGTACCACAAATGGTGAACTTAAAGCAAAAGAGATTTAATTTTTCATCGTCCTAGAGGTTAGAAGCACCAGATCAAGGTATCAGCTGTCCTTTTTTTACCTCTTCCAGTTTTTGGTAGTGGCTGCTGGTCCTTAGTGTTCTTTGGCTTGTAGGTGCTGCACGACAGTCTCTGCCCTCACATGGCCTTCTCTTCTAAGCACAGCTATCTAAAATTCCTTCTTAGATAGACATCAGCGGTTAGATTAGGGATAGTCCTAATTCAGTATGACCTCACTTGAACTAATGATATCTGCAAATACTCTATTTTTTTTTTTTTTTTGAGACATGGTTTCTCTGTGTAGCCCTGGCTATCCTGGAACTCACTCTGTAGACCAGGCTGGCCTCGAACTCAGAAATCTGCCAGCCTCTGCCACCTAAGTGCTGGGATTAAAGGCGTGCACCACCACTGCCCAGCTCAAATACTCTATTTTTATTAAGTAACTATTTTTTCTGGTTTTTTGAGACAGGGTTTCTCATTGTATCCCTGACTGTCCTGGAAATCACTCTGTAGACCAGGTTGACCTAACCTTGAACTTAGAGATATGCCTGTTTCTGCCTCTCACTAATTTTTTTTTTTTTTTTTTTTTTTTTTGAGACAGGATCTCACTATGTAGTCCTGGTTGGTTGGAACTTGTTTTGTGTAGACCAGGCTGGCCTCAGACTCAAAGAGAACTACCTGACTCTCCCTCCCAAGAGTTGGGGTTAGAGGTATGCACCATTATACCTGGCTGAGACTAAATTTTGAATGACGTTTGAAAATATTATAAGATGAAAACCCCCAACATTAATTATATTATCTCTAAAGCCTGCCTTCAGAGAGGATTATCTAATGATATGTTACCCTTGCCAGAGTTTCTTATGTTCTCTCACATTTTTTCTCATGTAGCCCAGGCCAGCCTCAAAGTTGCTATACAGTTGAGCACCCCTGAACTTGCACTCCTGCCTCCACACCCTACCATGCCTGGTCTTGATATTGCTTCAGTAATTCAATCTGTGCTTTAATTTTCACAACTATTGAACCTGCCTTATTCCCTTTACATTTTTAGATAGGGTCCTCCCTGGCTGGCTTCAAATTCTTGACCCTCCTGTCTCAGCCTTCCCATTGCTGGGATTATAGGCATGTGTTACCATACTCATTGAAACTGTGCTTTTAAATTCTTTTCTGCTTAGGAAGTTGAAAGACTTACTGAGCGTCTAGAAGAAAAAGAGAGGGAGATGCAGCAGCTGATGAGCCAGCCTCAGCATGAGCAAGAGAAGGAGGTTGTCTTGCTTCGGAGAAGTGTGGCAGAGAAGGAGAAAGCCAGGGCTGCCAGTGACGTTCTATGCCGCTCCTTGACTGATGAGACCCACCAACTGCGCAAGACATTGGCTGCCACTGCCCACATGTGTCAACATCTGGCCAAATGTCTGGATGAACGACAGTGTGCACAGGGAGATGCTGGGGAGAAAAGCCCTTCTGAGGTAGGCTGTGTAACTAGATCAAGTGAAGACTCTGGTGTGACAAGAGTCATTGTCTGTTGTCCTGCGCAATCGCTGAGGTCTGGGGGTGCCACAGAACCCACTCTTCTCTGAGGGAGGAGAATAGGCTTGATTAGCAAGAGAGATCTGGTAGAACATGTGACCTGTAGTCACTCCCCCCTCCCCACTCCGGTATTGCCTGTAGCTGATCCTGCATCACAGTCAGAAGGCACTTTGGTTTTCTCTGCACTGAGGAGAGGAAGGAAGAGCTTGGACTAAAGAAGCTGTCCCCAGGAAGTGTTGCCACATGTGTATTTGACAAAGAAACTGAGGCAGATCTAGGTGACACTGCAGAGGAGGACAAATGCCTCCACTTGCCCCATATGCAGACTCTAGACCTAAAGCTGCTGGAGATACATGAGAGCCAGCCTCTTGCAGGCGCCATTCATCTGAGTGGAAAGAGCTGATCTAGCCGCACGTCTCACAAAGAGCCGGAACTTCTGTTGCCAGCAGCATGGCCTGCCATAAACTAGACTGCTGTATAGCCACCCTCAGGGCTTCTTTATTATTACACGATAACATAGAACATCTTCATGCCTCAAAACTATAAAGCCCATGTAGTCACTGTGTGAGGTGGACAGCAGATGGTGACAGAAGGGCAGGAAGCCAGAAAGGGCAGGTTGCAGTAAGGACCTAGGAAGAGCCCTCTGTGGCTCCAGGCCAGGATAGTTTGGGTTATGGCTCTGTAAATTTGGTGGAGAGGGACGTGATTAAGGCTTCAGCATTGGGCATCCATACAAAAGTTATGTGAGAGATGCATCTCACAAACCAGAGGGCTCCTGGACGGGAGGAGCGCATGACTGGTGGGACCGGGACTCAGTATAGGCCGGACACTGGGCACGCTACCTTATTTCCTGCTGGCAAGTGGTGCCGATCTGTGTGGAGCTGACAGGGAAACAGGCACATATGGCAGACCTTGCCTCAGTTACCAGTGGGTGCATTTGTAGCTTTTGTGTTACTATGACTACCAACAGAACAACTTCAGGGAGGGTTCCAGGCTATCATGGTGTTGGAGGCGGGGATGGCATTGCCAAAGTCATGGCAATGGGAACCTGTGACAGAGTCTTCACATCGTGGCAGACAGAAGGGGAGACAGAGACAGAGACAATGAGGCAGTGGGACTAGGGGCCAGGTATCATCTTCAAAGGTCTGCCCTTAGTGACTTTACTTCTGACTGCTATGCTACACCTCCTAATGTTTCTATAGCCTCTACAAAGAGCACCATCAGCTGGGGTCAAGCTTTCAAACCATGAGCCTGTGGGGGACATTTCCCATTCAAATCATCACAGTACCAGGCTGAGTGTGCATCTTAGGTACACCTCCCCCCAGTCCCACCCCGGGGCCTCCAGATTACGTTCTTTCTAGGCATTTCTCTAAGGCTGTAGCAGTGTTCGTGAAACTGTGTGCTCTGAGGAAAGGGATACAGCTACCAGCAGCTTCTTCAAAAGTATAGAGAAACTCGATCAACAACCATCCATCTCAGTTAGATTTCACAAAAAGATCTCCCTAGAAGAAACACAGTTGTGTATGTTTCTGTAGAGGAGGCGCTCTTACCCGAGTTTGCATCACTGTAACATTCCCCTTGAAGATCTACATTCCCCTCAGTAGGCTGGTAGGTGGGTGCTGGCTCATGGCTCACAGGCACATCATGTCTCTCAGTCCCGGACGTGGCTGAGTCATCTGGAGCTTCTCAGCAGTCTGGGTTAGGACATGTACTTCCTGTCATTCAAGGGGATTTCTTAAAACTAATGTCAGTGATTTACAGTCCCTCTGTACTGTTGAATGCCTGGGATTTCTGGGATACAATGTATACTCCAGAAAAGTTTTATGATGCTTTACATTTGGGTCAGCCAACTGCTATTAGGGGTTAGTTTGGAGTGTGGCTTCTGTGATTGAATGCCCTGGTTCTGACCCTGTGTGAAGCACAAGTTAGGTAGCCTCATCCAGGTAAGTTCTCTTGCCTATAGGCAGGATTTCTGTCTTGGTGACTCTGTAGGAGGTAAGATGGATCTGTGGCCTACACCAAGGACCTGGAAAGCCTCCTGGATATTGGGTATGTCTCTGTTAGAGTGAAACTATATTCCTGGCTTCCCTATTGCCTGTGATGATAAATGAGTTCTGGCCCTGTGCAGGTTTCCTTACAACTGGTATACTTATCCCTGTAGACTCGACAACCGAATGTTAGTCCAGATTTAAAATACAGACAGCTCATGTTGGTAGGGAAGAAGGAACAAGGACAGTGTTGAGAGTGATACACCTAGAGACCCTCTGCCAAGGCTGTGTCCTGGCTTCAGTTGGGAGTGGGTCAACAAGGAGCTGGATTTACAAAGTTTGTTTGTTTGTCTGTTGGTATCTGTTTTTGCTTCTTCACCAAGTGAACTGTCACCACCTCCTACAGTGCAGCTGCAGTGACAGTCTGTGACCTCAGCCTATGGCTCCAGTTTCCTCTTCATTTCTCTATGTTATACTCATGCAGTGACATGGCTTCTCTGTCTCTTCCTTATGTAGCTAGAGCATATGAGCAGGGATGCTTCTGGCCAGAGTGTTATTAAGAAGTTACAGGAAGAGAATCGACTGTTAAAACAGAAGGTGACTCATGTGAGTATCTAACATCTCACTGAAGAACAGTAACCCTGACAAGTGGCAGATGATGGCTTTAAAAAAAAAAACAAAAAACCCCGCTGGTATCTAGAGGTGACTTCTGCCCCCTGGCTGCTTTAACTTGATACACACAGACTCCAGAGATGTGACCATTCTGCCACAAACGATATAGTTCCTGATTTTTTCTGTCCTCCTAGAATTAACTAGTCAATAAAGGAAGTGCAAGAATTACCATCAGGAAGTAGTTTTGAGTGTGTGTGTTGAATCTGTATATGTTTGTACTTGCATGTGGAGGCTAAAAAGTGACATCAGGCAATTGTACCTCACCTTATTTTGCAACAAGGTCTCTTGTTGAATCTGGAGCATATAGGTTTGGCTAGGCTGGCCGGCCACTGAACTCCTGGGATCTGACTGCCTCCCCATGACCAGCACTGGTATTACTGACGTGTGTCATACCCAGCTTTTACACGGGTGCTGGCAATCTGAAATCAGGTCTTCATGCTTGCTCAGCAAGTACTTGACTAGCTGAGTCACTGCCTCCAGAAGTGGTTTTGGATTTTTCCCCCTCTGGGAAGCAGCTTGGGTTTTTGTTTTGTTTTGTTTTTTTAAGATGTATTTTTATTTATATGAGTACACTGTAGCCGTCTTCAGACACACCAGAAGAGGGAATCAGATCCCATTACAGATGGTTGTGAGCCATCATGTGGTTGCTGGGAATTGAACTAGGGACCTCTGGAAGAGCAACCAGTGCTCTTAACTGCTGAGCCATCTCTCCAGCCTCTGGGAAGCAGTTTTTAAGGCAGGAAAATTACACTGAGTTTACATCGTTTAGATCATTAATATGGCTGGGTGGTAGTGGCACACACCTTTAATCCTAGCACTTGGGAGGCAGAGGCAGGTGGATCTCTGTATGAGGCCCGCCTGGTCTACAGAGAGCTCAGGACAGCCAGGGCTACACGTAGAAGCCTTATCTGGAAAAACCCAGCCAAACCAAACCAACAACAACAACAACAGACCACTCATATGGATGTCCCTATAATGATTCAGCTTCCCTGCTAGGCTTAGAACTCTCTCTACAAAAGAAAGGGAAAGGAAGGCAGTTTTTCCTTAGGAAAACCTTACTTGGTAAATTATTGCTGATAACCACAGATCCATGTTGGCTTGAGCAAAAGTCTCTTTTGGTTCTGTCTTTCCAGGTAGAAGACCTCAATGCTAAGTGGCAGCGCTATGATGCAAGTAGGGATGAATATGTGAAGGGGTTACATGCACAGCTAAAGAGGCGGCAGGTCCCTCTTGAGCCTGAGCTGATGAAGAAGGAGATTTCCCGGCTTAACAGACAGTTGGAGGAGAAAATAAGTGACTATGCAGAAGCAAAACAGGAGCTGACAGCTGTGAAGATGGCCCGGGACAGTGCGCTGGAGCGGGTGCAGATGCTAGAACAGCAGGTGTCCTCAGGCTCTGAGCAGCACTGACAGGGGTGTTTGCCTGTCTACACACCACAGGCAGTGGCTGTAGTCTTGGGACAGCCTAGGCTAAGTGCTTGGTGGAACTGGGTGGGATACAGTCATAGAGTAGAGAAGGCAAGTAAGGATTTTCTCTTTCCTTGAACAGAAATGAATATTCTGTCTTTCCTCAGATTCTTGCTTACAAGGATGACTTCAAATCAGAAAGGGCAGATCGGGAACGAGCTCATAGTAGGATTCAAGAACTGGAGGAAAAGGTCATGTCCTTGATGTATCAAGTGTCTCAGAGACAGGTAAGAGTACAAGAGAATTTCTCCCTTTAGATGTATTTTCTTTTTTTTTATTGTGAATTTTGGACGAAGATGTATTTATTGGCTGACAGTACTGTTGGTGACGTGCCATTCTCAGCTCTGGGCAGAGCAACTTCTCCTGGGCCTAGGGTGTGGCCATAGAAAACCTCTTTGGTATTGTATTTAACTGGAGGTTGCACTGTGGCCTGTGTTGGTAAAGGCTAGCTGTCCTCAGGGCCTTTCCTGACTCCCTGCTCAGTTTCCATGCGACAGAAGCATATCCCAGGCCTCAGGTGCTTTACTGGCAGTTCTTTAATGGCAGTCCTGGTGAGGTAGAGACTCTGGTTACTATTTTACAGAGGTAGGACACAGGCCCTGAGCACTAAATGAGGTTCTCCAGGACAGCCAGCGGGCCGGTTGCCTCCTCTAGTTTTAGTGCTGGTGTATGTTGTCAGCTGGTCTCTCAGGCATGGAGATCTGGACATACATGCCTGTTACCTGTCCTCCTACATGGATAGACCCCTGCTCTGCAAATTCCCAGTAAAGGTTGGTTGTTTTAGCCACGTAGTAGCCATACATCTTCTGTCCTGTGATTAAACCCCAGCGCCCCCCCCCCCCCTTGGAGAACTTACTGTCCTAACAGCTTGGATAATAGAGGTACCTCTGAAAATCAATAGGCTGAGATGGCTGCACTGGCTTTGAAACGGTCTTTCCCAGCTAAGATGCGAGAAGAACCAGAGATGTGTGAAGGCTGCCCATACTTTTCTGTTCTGAGCAGCCACTGGACCTCAGCCTCTGCTACTGCCCTGGTAGATACCTTTGTTCATCAAAACCTTAAGTTTAATTCACATCAGGGCCATCAGTTCTAATGAATGGAGGATTTTGGTGGAAATCCCTCCCTAAGTCCACAGGCCAAGAAGATGGTGCCAGAGGGCTTTAGCAGTCACAGAGGACTCTTCCCAGAGCCATCCCTGTTTTAGATCAGGCTTGTTCAGGGTGGTATGGCCATAGAGGAGGCTATTCCCCTAAAGCCCCAGGACTACAGGCATAGGACAGAATTCTCTAGCATGCAACATGGGCAAGAATGGAGATACCCTAACATGACTGTGTGAGTTTGCTGAGCTTTTGGCCTTGCTGTAGGTTTGGTTTTGCCTGTAAGTTTTTTGTTGTTGTTGTTGTTTTTCTGGCTTCTGTTCTTTAGAACGCAAAGTCACTAATGATATAGTCAAATATGATGGCCTCTTAGACAGTCTTTCAACGATGTGCTAGAGGAGTGATCTTATCTGTTCTAGGCCTGCCAAGCTAGGTCATGAGGGATTCCTGATCAGCTCTAAAGGTTAGATTTCTGATGGGGACTAGGGCCTTTGCATTAGTGGCCTCTCAAGCACCCATCTTTGCTTGACACAAGGACGACAACCATATGACAGTGGTGCTGAAGTAGGAGTTGATAAGACATTGTCTCTCTGAGAAAAATTCAAATTCAGATGTGAAGTAATAGCACCAAGGGAAGTGCTGGAGTAAGGCTCCCATACTCCTATACACGCAGCAATGGGCACTACTGCTCAAGGTGCTTTGTGGCATTTGTTTAGTGCACATGTGCCAGACTATACCAAGAGTGTACTCATGGTTACCACTGTAGGTCTCAGAGGCTGTCTAGCACCTCAAATCACATTGAGGTACAGTGGGACTTAGTTTGCCTGTTCCCTGGTTAATGCCCAGCTGCCCACACCACCCCCAGCTTTGTTTCCCTCACTCTGGTGTTAGTGGGGGATGGCATCAGGGTCATTTCCTTGACTGAATATCCTAAGGCTGAGGGATCCAATCAGGCCCCCCCCTTCTGTTCTTTCATGATATGACCAAGTACCTGTAGGACTTCTTCAGTTCACTCAGCACTTTCATCTAGACAGCAAGAAGTATTAGGATTTGAGGGATGACATCTTCCAATGCAAGCCTTTAGAAACTCCAGAGAGCCAAATAAAATACCTTGATTCCAGAAGTTAGTTCCACACGCTCTGATAAGGCGTTCTGGTACAGAAAGAAGCAAGCTGTGGATTTTTTTTTTTTTTTTTTTTTTTCGAGACAGGGTTTCTCTGTGTAGCTCTGGCTGTCCTGGAACTCACTCTGTAGACCAGGCTGGCCTCGAACTCAGAAATCCTGCCTGCCTTTGCCTCCCAAGTGCTGGGATTAAAGGCGTGCGCCACCACCGCCCGGCTGCAAGCTGTGGATTTTAAGTTCTATTCTGAGATACATCTCTAGGTGCTAGAACCTAAGGCCAGGCTTGTTGACCTCTAGCACAGCCCATGTAAACTAACCTTTGCCTTCTCTGTAGGACTCCCGGGAGCCAGGACCCTGTCAAATTCATGTAGGGAACAAAACTGCCAAGTACCTAGAGATGGATGCACTGGAGCATGTGGCACCTGGTGGCTGGAGACCTGAGTCCCAACAGATGGAACCTTCTGCAGAGGGTGGGCATGTCTGCACAGCTCAGAGAGGTCAGGGTGACCTTCAGTGCCCTCATTGCCTGCGGTGCTTCAGCGATGAGCAAGGCGAGGCATTCCTCAGGCACCTGTCTGAGTGCTGCCAATGAGCCAGAGACACTATGCCCATGACCCATAACCATCATAGCTGCTCTAAGGGGTTGGGAGGGTGTCCTCAAACTGTCTTCAACTCAGTGTCTTGCATTCTCCTGGGATCTAGGGCTCAAGTGGGCAGGGTTACTGGTAGGTCATTTTGTTTTCATTGGCCATGAAGCAAAGGGAACTATTGACAGAGTAGAAGAGATGAGGTCAGGGGCATCAAGTGGGCATGGGTTTTGTCTCTCGTGGAGTTTGGATTGAGCTGTCAATTCAAAGCTGCAGGCTATCTGTTGTGGGAGTATTCTGAAGCCTGCTTGCACCTAGAGTTGTGCTGCTTGCTGGAAGGGGAATTGCTGTGGGAGCAGTGTCCTCTCTCCAGGGTGGCAGCTCCATTCTGTTGAGTAGTGAGGCGTCTCCCTCCCTGACTGGTCTGTGCTGCACTACAGTTACATGATACACTAGAGCCTTCCCAAACACAGCAGAGCCATACAGCTGCATTCAGTACCATCATCTTGCAAAAACACTTTTATTTCCTAAAAGGAAAGCACCTTTATTTCCTAATCATTTATTTTTATAATAAATGGATTTACTACTGTGTTGCTCTGAGAGTTGGGCTGGGACGTGTACAGGAGCAATGGGTGTTTTCTGCTTACTAAGGAGAGACCAGCTGGTAAGGAGAAACATTCCTGCTGTCTTGCCTCAATTCAGAGGTGTCAAGGAGAGCAAAGGAGTGAAGTCTCTTCACCAAGATCACAGGATTAAATAGCAGAGCTCAGATTAGTGTCCAGGCATGGAGTAGAGCTGGTCTAAGAATGTGTTTGCATATGCTGCAGGTGGCAGAGCAGGGATGCCCAAGGAGCCCCACTGATACCATCTGGATTTCCAGATGCTAGATAGCCACAGAATTGGTTTTGCTTTTCTTCTCTTGTGAAATGGGAATGCTTACGGTGTTGTTACATATTTTAAGTATAAAACCTATCCTTTGATTTATAGGGGCTCATAGATTACCTTGGGTCTTAGAAGAGACCTGGAACTTTGAAACAGTGTTGGAACTGTTAAAGACTGAAAGGAAACTAGTCATGACCCAGGGTAAAACTCATTGGCGCTTTGAGACTTCCAGCAGTTTCAGCAGAAGCTTCAAACTCAGGGTGAGGGGCCAGATTTGACTCCAGTTTAGGTCCACAGGTTCTCAGGAAGTTTTATATCTTATACCAGCTTCAGTGAAAGATGCAGACCCAGTGAAGGGAGCAGATCTGAACTGGAGTTAAGGCCCACAGGCTCTTGGGGAGTTCCAGAACTCACAGCAAAAGCTGAAAACCCACCCATGCAAGAGACACCAGCTGACACAGGACAATACCTGATCCAAATACAAAGGGCCTCTAGCTCTAAATACCAGTCCCACAGAGGGAAATGACACCTCAACTTTATTATAACTTACTCCTCTCCTGAGCAGTGTAAATGTCACCACTGAAAGAATAAAGAAAAATTGAATATAAAAAAAAAAAACAACTTCAAAGGAAAGAAAAATTTAACCAACATATTAATTCCAAATAACTCCTAGCACAGAAACAAAACCAACATGGAAAAACCAAGATAAAAAAATAAATTAATTAAAAAAAAAAAAGAAAAAACAAGATAATATGTTTTCCTTAAAGATTACTAATTTCACAGTACTGGCTCCTAACGGGAATGATTTGTTAGAATTTCCAGACCAAGAATTTAAGAAATGAACATCGACGTCAACAAAAAGAATTGCTGAAGAAAAAAACCAAACTAATACAATGCTAGAAATGAAGAATTCAATAAGCCAAAATTAAAAGCTTGGTGAAGATCTTCACCAACAAAATAGATCATGTAGGAAATGGAGTAACTAGGGCTGAAGATGCAGTACAAGGACTGGATCAGACAGTTAAGGTCAGTGAGGAATTTTTTTAAAAAGTAAACAGAACATGTGAAAGCTTTGGGACACCATAAAAACTCAATTTTTGAACTATGAGCATAAAAGAATACTAAAAGCATAAAATATTTTCCTTAAAATACCATTTATGAAAAAAAAAACAACAAAAAAAATTAAGCTATAGACAGCTGGGTGGTTGTGGTGCATGCCTTTAAATCCCAACACTTGGGAGGCAGAGGCAAGCAGATTTCTGTGAGTTGAAGGACAGCCAGGACTACACAGGGAAACCCTGTCTTGAAAAACAAAACAACAACAACAACAACAAAAAGCTGTATATATTTCAGCTGGAGAGATGGCTCAGTGGTTAAGAGCACTGACTACTCTTCCAAAGGTCCTAAGTTCAATTCCCAGCAACCACACGGTGGCTCACAACCATCTGTAATAGGATCTGATGCCCTCTTCTGTTACGTCTAAAAACAGCTACAGTGTACTCATATAAATATAATAAATCTTAAAAAATTTATGCCTGTGGGTGTTTTGCCTGCATATCTGGGTTTCATATGTGTGCTCAGTGCTCACAGAGGCCAGACAGGGAATTGGACCCCTTGCAACTGGAATTACAGATAGCTGTGAGCTACAATGTGCATGTTGGAGATCAAACCCTGGTCATCTGGGAAAAAAGCCAGTGCTCTAAAGGTCTAAGCCATCTCTCTGGCCCCTTTTAGAAAATATTTTCAATAAAATACAAGAGAATTTTCTAAGTCTAAAGAACAAGATACTAAGTCAGATACAAGAAGTCTACAGAATGCCAAATAGGTAGGATGAGAAAATGAACTCCCAGCAACATGTTTTAGCTAAAACACAAAAATACAGACAAAAGAAAGGTATTGAAAATTGCCAAAGAGAAGGATCAAGTTACCTATAAAGGAAAGCCCATCAGAATAACATGAATATTTCACAGAGACATTTTAAAGCCAGAAGGGCCTAAAAAATGTATTCTGAAATACTGCTCTGAAAGAACACAACTGTAAAACCAGATAATTATTCAGCAACACTATTAAAAGTTGAAAGGAGATATAAAATACTTTCCATGTTAAAAATCGTCTAAAGAGGGCTAGATGGCTCAGTAGTTTAAGCACTGACTGCTTGCTCTTTCAGAGGTCCTGAGTTCGATTCCCAGCAACCACATAGCGACTCACAACCATCTTTAATGGGATCCGATGCCCTCTTCTGGTGTATCTGAAGACAGTGACAATGCACTCACATTCATAAAATAAATATTTAAAAAAAGGTCTAAAGAAATTTAGGACCACTAAGGCAGCTCTACAAAAGATCTTGGAAGGAATGCCTTGATCTTAAAAGAAATATAAAGATGAAAAGTCTTATGACTAAATAATCACACAAGGTAAAAGCAAACACAAAATCGGCAGAACAGAAATCGATACATCATGAATAATAACTGAATATTAGTTGTCTTTTTTTTTTTTTTTTTTTGGTTTTTCGAAACAGAGTTTCTCTGTGTAGCCCTGACTGTCCTGGAACTCACTCTGTAGACCAGGCTGGCCTCGAACTCAGAAATCCACCTGCCTCTGCCTCCCAAGTGCTGGAATTAAAGGAGTGCACCACCACTGCCCAGCATATTAGTAGTCTTATATTTTTGGTTGTGAGCCTAGCCTTTAACGGCTGAGCCATCTCTCCAGCCTGAATATTAGTAGCTTAATTCTTCAATAAAAAGATTGGATTAGCAGACTGGATTAGAAGACAGGATTCTTTTTTTTTTTTTTTTTTTTTTTTATGCTGCCTTCAACAAATACATCTCACTACCAAAGACAGATACCACCTTAAAGTAAAAGGGTGAGGAAAGTTATCCCATACAAATGGAAATGGGAAACCAAACAGGCGTAGCTATCTGTACTGGCTAGGTTTGTGTGTCAACTTGACACAAGCTGGAGAAAGGAGTTTCAGTTGAGAAAATGCCTCCATGAGATCCAGCGGTAAGGCATTTTCTCAATTAGTGATCAAGGGGGGAGGGCCCCTTGTGAGTGGTGCCATCTGTGGGCTGGTAGTCTTGGGTTCTATAAGGAAGCCAGCTGAGCAAGCCAGGATAAGCAAGCAAGCAAGCCAGTAAGCAGCATTCCTCCATGGCCTCTGCATCAGCTCCTGCTCCTTGACCTGCTTGAGTTCCAGTCCTGACTTCCTTTGGTGATGAACAGCAGCATGGAAGTGTAAGCTCAATAAACCCTTTCCTCCCCAGTTTGATTTTTGATCATGATGTTTGTGCAGGAATAGAAACCCTGACTAAGACACTATCCTAGTAGCTGACAAAATAGACTTCAAATCAAAAATAGAAGAGATAAGGAAGGTCACTCCATCGATACTCATCAACAGAAAAATCCATCAAGAGGACATTATATTCATAGTGGTGCACCACTCTAATCCTAGTAATCAGGAGGCAGGAGCAAGCAGATCTCTGTGAGTTGGAGGGCAGCCTGGGCTATACAGACCCTGTCTCAGAATATACATACATTCATTCATACATACATACACACATACATAAATACGCACCAAATATGGGCAAACATACTTTCTTAAAATACTATTAGATGTAAAGCCACAGAGTAAGCTTAATATAGTGATACTAGGTAACTTCAGTATCTTACTTTCACCAGTAGATAGGTCATTTGGACAAAAAATAAACAGAGAAACACTGGAGTTAAGGGTCATCAAAAATACAATGGATGTACCAGACATTTTAGAGCATTCCCCAAAACTGATCACATCTTAAGCACAAAGCTAGTCTCAACAAGCATAAGAAAACTGAAATAACATCCTGTACTTTATCTGACCAAAATGGAATAAAGCTGGATAGCAACAGGAATACAAAGTATGCAAACTCATGGAAATTAAATAATATACTACTAAATGATGATATGTCAATGATGGAATCAAGAAGGAAACCTAAAGAGGTGACAGTTAATAGTGGTAAATGTCTGTATCAAAACATTTTGAGAACTCTTAAAATACGTTGGTAGGCCATAAAGCCTTAGAAAAACAAACTCCAAGAAAAGAGAAGAAATAATCAAAAACAGGGCAGAAGTCAATGAAATAGAAACTTAAAAAATTACAAAGAATCAGTGAAATGAAGAGGGTGTTCTTAGAAAAGATAAAATTGTCAAAACCCTTAAAAATTAACCAGAAGACCCAAATTAATAAAATTGAAAGGTGAAAAGGAAGGTATTACAATAGATTGCAATACAATTCAGAAAACTATGGAGACATACCCTAAGAACCTGTATTCTTTTTTCTTTTTTTTTGGAGACAAGGTTCCTCTATGTAGTCCTGGCTATCCTAGAACTCCTATGTAGATCAGGCTTGCCTTCAACTCACAGAGATTTGCCTGCCCTCTGCCTTCAGAGTGCTGGGGTTGTGCCATCATGCCTAGCATCTTCCAAACTTTTTATGAAGCTAGTTATTCTGATACCAGAATCAGGTAAATACTGCACACACATGTGCAAAAATTAGGCTGATCTCCCTAATGATTGTAAATACAAAAATCCTCAATAAAATACAAACATCACATTGACAAGTATTTATGACCATTTTGACTATTCTAATGATACAGGGATGATTCAACATACATAATTCAATAAATGAATTCATAATATAAATGGGCCAAAACCCAGAAATCACATGAAAGTTGTAGAAAAGGCTTCTGACATACCTAGTATATCTTCAAGATCAGAGTCATGGAAAGGGTAGACATGGCGGGGCATACCTCAATATAATAAAGACTACATACAACAAACTCATAGGCAACATCAAACTAGAGAAAAACTCAAAGCATTTTCACTAAGATCAGGAATAAGACAAAGGTTTCCATTCTTTCCACTTCTACTCCATACAATGCTTGAAGATAAACTCATACAAGAAGAGATGGGATACCAATAGGAAAAGCAGTATCTCTTTTTTCAGATGGTACTAAGCCTATATACATAAGAGGTCCTAAAGAATGCACCAAAAAATTCTTCGAGCTGATAATTATGTTCAGCAAATGACACACAGAACTCAAGAATAAACTTAACCAAGGATATTAAAGACCTCTATAATGGAAGTTTTAAGACACTGAAGAAAGAAATTAAGGAATACACTAAAAGGTAGAGACCCCCCATACTGATGAATCAGAAGAATACTGTGAAAAATGACCACTCTTCTTAAAGGTCCAGAAATAAGCAAGGAGGCACGATCAATCAGTCAAAACAACCCTGAGTAAAATAATACTGCAGAAGGTAACACATGGTTGCAAAGTATATTAGAGCACTATTAATAAAAACAACACGATACTGGCACAAACACATAGATCGATGGAATAGAATTGAGGACCAAGATATAAGTCCATGCAACTATGGCTAATCTAAAGTTTTACAAAGATAACAGAAATACTCATCAGAGAAAACATCTTTAAAATGATGCCAGGAAAACTGACAAAGAAATTAGATCCTTCTCACAATGCACAAAACTCAACTCAAAATGGATCAAAAACCTCAATATAAGACCTGATACCCTGAAGGTGCTAGAGGAAAACGTAGGATACATATTTCAACTAAAAGGCACATGAAAGGACTTTCTGAGTAAGACTGATCCACAGGAAATAGAGCACCAGCTGACAAATAGAATCTCATCTAACTAAAAAAACTGAAGTGAGTAAACAGATGGCCTACACAAGTGAAGAAAATCCTTGCCAGCTATTCATCTAACAGGGTTAGTGTGTAGAATATATGAAGAACTAAAAAAGGTCAACATGCCAGGCAGTGGTGGCACACACTTATAATCCCAGTAACTGGAAGGCAAAGGCAGCTGGATCTGAGTTCAAGGCTAGTCTGGTCTAGAAAGTAAGTTCCAGGACAGGAAGGACTACATAGTGAGACAATGTCTGAAAAGGAAATGAATGAATAAATAATATTAAAAGAACCAATGAAAAAATGTTATGTGGAACTGAGCCATTTCCATCGACTTTGTATTATTGTTAGGTGATGTTGCTCTCATTCAGTTACTTTGTATGCATGAAATCTTGGCTTCTATTTCCAGTGCACATGTATGCATACATATGTGAACCTTTTTGACTACCATTTTCTTTTAGGCATCCATTTTTTTTCTCGAGACATTTTTTTTTTAGAATCACTTTGTAGACCAGGCTGGCTTCAAGCTCGCAGACTGTCTCTACCTCTTGAATGCTGGGATTTAAGGTATGCACCACTACTGACCCACATGCTATAAAATTCACCGATTTCTTTTGTGGGTAGTGCTCTATATATGTTGTTTTCTGTCTCATATTTTTTTTTGTTGTTGGTGGTGGGTTTTTTTGTTTTTGAGACAGTTTCTCTGTATAGACCTGGCTATCCTGGAACTCACTCTGTAGACCAGGTTGACCTTGAATTCAGAAATCTGCCTGCCTCTGCCTCCCAAGTGCTGGGATTAAAGGCACGCACCACAACTGCCTGGCTTTCGTATATTTTTCTTTTGAAGTATCATTTGACATTTAAGTTTTAATCTTTTTCTTTCACAATGTTTTAATTGTATGCTTTTGGTCATTATGTATGCATTTAGATTTTATAACTCACTCTCCCACCCACTTTGAGACAGGATCTTTGTATGAAGCCCTTGCTATCTTGGAACTTACTATGTAGGCTGGTCTTGAACTCACAGAAACCCACCTGTTTCTGTTTCTAGAGCCCTGGGATTAAAGGTGTGTGCCACTTTGCCTGACATCTTAAGCTTCTTGCTAGTAAACCCTTCACCTACCCTTCTTGGGTTTCTTTAGACTGAGATTTCTCCTAAAGCTGCATATTTCTTGCTTTTGGTATAGACTGAGAAAATGTCTGGGTGCCAACACTGAATTTTACTTGATTAAGACAGAAGTGTTGGGCCGCGCAGTGGTGGCACACTGGGGAGGCAGAGGCAGGCGGATTTCTGAGTTCGAGGCCAGCCTGGTCTACAGAGTGAGTTCCAGAACAGCCAGGGCTACAGAGAAACCCTGTCTTGAAAAACCAAAAAAAAAAAAAAAAAAAAAAAAAGAAAAAAAGAAAAAAGACAAAAGTGTTTGGGGGAAAAAGTAAGGTTAGTTTGATCCTTCTAAAGTGTTTTTGGTTTTAAGACTTATCCTGCCAGTGTTCTCTTTCTGTTGGCTGATGCCCTTTTGAGGATTTACTGGTACCCTGAGTGCAGGGGCAAAAGGCTAAAATAAAAGCAAAATTCTTATACTTTAACAACCAGGTCACACTTCAAACTTTCATCTATAATAACCATGGTGCCTTGAACAGTCTCTAAAAGCAAAGCATGCTTTTAATTGTAACAGAGGCAGAACTCTGTGAGGTTGAGACCAGTCTGGTCTACAGAGCTAGTTCTAGGACAGCCAGAGCTACATAGAGAAATTCTATCTAGAAAATCCAAAACAACAAATGGCCAGTCCCAGAAAGCAACTTGTATTTACTACTCAAGTAGCCAAAGTAGAGGGATGCTTGCCTGTGCACCCAAACATGGACACCATACAAACAGCCCTTGACGTAAGACCAACTTCCCTGCCTGCCGGCACTGACTTCCTCCTAGTGGCTTGACTGGGAACTTGCTTGCTGCTTCCTAATTGCATATATTTTTGTTTGTCCATACCTCTGAAAACTACTTTACTACTTGTCACTGGTCTTTCATATACCATTACGCATGGGACTCCTCATGATAGTGTCTTCCTACTCAGCCTATGAGTAATGCTGAAAATGCGTGCTGCTTTCTGGTAACCCACTGCCTGGGCTCACCAAACATTTGCAAATGACAAATGACAGCCTTGTTGGGTCTTAGCTTGTCTCATCTCTAGAACCTCTGCCACAGTAGCCCTCCCCATACCCCTAGCCATGGATTCCAAGTTGGCTTTGTACAGTACTAAGATCTGGAAACTGCCCTTAGGCAGCAGCTATGCCCTCCACGGGCTCTCCAGGTTTCCCTGTCTCCTGACATGTGCTACCTATATGACAACACATGGCAGGAGGGGTCTCTGCACGCTGGTCCCCTCTTGGGCCCCTGTTCAGTGTATATATCAGGATGTATCACCAAGTGGCCAAAGCTCTCATTCATCTCTGAACTAATACCATCGTTACCATGGAGGTGGATCCAGAATAATGCTAGTCTGGGACCGCAATGAAACTAAGGCATTTCAGTTAACATCTGGGGACACCTTACGAAGCTTCATGTTTAAAACAGAGACAAATCTTAAGCATGACTACTTCTGCTTCTCACTGCCGCAAATATACTGCCAGACTTGTTGCCAAAACATGGTGCCAACCCAAGAGCTATTCAACCCAGGCAATGGGAATGTATTCAATCTTAAAACAAGCGAAAGAACAATAAAAACCCTTGTAGGCTGCTGATAGAGTGGTAGATGCTGCCGCCTTCTGTCATCCCTTGTTGATAAATTTGCCGTCATGTTTTGTGGAGGAACCAGAGCAGCTTGTTGCTACTTGGATTTGGGGTCTATCACGTGCTCACCATAGAGAATCCCTGTCTTAGAGATCAGGAAACTTCCAAAACTACTTACACTAAAAGACCTCAAGTTAGCAGTAATACTGCTAAGTCAGAGATGCATTCAGAATGTGTGTCTCAAGCCATGAAGTGCAGATAATGACACTTGCTATCCAAACACAAGCCTTATTCACACCTGCTCGCAGATACAAAAAAGAAGATGGATTTAAAGGTATCAGAAGTGATCCCTGCTGTTTACTTAATTTGTTTTTGGTGTTTGATTCTTTTTAGTGGTCTGAATGAGAGTGGCTCCCCAATATGTTTGTATTTAAATACTTACTTGGTGGAACTCTCCCTGGATGATTAGGAAGTGGGTAGGTATCACAGGGTGGGGTGAGGTAGGGGGTGGGCTTTGAGGTTTTAAAAGAGTAGCACCATTCCTAGTGTCTTTTCAACTCTAGTGCCATCACCTAACTGCCTACTACCATGCTCCCCGCCATGATAGTCATAGACTCTAACTCTCTGAAACTGTGAGCCCCAAATTAAACACATTTTTCTATAAGTTGCCTTGGTCATGGTGTCTTATCATAATAATAGAAAAGTAACTAAGACAGTATATAAAGTTCAATGAAGCCGGGCGGTGGTGGCGCACGCCTTTAATCCCAGCACTTGGGAGGCAGAGGCAGGTGGATTTCTGAGTTCGAGGCCAGACTGGTCTACAAAGTGAGTTCCCGGACAGCCAGAACTACACAGAGAATCCCTGTCTCGAAAAAACCTAAATAAATAAATAAATAAATAAATAAATAAATAAATAAATTTCAATGAAAAAATTTCCAGCTAATGTTTCTTTCTAGCTGTTTTCTTATTTCATTTCAGGCTTATATTAAGTAAAGGAAATAGTCAAACATGAAGCTCCCCTGGGGCCTG
Organism: Uromys caudimaculatus; assembly: GCA_028551405.1. Taxonomy (NCBI): domain Eukaryota; kingdom Metazoa; phylum Chordata; class Mammalia; order Rodentia; family Muridae; genus Uromys; species Uromys caudimaculatus. The sequence continues at coordinate 25,817,735 of CM052712.1, read as the reverse complement.
CCCACAGGCTCTGGTAGGAAGTCTTCAGCTTCCCTCAGCCAATGACCACTTTGGGCTTTGGTTCCCCACCTAGAAGCAGAATGACCACTCTGCTAAACTGCAACAATCCTGGCAGCCTCTACAGCCATGGAAAGGGTTGCCCTCAGAACTCCCTCACCACCTATTCTCCCCTCTCTGTCAACTGGGACCAGAGGATTCTACTATCTTCTGGTTTTTTTGTTCCTCAAACTGGCAAGTTATGCACCCTTGATGACAGAGCCAAAGACACTTGAGGTTTCTAAGGAAACAGCTCATTCCTGACAGTGAACCGCATATGATGAGAAAGTGTGAGGAACTGACCTGAATACACTGTACATACTGGGAGCTGAGTTCTGAGTGGCTCTGGGCCCCCATATGTTACCTGCTGTTGGGGCACCCAGGTTTTCCCCTCACCATTATAGTGCCAACAGTTCCTGCTGATGCTACAGCTGGAGATCCTGGGTTCCTCTTGGTAGGTGGCTTGGCTCAAGAAGTAGAGGTCCAGAAAGGCAGTGTCTGGGTGGCAGCCTAATACTGGGCCTCTCTAGCCATTTCTGCAACCAAGAGGATAACACTAGTATACCTGGGAATAGAAAAAGAATCTCTGCCCTTTCAGGAACACTGTTTATGCAAGCTCACATCCCCGCCTGCTTTTCTTTGCTCAACTATCCCAGGAATACAGGGATGGGCTGCCTTCTCACCTGGAAAAGCAAAGAAGGCAATACCCCTCTGGGTGCTGATCATACTTCCTGTTCTCTGGTGCAGTCTTCAGAAGGCTAGGACCTACTGTCCCCTCCCTCCCACAACTGCTCTACTTGCTTGTCAGTGTCAGCCTGGGCTTGATGATCTTCCCACCTCAGGTCTTAGTCATCTTCTTCTAGGTGCTGGATGCCTCAATACTGGAAAAATATGAGCCATGTAGTGTGCTGGGGTGAACTGAAACTAGATGAACCCAGAGGCAACTGTGTAAGCTTTTTGTTAACTCCTGAAGGGACAAAGATGGGACTAACCAAGCCAGAATTACTTTCACTTTTCAATACTATTTACTTTGTTCCTAATTTAAACCCAATTAAGTATTCTACTACAGATCACAACCCTTCTCCTCCCCCAAATGTGGATAAGTACCTGCACACAAGGCTCTAAGTAACCTTCTGCTCTGTGTTACAAAGGCTCAGTCTCTATTCCATGTCCTAGTGACTTGGGTATAACCCACAACCCCATCTTGCGACTTCCTGGTACTTCTTGGCATGAAAACATGAAGCCTAATCATTTGTTTGACTGTTGTGTCTTGCTCACTTCTCTGTTCTGGTACCTGTACCAGCCTGGTGTCCAGAAAACAATTGAGGGCACCAGGAACCCCCGAGACCTAGAACACCTGAAAGTGACTTTGGGGTTGGTGGCCGTGGTTCCCTGGGAACAAATATCATCCATTTGATACCTCCCACCACACCCAACATCCCCAGCAGAAAGCAACCAGACTGGGTCTCCTGCTGTACTAATGTATTCCATCTTTCAAAAAGAAAGACATGATTTTAATATTACTTAACAATATGTTAAAAAAGTAGCCAGGCAGGCCTCCGTGTTAATACGGTTGTACGCTCTAGAACAGACTTGATGGTGTGAGTACTGGGTGGGTTTCTTGTTTTTAACGTTCTCATTCTGCAAGGGATCTTACACAAGCTGGCTACAAGTCAGGGGGTCAAACACAAACAGCGCAACGTGTACACTCAGAAACAGTAGATTGTGAAAGAGGACAAAGGAGGCCTGCCCGCCCAGCCCGCCGTGGGTGGGACACAGGGCACATGGGAGCTGAGGGATGACTGACACCCTGGCGGGAACAGATGACAGGACAGGGCGAGATGCAGAGGCGACAGAGCCACGTGGATGATGCAAACTAGTCTCTGGCCACGGCCCAGGCCTCTGAGGCCGTGGTGGTGGAGGAATTGGCGGGAACTACTGTTCCATTCCGACAGCACAGAGCTACAATCAAAGAAGTCTCACTCACAGACTACACGCACACAAGCTAACAACGCAGGTCGAGCAGCAAGTTCTCGGTCTCGGGGTATCAGGCCACAGCATCCCGCCCTACACACCCTGGGTGGGTACTGAAGCTCAGGGGAGCCAGTGAGGGGCTTGGCTCTTGCGTGGCACAGCCCAGCTGCCTCCCACATATCCCTCTCCAGGCAGTCCTCATTCAGTGGGCAGCAAAGGTGGCTTTCTTCAAGCTAAAGTTGGACCAGTTGATGGATAGTCTTTGTCGGTTCTGTCTAGCAGAGTCCAAGCAGAACCTGCCAAAACAAAAAGGCAAATTGTCACAGGACAGAGTCTATACCCAGACTGGTAACAACCAAGCCAACCTATGATTCTTGTTAGCAATTCACTAGGGAGGCTCAGTGAGGTCTGAGCTCAAGTCTCCATGATTGGAAGAGTGGTCCCACCTTCAGGACACTGGCTAAGTGGCTTGTGTATCTTCCGGTGTTGTCACTTGATACCGTGTTTAGGAGACAGCTGGGAAAGTGTAAGAAAAGCATCATTTACTATAGGAGAGGGAGGGAGTTTACTGAATATCACTGAAAGGATCAAGGAAACCTCATGTGTCCACCTGAGAACAGCTGACATCAGCCACTATTATGCCTGAAAAAAGGGCTTGGGTCCTGCTATTTCCCTATACCAGAGCCTTCTTGAGACTGATGTAGATTCTGATGTACTGTCTAAGCTACTACCTAAGTCACAGCCTGCCCATAGCTGAACTGTTAGGCAGCACCAGGCCAGAGATCACCACACAAGAGGCAGGACTCCAGGACAATCCTGCAGCAGGTCTTCCTGTGATACATACCTCACAATCTTGGCCAACTGCATGAACTCACTCAAAACAACAAATGTGTTCAGGGTAAGAAGCCACCAGCTGGCTCAGTCTCCACAGCAGCCATGAGTCTCAGGAAGGAAGGCACATTGTGGTCAATGTGGCTGGGTATGCAGGAGAGCCACAACAAGGGTCACAGGTAGATACCCACTTGACCAGGACCTTGTGCCACAGGAGCTGCTAGGAAGAGCAGGTGCTAAGCTTAAGGATACTGTTATCATGAGCCAGCCAAAACTTCTGTAACTGACCAGAAAGTGCTATAAGCTTTGCACACCTACAATCTATAGCAATCTCATACCTGCCTCAGTGACACACAAGCAACCACAGCCATATGGACTCAGCTGATGGCTTTGGTGGTCATGTGAAACAACATATAAAGAGTAAAATCCAAAGTCTGTATAATTTTTGTGTGTCTGAATAATATCTGTTCCCCAACTCCTTCAGTATATACATTCTCTTAGCTCAGGAGGAGTCCCACAGGAGCAAGAGCGGACTGGGTCTGGTCCACAGCCTACAGCAAATGGATGGCACCAAAGACAACAGCTAAGCCTATATGTAAAGTGGAGGTTCTAGACTGTGTTAGACGCTGCCCCTCCACTCCACCTGTCCTCTATACATGAAGGTCTTCAGACTGGAACCACCTGCCAGCTCTATGCTCTGAGCCACAAACTTTGTAAGCTAAACAGCTCCTGAAAAAGACCACCCTTTGGGGACGGAGAGATGGCCTAGTGACTAAGAATACATAACAGAGGACCCAGAGTTGTTCCCAATACCCATTTTGGGTAGCTCACAGCTTCTTGTAACTCTAGCTCCACGACATCTGATACTCTCTTCTATCTTCTGTGGACATAAGTGTACGTGTGCACGCACACATACATACAGACACACACACACACACACACATAAACATACAATTTAAATAAATACAAAATTTTAAAAATCTTTAAAAAAAAGGACCAGTCTTTACCCATTTTTTAAGGTAACAATGGTGAATTTGTGTATTAATGATAGAAAGAGTATGTTTAAAAAAAATAATTTACTTTCATTTATGTGCACTGGTGTTTTGCCTACATGTATGTCTGTGTGAGGATATCAGATCCTCTGGAACTGGAGCCTCAGACAGTTGTAAAGCTGCCATGTGGGTGCTGGGAGCTGAATCTAGGTCTTCTAGAAGAACAACCAGTGCTCTTAACAACTGAGCCATCTCTCCAGCCCCTAGAGTATTTTCTTTTGTTTAAATATTCTTGTATTATTTCTCATTTTTAACATTCTAGTTCTCATCTGGGGAGCAGAAATTATAATGAAACCTAAAATGATGGTTTTCAGGTGGTCTGAATGTTTGTGTTTAAACTGTGGTCCAATCATTCGATCAGGTACCTGTCACTGCTCAGCTATGTACTGTCCATTTTGTGGCCTCTGTCCAGATGGAGAAAGAACAAGTCTCTGCCAGGGAAGGACTGTGCCATCTCAGCTCCAGAATCAAAACTCCTTTCTCCTGGAGTTAACCTTCTGAACCTTCTAATATCTCTTGTCTCTCACATGTGTAGGCTACCTCCCAGTCCCCTTTCTCTACAAAGCAATAAGAATGCCTAAAAGCCATCCAGGAACAAGCTCAATCCTTTGCAAGGGCAAAGCTTACCAGAGACTCAAGAACATAAAACACAAGCTGCTCCCCAAAATCCCCCCCCGGCCCTGCAAGTGGAGAGCCTCATCCACATCTAAGATCTACAGTCATTAGGTCTGCCATTGCTGGACTGCATTCTGCATGCACTACACACGTTTATACAGGGTGCCAGGATGTAGAAGCCTCAGTGAATGTCCCAATGTAGCCTTTGCTGCCCTGGCATTTGAATAAGACCTCAATACTTGGCAGTAGTCTGGCTGTACTGTTTGAGTATCTGAACACTGAATCATACTGAGTGCATATCTTTTACCTTATTGTTTCTTCTACTTAATATTATGCTTGAGTTTCCTTTATAAGGCAAGTCTGTTCAACCTCTGCACCCAGATTATGGCTCGAATAAGAAAACTTTCCCCTATTCTCATTTCAGAAACATTTATTTTCTTCCAAATTAAAGGTTTTATTTTGTAAGTAGTACTGAGGACCAAACCCAGGTTTTTCTGCATTGTACCTGTAACCCAGCCAAAAGCTTGCTTTTGACACTTAAAATCTTTTTCTTTTTTTCTTTTTTTTTTTTTTAGATTTATTTATTTATTATGTATACAGTACTCTGCCTGTAAGTATGCCTGCAGGCTAGAAGGCACAAGATCCCATTACAGATGGTTGTGAGCCACTATGTGGTTGCTGGGAATTGAACTCAGGACCTCTGGAAGATAAGTAAGTGCTCTTAACTACTGAGCCATCTCTCCAGCCCTGACATTTAACTTTTTTACCCATGAAGTGTTAGCTTTGCAGAATGGTGTGGAACTAGTAGCCAATTTCAGTTTTTCTTTTTTTGGATAAACAGCTCCTATAGCCCCACTTATGAAGAACTTCATTTCTAAAGCAATCTGCTGATCCATCTTCTGTAACAAACCAGGCCCAATATTTTCAACAAGCTGTTTCAGGGCTTTTTCTTCTGCATGGCCATCACAATGTCTCAATGGAAATCTTCTAAACTTTAAAATGGGTAGGGATAGCAGGCTCCCTTTGTTCTTAGTCTTCTGGGAAGGTATAGCCAAACCATACTTACCCTTCTTGTAAAATGTAGCACACCCGAATGACTGAAATGCGTAATATGGTACTAGGTTGTCAGGCTCAGCAGCAAGTGCCTTTCTTTACCTGTTTAGGCACCTAGTTGGTCCCTTTTATAATGTTTTTCCTTTAAACCCTAGATTTCTGAGTATAAGTCTTGTATAACCTTTGCTAGCTTTAATTATGGGTAGTGCAGTGATCTGGGTACTATGGTAAATGCTATCTGGCTCACCCTTTACTATCTGTCCTCTTCTCTTTATTTGGAGGGAACCTAGGACTTCAAACAGCTAAGTAGGTTCCCTACCAATGAGACTAATCCCCAGCCCATAAACGCTGGGTCTATTTAAACTACAATTTTAGATTATTGATGGTGTAGAGAAAAACAAGTTAACGTTAACTTTTATACTGACCCCACACAACTAGCCCTTGTGATGTTCTTTCACATTTTCTCTGTAGACAAAAGACTTTATAAAAAAGTTTTATTCCCTCCTGTCAACTTGTTTAAGCCTTCAGTTTCTCCTTTCTGTATTGGTTAAGAATTACAGCTGGAGGCTGAGCAATCTGAAAAGACACAGCACCTCTATTTTATACATTCTTCTTCCTTTCCTAGGTAGGGACTGTTACCTACAAAATTTTATTTTCGTCCTATCTCTAAAAGAACAGAATTGAGTGAGTGAGTGTGTGTGTGTGTGTTATTTATTAGAGTGACTTACAAGCTGTGGTCCAGCTAGTTCAACAATGGCTGTCTATCAATGTAAAGTCCAAGAATCCAGTTCAGTACACAAGGCTGGGCATCTCAGCTGGTTTTCCGTATAAGTTAGAATCCCAAAGACGTGGGCTCTAATGTCAGTGAAGGAATGGACTTGACAGTGAGAGGGAGTGGAAACAGGCAGAGGGAGAGCTTCCTTCTTCCGTGACCTTTATATAGGGTGCCACCAGAAGGTGTGGGCCAGATTATTTCTACTTTAAATAATTTAATTAAGAAAACCACGCCTCAGAGATGTGTCTATACACTTGGGTTTTAGTTAATTCCATATTAACTACAACTGGTAGTCTAGCTTACAACCAAGAACAGTCATCACACTCTTCGAGTATACCAGTTTACCAGTTGGTTGGTTCTTCATTGGTCAATACTCAAGTTCTATTTGGTTTTTGTGACAAATGTCTCATAAACGTTTGTCTTGGCTGGTCTCAAAATCACTTGAGATCTGCTTGCCTCTGCCTCCTTATTGATGGGATTAAAAAGTCATGTGCCACAACTCTCAGCAATACTCTAGTTCTTTTTGTTTGTCTGTCATTTCTGTTTTTCTTTTGGAGATTTTTAAAGACCATTTTGCTTTGTACATCAGGCTGGTCTTGAATTCACATTCCAGTTGTACAACACCATGTCTGGCTATTTCAAGTACAATATTACAACTAGTATGCATAAATAAATGTACATTCAAACTCTTTAATATCATCTAATACAGTGGTTCTCAACCACTAGGTTGTGACCCCTTTAAGGGGTCAAATGACCCTCACAGGGGTCACATATTAGATATCCTTCATATCAGATATATATTGCTATTTATAATGGTGGCAAAATTAGTTATTAAGTAGCAACAAAAAGAATTTTAAGGTTGGGGGGTTCCCACAACATGAGGGACTGTATTAAAGAGTCGTGGCACTAGGGAAGCTGAGAACCATTGCTCTAACAGATACTTTTATTTTGACCTATATAATGTGTTCTAACTTATTTTGATTAGATTTTTGGGTTTTTGTTGTTGTTGTTGTTGTTGTTGTTGTTGTTAAAGATTTATTTATTTAATATGCATACAGTGTTCTGCCTGCATGTATGCCTATAGGCCAGAAGATGCACCATATATCATTATAGATGGTTATGAGCCACCATGTGGTTGCAGTGGGAATTGAACTCAGGACCTCTGGAAGAGCAGTCAGTACTCTTAACCACTGAGCCATCTCTCTAGCCCTAGATTTTTGTTTTAAGGCAAGGTCTCATGCTAGCCTAAGCTGACCTGCAAGTCACTATGTAGTCCAGGTTGGTCTTGAACTCACAGTGATCCTTACCTCAGCTTCCTGAGTGCTGGAAATACAAATTTAAGACACTGCATCTGGGAACAATTTTTCTTTTTAATTTATGGTTACTGACATATGATTATGTTTACCATTTTCCTTCTTTTATAAAAGATTTATTTTTATTATTTACAAGTACATGTGCCTGTGAAGGCCACAGGAGTGGGCCTCCTGGAGCTGCAGTTACAGGAGGTTTTGAGCAGCACCTTGTGGATGTGGAAAACTGGAATTGCAGTCCCCTGGAAAAGGATCTCTTGATACTTTTTTGATTGTTGAGCCATCTCTCCAGATCCATTTGTCGTTTTCTTAAAGATCTACTTTTATTTACTTATATGCAGGTCTGTGTGTCTGTGTCGGGGAATATACATCTGAGTACAGGTGCCCAAAGAGCTGAGAAGAGGACATTAGATCCCTGGATCTGTAGTTACAGCCAGTTATGAGATACTGACATGAATGTCAGAGTTGTACCTCTGTCTCTGTGCTCAAGTAGTATGAGCTCTTTCTTCACTGATGAGCCATTCCTGGCCCCTACTTCTTGTTTTTGGAGAAAGATTTCCTCATGTAGTCAAGGTTAGCCTCAAATTTGTTATCAAATTTGTTATTAGTTCAGCTTTCCAGATGGCTGGAACTACAGAAATGAATCACAGTGCTTGGCTTCAGCCTTGGATATAGTTCCTTGCTGTGTTGACATCTATTTCCAGGTATTTGTGGCCAGGAATGTAGGCTGGTATGGGACTGGTGGCTGAATACCTATAAACTAAGGCATGCAGAAGGCTGAGGCAGGGCCTGCCTGAGTAACTTAGTAAGATCATGCCTCAAACCTGGGACTGGGAAGCAGCTTTGCAGTAGGCTATTTGTTTGTTTACCTGATCCATACCATCCTATATTCCTGACCACAAGTACCTGGGAACAGATGCCAGGACAGCATGGATACTACAGTTGGACATTTCAGAATGCAGATTGGGTATGTGGCCCTCTGAAGCTCCTTACAGTCTATGACATCAAAGCACAATCCAGTGCATTGACTTTGTATACGGCCTTGTGCAGATGCTTTAGTAATTCAGGTGTGATATGGTGATACATGCCTGTAATCCTACCACTAAGAAAGTAGAAGCAGGAGGGTATACAGTCAAAGGCCACCCTGGACTACATGAGACCCTGTCTTTAAAAACAAACAAACAAAACACTAAAAGAAAATTCAATTAATTTACTTACAAGCTCTTTTGGAGTCTATATAAGTGTACGTAAGCATGCGCAAACAATAACCATTTCACTTCTTCCTTCCTTTGGTTTCTTCTTGGGCTTTAGGAGTTTTCCATGTCTAACCATTAATACATGTGCTGCAGGTCTCTAATGGAGGGTGAATGCTTTTGTCTTTTCTTACACGTCGTGCCCTTCATGGCCTCCAAGATGGCTCAATGGTTAAGAGCACGGACTACTCTACTTTAGGACCCGAGTTTGAGTCCCAGCGCCCATATGGCAAAAAAAAAAAAAAAAAAAAAAAAACAAAAAACAACAACAAAAAAAACCCAAAAAACAAAAAAAAAACAAACCCCAAAAATCCCAAACCTGTCTATAACTCCAATTCCAGGGGATTCAACACCTTCTCCTGCCCTTCCTTGGTACTACACACATACAGTATATAAACATACACACAGGCAAATACCCAATATACATGAAAAACAAAACAAAAAGCCCCAAAACATAATGTGCCCTTCTGGTCTTCGTGTAGTTGAGACAAAGTTTTACTATGTAGGTAATACTTTCTGGAACTTGTAACCTTGCCTCAGCTCCACAACTACTTAAGGATTACAAGTATATGATGAAATATGCTGCTTAAAATATTTTTTTTGCTGCCATAATTCGTATACATGAAACATCCTTGAATATGGTCCCAATCAAGTTGCCACCAAAAAGCTGCTCTATCTTCAGTGTTACTTTTCTCCTTAAGGAAGTCTATGTCAGTACACTCAAATGTCCATGTACCAGAGAGTCATCTGCTAGGCTTCTAAGAACACAGGTGGCTAGAATGAAAGGCAGCAGATCTGGAGAGGAGCCAGGTTCTCAAGTGAGGCTGCTGATTCAGGCCCCCCAGGAGAACCACCACTATCCACTGCTCTTTGAACACATGGGCTTTGAAAGAAGTTAATGAAGACGAACGGTGTATACAAGAGCAGGGGTCTGGGTAGCATGAGTAGCATGAGGTGGATAGGGTGGGACTGTTTGCCATTTGGCTTGTTACTGACAATTATCCAGGGTGACAGAAATGTCACGGGAGGGTCACAAGAATAGGCAAACCAGATAAGCTTGGCAAAGAGGAACCCACCAATGTCCTGACATGCAGGCCTTACATTACCTTTTGAAATACTCCACCTCCCGCTCGGTCTCATCCATATCCACGCTGTCCAGGTCAATGTCTTTAGGCAGAAAAACATCATCTGCAGTGAAGGAAAGGAGAAACCTCACATTATCAGAGTGGCCATCTCACCAGAATAAACACAAACAGTAAGACAAGATTCTACAAAAGGCCAGGAGGGAAGACTGCTCTTGTGACTACCTAGAGCTACTGACTCATGTGCTCAACGAAGGCATTACTACTTCAAGGTCCCATCAATAAGACCTGCTGGAGGGAACCTCAACTCAGAACTCAAACCTGCCACATCAGAAGTGCAGTCCTGCTTTACTTCCCAGAATCTCAGCTCAGTCTGAGAATTTCAACTTTTCTTCTCTGTTGTGTCAGGTCTGACTGGTCATTGAGCCCCTTACCCAAGAATGGCTCCGAGTATGTAGTATCAATAAAAATGTAAAGGTAGGGGAAGCTTCTTTGTTAAAAAATAAACCTTAGTCTCCCAAATAGCTATCACCCTAGTTCTATCATGAGACATTTCCACAGTAGCATAATTAGGGCACATCTCACTTCCCTAACAGCAGCTGCCATTGTGGCAACTCACATGACAAGACTACCCCCATTCTGAAAAGCAACAAAGCCCAGGAGAGGGTCTCTGGATATCTAAACTCATAAGGAAGGAAAGACGAGATTCAGAGGAAAGATAGCCAATGATTCACAGAAGACTCTATATACCTGCACAGGGCTGTACTCCAGACCAGACTCTACATTTGAAGATTCAAGCAGTAGAAATAAAAAGCAAAGAAAGAAGATGGTATGGCAGTGAACACCTGTTATTCTAGCCATTACAGCCTGGTTTACACAAAAACCTATCTTGAGGGAGAGGGGAGAAAGAAAGACAAACAGAACAAAACAGGGCCACTGCCAAGCACTGACTACCTCAGTTGGTTCCCACAACACATGTTGCAGGAGAGGAGCGGGTCCTGTGAATCACCTACTGATCTCCACTCTTGCACCGTAGCGTGCACATGTACCCACACAACAAATAAATGTAAAAGCAGTAATAATAAAGAATCAAAAGGAAAGACAAACATAAAGACATATACACACAAATAGAGAAGAGTCTATAGAGCTGGCCCTGAGGGGAAAGCAAAATCGTGATTGCAGGTGTGTGACAAGTGAAGCTCAGCAGTGTTTTCAGTCTCAGAACAGGGGCAGTCATAACTGCACACATACACTGAGCACACCAGTACAGGTGGTAATACTACAGTGTCTATCATATACTTTCCTAATCAGATTAGCAGTCACAGGCTGAGAGTCTAGCTTAGTTTAGCAGAGTGTTTGCCCAGTATGCATGAAACTCTGGGTCTAATCTCTAGTATTTCATAGAAATTGCACATGGTGGTACATTCCTGTAATCCCAGGACTCAGGAGGTGTAGGCAGAAGGATGAGAAGTTCAAAGTCACTGTGAGGTACATAGAAAGTTGGAGGTCTGCTTGGGTTTACATGGGACGCTATCTCAAAAATATAAAATAAATGAGTATTTATAAAACTTTAGTATAAGAAGCCATATTTAGTACTGAGAACAGTTTTTCCACAGCATATTGAAATGCAAATGTGACTTAAGAACTTTAAATCTAATGGAGCCAATACATTCACTGCAAGAATGTAGCAGATGAGAGGGGACATGTTGAGGCTATGTTCCACTTATCAGAGGACCAGGGCACTTAGAAGATGGCCTGTCCCAAGCATTATCTAAAGATGTTGTATTCTGAAAAAGCAGAAGCAATGGAAAACGAGCAAGATGAAGAGAAGGAACTGAAAGAGCAAAGTAGAAAGAGTAGAACTGGCTCACTGGCAGCTACAGAGGAAAGAGGAGGTATGGTGAATGCCTTGAAGCAAAATAAGGCAGGATGTGAGAGGTGAATGACAGGGACTAGGCACTGGGGCACTGAAGTAGTAAGTCTGGAGCAATCTCCCACAGTTGGGATGTAGTTTGACCCCACAAAACCACACTGCGGTTTACCTCCTTATCTAAGTGCTAGAAGCTGGGGCCTAGAGAGCAAAGCCTCACAGTGACTCACAGGAGTCAGCTCTTTCTTTAACGGCCCCAGATTATTTATATAGAATGCATGTTCTGGGGGCTGGAGAGATGGCTCTTGTTGCCTTTCCAGGAGATGCCAGTTCAAATCCCCATCCATGTGAAGCAGCTCACAACTGTCTGTAACTCTAGCTTCAGGAAATCCAATGCATTCTCTTTTAGCCTTTGCTGACACCAACAAACAAACACACTGACAGATACACACACATACACCAAAACAAACAAACAAACAAACAAACAAACAAAAAAATAAAAAAGGAATGTATGTTCTAAAGTGGGCCATTACTCCATCTTCCTAAGAACACACCTGCTTTTCTTGGGACTTTTCTGCTCTCCCTGGAAGTAGCACAAGGCCTACAATAGATAAATCTTTTGGATCTTGCACTTCTCAGCCTCTATAACTGTGAGTGAAACTAAACCTCTTTTTATCAACAAATGACTCTGTCCCAGGTGTTTTGTTACAGCAAAAGAAAAAAGATTAAGACGCACATATGTTCAAACCTCAATTTGTCCTAAGTACCAAATATGTTTGGAAATAAAAGTGTTGAAGAAAATACCACAAAGAAAAAAACAATACATACAAGACACTCAAAGTAATTACAAGATAGTGATAACATTGAGGCCAACTATAAAGTTATAACAATGTGAATGGCTTTAACTCACTAAAGAAACCCTTTCTTTTCTCCTCTGACTCCCAGCCCTGACAGGGCTCCATTATATATTCTGGGCTAACCTTGGAATTATGTGGTAGTGCATCCTGTAATTCTAGTTACTCAGGAGATTAAGGCAGGAGGACTTTAAGTTTGACACTAGTCTGGACACATTTTTATCCATCCCACTCCACCCCCCAGAAAAGTGGAGATGCATCTTAGTGGCAGAGTACTTTCAGTAAAAGTAATTTATGTATCACAAGTAACATAAAGCAGATATACATCTGTACCTTAAGTTCACATGAGATATTCACAAAAGCTGACACACAATAGTTAGAACTGCAGAGGTCCCACAAAGGCCAAGGGGCTATTGGGAGGTAAGGAAAACTATGGAAGTAGGGACTCTAGGGAAGAAGTTAAGTCATCGGGGGACATTCCTGAAGGAACAGTGGCTCTTTACTCCTGTCCCCATCTTTCTTGCCTCCCAGTCATTTTAAGTTAAACTGATTTCTTCTGTCATTATGTGTTGCTTCAGCACAAGCCCCAAAGCAATGGGGCTGACTAAAGGCTAAAATCTTAAGAACTGAGAGCAAAATAAGCCTTTCCTCTTTAGAAGTTGACTATCTCAAGAATTCTGTTCTAATAGTAGAAAGCTATATGTTAGGTTGTAAGTGGAGAGACCTGAACATTTCCAGAGAAAGAAATGTCCAAACACTCGAACAAGGGGGAGGGGGGGGAGGGAGAGGAACATCTAGAAATGAGCAACAATAGGCCTACCCACCTAGAAACTCAAGCTGCAAATATGCTACCTGGTGAAAGGAAGAGAAAACCATACATACACAAAGCCAACAACATGGAAACCACAACATTTCTAAACAACCTAGTTGAAAAATCACCTATCAGACCACAGTGCCAAATGTGGTGACACTAGCATATGATCCCAGAACTGAGGAGGAGGAGGAGGAGGAGGAGGAGGAGGAGGAGGAGGAGGAGGAGGAGGAGGAGGAGGAGGAGGAAGCAGACTTGGAGCCAGCTGGGTAACATACTAAGTGTGCATCAAGCTTGAGCTACTGGTCAGACGCTGTCTCAAAAGATCCTTTGGGATACAATTAAAGTAATGACAGCAATTAGTGGAAACCTCCAAGTGTCAAACACTTTCATCAATACAGGTGGAAGAGGGATGAAAACAAATGAAATTTCTTCTTCTTTTCTTTCTTTGAGACAGTCCTCCCACATAACTGTGGCTGTCCATGAACTCAGAGATACACATCGTTTATGCACCCAGAGTGGTGGGATTAAAAGCAAGTGCCACCATTCCTGGCCCCAAATTAAATTTCTAAATTAAAAAGTTAGACAATGAACAGTAAGATAACAAACAACAAAACAGAAAAGAAAAATCACATGAAAAGAAATAAAGGTAAGAGCAGAAAATTAAAGGAAAAAAGGGGAAATCTGAGCTAAACAACAACAACAAAACCTAGTAGCAAAGGGCACAGACTATTAGCTTAAGAAAATCAAAACACAAAGTGAGAAATGGCAAGGAGAAACAAATGTAAGTGAAAGGCACATGTCAGGGCCACAGAGGAGTGCAATTTCAGCCTTGGCAATACAGTATGGGCCACAAAAAGCCTGTCCTGAGCAAGCACTCATACGTTTATATACTTTGCAGACAACGTATACAAAATTTGGAACGTTAGCTGAAAAGGAAAACTTCCTAAAGAAAAGTAGTCTTCCAAAATTAACCTCATTACCTGAAGAAATATGAGATTTCCATGGAAACAGACAGAATGCTCTCAAACTTCTAAAGCCTTGACAGTTCCAATACAGCCTGAAGGCGTTCCAGGACTGAGTATGAGGATAATGAAAATGCTCTCTAATTCCTTTTATGAAAATTATTGATTGATACCCCCATTCTGCCCTGTGCAAATACAGCAAAGTAATTAAAAACAGCAACAAAAAGGAAAGTTACAAACCTATAAATATCAAGACAATAAACTAACAACAATAGAACCTCAACCAAAGACTATAATTACCACAAGGCAAATGGTAATTATTACAGGAATTTAAGGTTGGTTTAATGATAGGACACTAAAACAATAACACTATTATAAATAGTTCTGAGGAGAAAAACCATAATTCCCTCTGCAGGTACAAAACGAAACAAAACAAAAACAAAAAACCAACCCCTCCCCCCCCCAAAAACAAACAAAAAACCCAAAAAACAAAAAACCCACCTTGATAAAATTCAACACCTGTTCCTCATAAAGACATTCAAGAATGTCAAGAGTCACTGGTTCCCATCCTGGCATTAGATGGGATAGTGAAACCTTAGCCCTAGAGCCAGCATCTCAGTTAACAGGGGAACACTACAAACCATTTCAAGCAGAATATGATTCAGTAAGAGAAAACAACTGGAGGTGCAAGCCTTGGGAGAGAGTCTGTGTGTTGTGGTGCACACCTTTAATCCCAGTGCTGGGGAAGCAGAGACAGGCAGATCTCTCTAAGTTTGAGGCCAGCCTGGCCTACACAGTGAATTCCATAGTAGTCAGAACTACATGAACCCTTGTTTCAATATCTGACAACAACAACCCCCCCCCAACAAAAAAAAAACCCAAAGGGTAGAGAGATAGCTTAGTGATTAGAAACACTGGCTACACCTCCAGGGGAACCAGGTTTGATTCCCAGCACTCACACAGCAGCTCATCATCACCTGTAACTCTAGTTCCAAGGGAACCTAACACTCTTCTGGCCTCCACAGGTACCAAGCACACACATGGTACATGGACATACATCTAGGCAAGACACCCATAAACACAAACAAATAAAATCAAGCTGGGCATGGCCACATATGACTTTAATCCCAGCACTCAGGAGGGGAGGCAGAGGCAGGCAAATCTGAGGACAGCTAGAGAAAAAGACATAAATTAGTAAAATGTAGAAATAAAAAGGGAGATGACACTGTAACAGAAATGAATGAAATTCAGAAAATCTTTTCCCCTCCTGAAGCAGTGTTTCTCTGTGTAGTCCTAGCTGTCCTAGAACTCATTTTGTAGACCAAGCTACTTCTGCCTCCTGAGTGCTGGGATTAAAGACATGAACCCACACTATCACCACTCGGCTGAATTCAGAAAATCTTAAGGATATATTCCACTAAATTAGAAAATGCAAAAGAAATGAATGGATTCCTAGATCTATACAACATGCCAAGACTAAAGAAATACTTCAAACAGATCTAAAATCAACCACAAGATTGAAACAGTAAAGAAGTTTCCCACATTAGAAAGGTCCCAGAAATAGATGGATTCATATGGAATTCTATCTGGATTTCAAAGAACTAATGCCAATACTATTTTAATTATTCCATAAAATAGAAAAAGAAGGCTTTAAACACTTCTGAGTCTAGTTTCATCTTGATACCAAGACCAGATAAAGATATAACAACAACACCAAAATAAACTCATAAGCCAGGTAGGGTGACATACACCTTTAGTCTCAGCACTTGGGATGCAGAGGTAGACAGATCTCTGAGTTTAAAGTCAGCCTGGTCTACAGAGTGAGTTCTAAAAAAGCCAGGGCTACACAGAGAAACACTGTCTTGAAAATAAACAAAAAAAAAACCCAGAAACAAAATCAAACAAATCAAAAGAAACAATTGGAGGGGTAGGGCTGGTGACAGGTAGCTGGAAGAGGACTTGCCTCCCAGGTTCGATCCCCACTACTGCATAAAAAGGGAACGCAGCACAGTCTATAATCTTAGGGCTTAGGAGGGGAAGCAGGAGGACCAGAAGTGCAAGGTCACCCTAAGCTCCACAAAGGAAGTTGGAGGCCGGTCACAAAAGCAAACACAAAAACAGTAGCAACATGAGTGAGTGAGTGAGTGAGTGAGTGAGAGAGAGAGAGAGAGAGAGAGAGAGAGAGAGAGAGAGAGAGATTGAGATTGTGTGTGTGTGTGTAGGGGAAAAGCACATCAGTCACCCCTGTCTATAGACATGTGACATAACTTCTCCAGTAAACTCCAGTGACTGACTAGACTTGAACAGCGAAGCAATTTAGTAAAATAAAAGATGTGAAGTTAGCACAAAAAAAAGTTTCATATAACCAATCAGTGAGGCTCCATTGTCTAACAGGAATGAATGTGATTTGAGTAACATTTTTAAGAGTCAGATTTTAAAACTTAAAAAAAAAAAACATTACATTTAGTAAAATGTATCAGAATAGTATTTCAACATATAATTAATATAAAATGTATTGTGGTAAAGGATGAAGCTCAGGGATACAGTGCTTTTCTGATATGCACAGGCCTTGGGCTTCAACTCCAGCACTGGGAACTAAATACACTGAGATACTTCATCTATTTTAAAAATAAGTTCCAGAATATAGTATACACTTCATAGTTACCCTACCTTAGCCTACATCTCAACTCGCTGTTAAGTCATACAGAAAAGCAGCAAAATACTAAGAACAACAACTAAGAGACAAGAGAAGCATCTATAAAACTTGTAAAACATGAGACTTCAAAATAACAGTTCAGAGCAGAGAACACAGAAAAGGACACAGCCCAGACACAGACCCAGGGCATATGAAAACCTGCTGCAGAGGGGCAGCACTATAGACCACAGGGACAGAAAGAACTTCCTCATAAATTTTTCAAGACAACTATGTAACCATTTGGGAAAAGAGAAAAATAAACCCGCACTTCACCCCATACCCAAGAACAAACCCCAAACATGTTTAAGATCTACATGAGGGGAGGAAGAAGAAACCACACAAACACTAGAGAGAAATTTTGTATCCCTCCCTAACCCTGGTGTCAGAATAAGGCTAACAATTATCAACCCCAAAGGCAGTTTACAATGTAAGATTGGTAAAATGGGGCTGGAGAGATGGCTCAGAGGTTAAGAGCATTGACTGATCTTCCAGAGGTCCTGAGTTCAATTCCCAGCAACCACATGGTAGCTCACAACCATCTGTAATGGGATCTGATGCCCTCTTCTGGTGTGTCTGAAGACAGCTACAGTGTACTCATAATAAATAAATAAATAAGTAAATAAGTAAATAAGTAAATAAATAAATAAATAAATAAATAAATCTTTAAAAAAAAAAAAGATTGGCAAAATGACTACATAAAAGCAAACAAGAAAACTTCCAAATGGAAGGAACCAGGAAAAAATTTTGGCAGTACTGAACAGAGGTAAAAAACTCGTATCCCTGATTTATAAAAAATTCTTAAAAAACCAAATAACAAAATTCTAGTTAAAAACAAAAACAAACAAGCAAACAAAACAAGACAAAGGTCCGTGTTGGATAGTTTTATATCAGCTTGATACAGATTAGAGTCATTTTGGAAGAGGGAAACTCATTGAGAAAATGACCCCACCAGACTGGCCTATGGGCAGGCCCGTGGTGCATCTTCTTGATTGAGGATTGCTATGGGAGGGCCCAGCTCACTGCATGGATAGTGCTACCTTTCAGGTGGTGGTCCTGGATACTATAAGAAAGCAAGCTCAGCAAGAAGCCATGAGGAGTAAGCCAGTAAGCAGCATGTCACTTTTATGTACAAAACAGGAAGTTCATACTTCTCCAGAATGTAAGAACAAAAAACTCAGCAACTACTTCAAGAATGTTCTAGACGCGTGTAAGTCACTATGGGAACAAGTTCTTACTAATCAAAGATGACTGAGAACACATGTCATGCTCTGGAATATCATAGGAACCTGTGACACAGACATTAAAACTTACTAACTGTAAGATAGGAACCATCAACACAACTATATTAGAACAGATGAACATAACCTCACCCAAAGATGACCCAGGACAGGAGGGATGTCACAGCGGCCACCTTCCTTACCCTCCACTTCTGTGCCTGTGTTTTCAACTAACCACAAATCAAAAAAAAAAAAAAAAAGAAAGTAAAAATATTGTGTACTTTATATGTCTGACATAATTTCAAAATAATAATAATATAGCAGCTCCAAGTATTATTATTGTTGGAAAAGTCACAGATGAGCAACATCCCACCTGCAGGGCCTGTAGAGAGCTCACACACACAGACCGCCACCAGCCAAGGCTGGGAACAGGTCCCTTGTGATCTTTATTTACCAATTGAACTGCTGGTTCTGTCTCCTTTCTTCTTTTTATTTTTCTTATTCTTGCCCTTGGGCTGAGGAGAACTGGCCAGAATCAGCCTGCCATTCTGTAGGAGCTGGCTGGGGGAGGGTGGCTCAGGAGTGACAGTGCTCAGCTTCTCCTCTTTGATGTGGCTCAGCTGCTTTTTGTTGTTGTTGTTGCTGTTGGTTTTCCTCTCCTCCCTCTTCTGCTCCGTGAGGAGAGCAAGGTCAACTACTTTAGGCTTCAATTCTGGCTGGGCCCGGGGTTTGAGCTGTACCTCTGTGGTTTTGGGAGGCTCTGTGGGCTTCCTGGCTGGCTCACTGCTGGGCTTGCTGTTTTGCTTTAACTTTTGCTTGCTATTTCCCTCCTTGTGATGATGCATCATGTCCAAGAGAAATGCAAGAGGCTCGTGTTGCTTCCCATTGACTTCCTTGGGTAGCAGGAGCTTGGAGTCTCTGGGGTCCACAGGGTCTGTGGCATCCCCATTGGCTCCAGGCCCTGGCCTGGGCTCTGAGTGGTTCATGTGTCTGGAAGGGGAGTAAGATGAGGTTTCTGGTTCTTCGGTTTGCTCTAATGAGCCATTGTGGATGTTTTCAGAGTTAGAGATAGACTCTGTTGCTGCCTGGAAATTTCTAGCAAGCATGTCCAACTTAGAACAGTCTTTACTTGGCCGATCCTTTTTCTTCTTTTTTGCAGCTCTTAACTTCTGAAGCTCCTGAAGCCGCTGAAACTCCTCCTTGAAACGCTGTTCCTCATCTTCCTCTTCTTCTTCCTCCTCTTCTTCCCGCTGCTTCTGCTCCTCCTGATGATGCAGATGCTCCCGTGCCCTGGCCTCAGCTTCTAGGCGTGCCTTCTCTTCCAGCTGCCAATAACAAAAGAGAAGATGGCTTTAGACCATGGTAAGAACTCCAAAACTTGACAGGGCTGCTAAGGTGGCTCAGCAAGTAAAGGCACTTGCCACCAAGCCTGGTGAGTTGAATCTGATCCCCAAGACCCACATAGTGAAGAACCATCCCATAAACATTGACCTCTGACTTACACACAAATTATGATGGCCTCCCTTCCCCACACATATAAATGTAATTTAAAAAAATTACTCTAAAAACTTGAGATATCAATCATATATTGAAAAATAAACTTTGAAAGAGGCAGTAGCCAGGCAGTGGTGGCTCATGCCTTTAATCCCAGCACTTGGGAGGCAGAGGCAGGCGGATTTCTGAGTTCGAGGCCAGCCTGGTCTACAGAGTGAATTCCAGGACAGCCATGGTTACACAGAGAAACCCTATCTCGAAAAACCAAAAAAAAAAAAAAAAAAGAGGCAGTAACAACTAAAAACTGAAACATACCTACCTGTAATTATTTTACCCAAAAGACTGTTAGATCTCATCTATCTACAAAAGCATATGCTTACTTTACTGGGAACAAGGTAGCTAGCCTCTGACCAAGAAGTAGGTACCAGGAGCAGTCAGACAGACCAGCAGTTGTGCTGTGTGTACAGCACCCATAAAGCAGACCATCTCTCTGTATAGATGGCAAGGAATTAGCTTACTGATTGCATGACCTTCTGACAAACTTAGCTGTCTAGGTAAGGGCTGAACCTGAAACAAGGACCTGCATAAATAAGACACAAACAAAATTCGTCCAAAAATCTAAAAGTCCCTTCCTATGCTAGCAGACAAAAGTCTCAATATATGTTGAACTACACAAGAGCAAAGGGCTTTCAGGAATATTCAGTATCACACAGCAAAGTTGCCCCAAAGTATTTCTGCTTTCCAACTTGATGGAAAGAAGTTTCACCAAGTGAGGAATTCATTTTAGTAATGATTCTAGACCACAGACCAAATCCTTCCACAGCCCCAAACCTGAGCAAATAATGTCTACTTTTCATGACGTGCTATGGTCTCTGGGGAGGTGAAAATTGCTCAGAAGTTTACACCAAGGACAGCTGCCTGGCCTTCCCCTTTATAATGTTGATGCTAGGAGCTGTCCTTCAAGTAGATGGGCCCGTGGGTCAGAAGAAGAATGTGGGAAGTCTGTCCTGGGAAGGTGCTTGCAGGCACCATGGGCCAGAACTCTATCTCCTATCAAAGGCCATCTCTCAGCTTCTAAACCTCAGAGTCCTATCTACTCTGCATCACTAAATCTCTTCCTTCTGTCTCTTTGAAAGAAAGGTTCCCACAAAAGTATACATAGGCTCTGCTGTCCCACTGGCCAGTCAGAGCAGGCTGCATGAAAGCCTATTACAAACTCAATACTCTAGGAGAAGACAAAGTGATACAGCTGCTAATTCAGGCCTTCTGAGACAGGTTCTCAGAGTACCAGGGCAGACATATCAAGCAGCCCTAGCCTCATATCTGTGTGTCCTGGCAGGGAGGGCTGTCACTTACCTTCCTCTGCTTGTGCCTTGCTCGTTTGGCTGCCCGACTACTACTAACTGGCTTGGCCTCTGAGCTGTTTATAAACTGTAACAAATCCTCCACTCTCCGATGGTCAACCACACCCTCCCGTTCTGAGATCTGCTCCATTTTCTTGGGTTGTTCTTCCTTCCTCTTAGTCAGCCGTAAACGAAGTTTTTCCCTCATTTCTGCATAATTTCTACTTGTTGGTGCAGCTGGAGGCTAAGGTAAAAATATAAATAAATTAGGCCCCAAGTTTAACAACTTTGAATGTAACAAATTTCAGAACATATCTCTAAGAATAACCTGTTTTTCAAAAAAAAAAAAAAATAACTTAGATATTTAATATATGCTTAAAACTTAATATATGCCTTCAGACTGATTATAATACTTAATATATACTTACATATAATCATTGTAAAAGAAAAATTAAGAAAATAACTTGAATGGCAGGATAAAAAGTAAAGCCTAATTATTACCATATAACCCAAAAGATGAGATTTATTAACTACCTTCCAATTGGTATACATCTGTGAAAATTGAGCAAAATGTATACAAATGGATTTTTAAAGCTGAAAAGCAATACATATATTTATATGTATATTTTTGTTTAGTACAGCGGGATTATCTTCCCTACCACCAGAGCTGGACCAAACCAAGGGTTTTTGCATTGGCTAGGCGAACATTCTATAACTGAGCTACTGAGTTAAATCCCTAACTCTGATTATTTTTTTGATGTTGATAAATCTCTGTACTGTATTCTCTTCAGCAATCTTTATTTCCCTTTTTGATGTTAAAAGGGAAACAAAAGGGAAAATACCTGGTTCTCAGTCCTACTGCCACATTAATTACTATTAAAAATCATGCACATATTTTAGGAAATGGAGACAGATCAAAGCAAACGAAACACCTAAATGCCCCTTCACTTCTTATCTACCCTTCCTAGGGACCATGGACAACCCTGGGTTGCAAATACAGTTCCTGCTCTGGAGAGTTGTTCAAGCATGTAGTGTAACAGTATCTTCTATACTCATCCAACAAGAGGGTTCACACTATCCACACAAACTGCATGAGACAAACTACAGTGGGATTCAGGTAACAATCTACTTCATTGACTATTTAAAATCTCATAAACAAATAAATACAAAGTTGCAGCAATAGGCAGTTCTGTAATCTCAGCACTGAGGAGCACAAAGCATGAGACCAGCCTGGCCACATAACTAGTTCCAAGTCAGTCTAAAATATAAAGAAAATGTCTCAAAAATCAGAAATAAACCACCATCAACAACAAAAATACAAAGATAAGAGAAAAGCTGTTTCACTAGGTAAGTATACTGGAAGTGCCTATAAAACTCCTAAGTTTATACAGTTTGATCATATTCATCTCGTTATCCTCTTACCCTCCTTATAACTCCCTCTGCACCCTTTATTCCCAGGAAGTACTGTCCAATCCTAACAATCTGCTAGGGGGCTGGAGATATGGCTCAGCTGTTAAGATCACTGACTGTTCTTGAGAGGACCTGGGCTCAATTCCCAGCACCTCTATGACAGCTCACAACTGTCTGTAACTCCAAGATCTGACACCCTCACACAGATATACATTGAAGGTGAAACACCAATGCACATAAAATAAATTATTAAAAACAAAACATCAGCAACAAAAACAACCCATTGAGGGGATAATGCCTCAGTGGTTAAGAGGACCCAAGTTCAATTCCTAATACCCAGCTCACAACCATCTGTTAACTCCAGTTCTAGGACATCCGCCACCTTTAGTAACCACAGGCACTTGCACATACCCAATTACAAATACTCACACCTACACATAATTCAAAAATAACAAAAATATAACTAACACAGAATTCTTGCCAAAGACTTAGCAAGTCCCACAACTGTCAGGTCATAATACACTGATATCATGCACTTACCCCGCCATGTCCAAAGAACTCACAGTAGCAGCAGTCACAGTACTTGCCCTCCTTCTGGTTGGTGGAAGTTGAGGTGCTGGAGCTGTGCTCGGAGCAGCTGTCCTCATCTGCACTCTCATCCCCATCATCCTGCTGCGGGTCATAGACACCATTCTCGCAGCGGTGCCCTTCACAGTCAGGGTCACTGCAAAACCACAGACAGCTCATTAGCAAGCAGCCACCCTGGAGGCACTAATTATTCCTCATGCCCACCCGCTGTTCTGCTCATTTTTCAGACTAAGGCAGCAAAGAGAGCTCATGGCTCTGGAGTCAGAGAATCATATGCCATCAGCCAAGAATACAGTGACTGGGCTCTGGCAAACGTGTTCAGTAGACATAGCACACCTACAGTGCCACTAGAGGGACACAGGACTCTTCTGACTTCCTTGAGACCACTGGTTCCATAATGGGGGTTACAAAGAACGTGTTTCTAACAGGCAAATTCAAAGGTAACAGAAATGATCTTTTATATATATATATAAAAAAAAAATCACTGTCTGTGGTATTAGTTTTAGTATATACATCTTGGAAATTTCCTGCAGATTCTACCCAATATATAGCAGATACAACTTAAAAAAAAAAAAACAAGCAAGGCACACCACACCCTTAATGCCACCAGTGGAGATAGTCAGCATCCCTGACCCTGGTCTTGGCAGCCGGGCCATTGTTCTTTCCTCTGAAGAACTAGAGGCTGAGAGTGAGACTGGAGCCTCTCCAACTCCACGGCCTTGGCCTCTGTTGGTGAGGTCTCTTTCTTCTGCACTGGACTTGTTACCTGCCTGGACCCAGAGCACAGTCTGTAGCTATGTTAGTGCAGCATGGCTCCCAACCCTCCACTCAGGGACCTGGGTTCTGTGGCTTACCTGCAGACACTGGGAGGGGCACTTATGGAGCCATCTGTTGTGGAGGGCGGGGGTGCCACAGGGGTAGGACAGAAGCTCTTGCGTGTATCCACGAACCCAGGGGCTGTGGTTGCAGTTTTGGGGAATGATGGGGCAGCAAGGTTTGGAAGGTGAGGTGTGGAGGCTGGAGAGAGCGCAGAAGGAGACAAGGCTGGGAGCGGGGCTAGGCCTGTGGGGCTGTTCCTTGGAGCAGCAGGTGCTGAATGTCTGTGATCCTCTTTGTTGAGGCCATGAAAAACATCACCTACATGTAGAGATACAGAGAGGCTGCCATTGGCTGAAGAAAACAAACATTTTTGTTGCCTTTAATTACATTTTTTTTCCCACTTTTTTTTGGGAGGGGTGGTGGTGTTCAGACCTGGAGAAACTTTGAAGGAATAGTACAAAGAAGACCACCCATATGACTGGTCACATTTACTTTGTTTTCTACACACACACCATATCTGGTCCTGACATCTATAGTAAAAGCTGTGCTCTAGCTTGAGCTCTTGAGACTGGAGAGGTTTGTAGATAACCTGTGCTTTCTCCATTGTGGGTACCAGCGCTCACAGCTTGGAGCTCAAATTCCAATTGTAATCTGAATCTAAGATCTTAGCGTTACCAAGTTCATCACAGCTTCTTCAACTTATCCAGCTGCTGCTCAGCTTTTCCTTTCACAAGGCAGACAATTCTAAAGAGGCCAGGTGTGTACTAGTGTGGTTTATCTTATCACAACTGGGTGAACCATTTCAGACTGGAATCTCATAAAGTTAAGCTAGATTAAGATTTATGCCCTTTGTTCCATTTGAAATCTGCCTCGTTTATGGCTCCCAGCTTCTTCCTGAGGGTTTCACATAGTTACCCCATAATGGATCAGCCTCCATGGAAATGTTATGTTTGTCAAACTGATATCCAGTGTTCTTAACATCCCCTAAAGGACTGGAGATGCAGCTCAATGACAGCATCTGGCTGCACTCTAGCGGGCGCATGAGCGCTCGTGCTCCCTCTCCCTCTCCCCCCCCCACATAGATGGAGGGCGTATCTACATATCTATCTATTTAGTACTATAGGACAAGCCTTGGAAGGCTAAAGCAAGAGGATTGCTATGGTTTGAGGCCCGCCTAGACTTAACAGAGAGACCCTATCTCATCTCCCATCTCACGCAAACCAGAGAAACATTCCTTTTGATGAAATCATGTAGGAGATGGGCCTGTGGGCATGCCTACAGAGGATTATTTGATTATTTAAATTAAATGTGGGAAGGCCTATCTCAATTGTGAGTGAACAGTTTTCTGGATAGGTGAGCCTGGACTGAATACTCTGAAGACACTGAACTAAGCATCTGCATGCATTCTTCGCTCTCTCTGCTTCCTGTTTACGGATGCAATGTGACCAGCTGCTCCACTGATTTCCCTGGGAGTGTGGATATATAACCTCTTCTTTCTTAGGTTGCTTTTTCAGGGTATTTTGTAATAACAAGAGAAAAAGGTAACAAAAACAGTCCCTGATTAGGCTGACTTATATCAGCCAATGGACTGCTGACTGAAGCACAGTCACTTTTTTCTACTCTATCTAGGCTTCTGTAAAGAGGAGTTTGTCAATGGTAGGAGCCTCTGAACATCCCCAGGGATTCCTGACAGTAAGGACAACAATCATGATTCTTTCTGATGCTCAAACTGCCTCAACTTTGGTTGATGAGGTACCAACCAGCTTCCATGTT
The DNA here is from genome assembly GCA_028551405.1 of Uromys caudimaculatus. Lineage (NCBI taxonomy): Eukaryota > Metazoa > Chordata > Mammalia > Rodentia > Muridae > Uromys > Uromys caudimaculatus. The sequence goes on along the minus strand of CM052712.1, from coordinate 25,791,915 downwards.
CTGAGGCATTTGTCCCAAGCTTCGAGGCCCCTTCTAATTGTCAATAAGTGATTAGTGTAAGTGTTAGCAGGCAAGTCTTACTGGCTTGCACAAATTCTCTTTTGCTTAGCAGTAGCTGAGCCCAGAAAGCAATGATGTATGCCTATCACAGAAGACAGGCTGGAGATAAGACACACAGCTCAGCAACCCAAGGGTATTTATTTTGATGGCAACTAAAATTCCAACCAGAACCCACAGGGTATGTTCTTGTGCACAAGCACCTTCAGGGGTTTGTTTCATTTCCACCTCTGGAAAGGCTGAATAGTAACAACATGGGTGGTGTTAGAAGTCAGAGGCTGTAAGGCTCTCAGGGTTCTTACCTATGGAAGGCGGCCTTCTGGACGACACCTTGAACTGACTGCTGCTAGACTGCACCGTGGTGGCTGTGCATGACACAGAGGATGTGGCTGAGGAGGTGGCCATGGCAACTGTGTTTGCCATGGCAACTTCATTTGCTTCCATAAAAGCATCTTGGAAATTATACAAACACTTCTTTTTTGCAGCATTTTTCTTTTCTTTGATATCTGAAACTGCAGAAGCCTCATTGCTGGGTGGAGGTGGAAGGGCTTCAGGTCTTGTTTCTGAGAGCACTGGCCCTAATATATCATTTCCTTGGGAGAAGAATGAGAAAATTAAAGCAAAACCCCCTAAAGAACATGCTAACACTGGGGTTGCTACTGAAACCAGAACTCCTCTGCGATGATGCTTTTATTCTATAGAAGGTTTATTGAGCACCTATTATGTGCCAATTCCTGTGCTAGGTGCTTTTCAGTATCACTGAATGCCTTGAAACCCATTCTTGAGGTTGGAAATATTATTCCCATCCTAAAGATGAAGAAACTGAGGCTCAGAAAGGCTAAGCACCTTGTCTAAGGTCACACAGCTAGAAATCCCTTCAAGCATAGATCAGAAATATCAGGACTAGCTCTGTTCTGAGCATATTCAAGTTTAGGCGGGGGTGACTGACCAGGGGCTCTAGCCATCTAAAGACAGAGAGGTGTAGGTATCAGCCCTTCCCAGATGCCTCTGAATCTAAGACTGAAGTAACAGGTGAGCCTCAGCAACTGAGGCAGCTGGGGAGAAGGTGCTTGTTAGAGAGGAGAGAGCCCTTTAGGGTCAATACAGAAATCAGCAAATAGGAATTTGAGTCACAGCATTCAGGTGGATGTGTCAATATCTCCCTGCCTCCAAGCACTGAGCTGAGGTCTGGTAGTCACCATTATTTGAGAACTACAGGCCAGACACAAACACTGGAGGCTGGATCCTCTGTGGCTGGGCAGCACCATGTGGCTCACTGTGCTCCAGGTAGCATGGAGCTGGTGTTAGCTCTGTTAATCAATGCAGCAGACCCGTCAGAACAGATGTGGAAGGGTGGGTGGGATGCCAGGCCCCAGGGCCTCCCACTGGGGAATGAGATGATGACCATCTTACTTGGCTGAGGAGATTTAAAACCTTAAGAAAGTTTCAATGAATTCCTTACCAGAAATTGTATCTGGCAAGAAAGTGCCAGGGTTCCAGTTCTTATCATTCATCATTTCTGATTCCCAAAGACTTATAAATTTAGAACTATTCCAGTCTGGAGTGTTCCCAAAACAGCTCGGGTAAATATGGTCTTGAAGAGATGCATTGAATGCCTGAGGCTTATTTGTGTGACTCTGAACAGGTGCTGGCGGTAAAGCCTACAAAAAAAAAGTTCTAATCACATATCAAAATTAATATTCTGTATACCTATATAGTTCAAGTACAGACAGACAAATTGTGAATGAAACATTGAGGGGTATGCTTCCCACAAGCTCATGTCCATGGGGAGCACATCTCACAAATGCTGGAGTAGAAGCTTACTTAGGAAGGCTACACATGTAGGTCAACCTTTAACCAAAAGTTCCTGATGCCTTCAGACAACTCAGTCACTCCAACATTCCTGTCTAGTCACACTTTAAATGTAGTTCAGACACGTAAGAGCTGTTCTGTGGCTTGGTCTCCTTAGATGCTGTAGTGATCAACACTGTCAAATCAGTTAGAAGTTCTGATAACACTGGCTAAGGCCTTTAACCCTCAACTCTTAGAGCTGTGCAAAGAACAACACAGATCTGAAGAGCTAGAAAGATTTTGGTTGTGCTCTGAAACTGGGGTGCTAACTTACTCCTGTTTCCAGGGAGGAAGTCATTCCAATCTCATCAGCAAACTGGCCTGGGCCCTGAAAGGCCAGGGAAAGGGAGTGGGATACAGTCAGTGGGCCAGTCGGCAATGAATATTTGCTGAGTGCCAAGTTGCTGGCAGCTCCCTGCACTCACCTGGGTTCCCTAGAGCCCTCGCCCTGCTTGATACCTAATGAAGTCCTGGAAGGGCTGTGTCATCCACACAGCTGCACTGCCATGCTGGCCTCTATATTGGGATCTGGCCCTCATACCAACCAGTCCTTTCCTCACAGCAGCCCAAGTGATCTGATCTTTATTTAGAATGCTGAGGAAGCTTTCTGCCACTTTTCAGATAAAAATCAAAGTCCTTCCATGCCCCCCACGATATCCACCTCTTCCTGCTGAGCAAGCCTGGGCACACAGATCTTTCTTTCTGGTTTCCACTTCTCCAACCTCTTTTCCTTTCTCACTTGCTCACCTGTGTCTAAGCTCTGGAACCTCTTCATGTACACCCATTCCTAAGCCTCAGCCCAGATGCCACTGTCCCAGAAAAGCTGACACTATTTTGCTCTGGATCCAACCCAGGACCAAAGCGAGCTCCCCACTTAACACCTTGTGATCTAGATCTAGCCTCTTCCTCCACCTGCCATAGTAGAATGCAAGATTAACTTGTAGCCTGGTATTTTGATGTCTGACTTCTCCTAAATCAAAGTCACTTCATAAGAAAATGGGACATTAAGATCCTAGCTCTGGCTGGTCATGGTGGTAATATGCTTTTAATCCCAGAACTTGTGAGGCAGAGACAGGCAGAGTTTAAAAAAAAAAAAAAAAAAAAAAAACCAACCAACCAACCAACCAAGAGATCCTGGCCCTGTATCCCAGCTCTGGATAATGCTGTGTAGAATCAAGTATTGCTAAAATGAGTGGACTATGGGTGAGCTACAGACCTGACATAAGAAGAATGCCTGGGATCCCATTCTTTGTGATGCATAAATGATCTGTGGATTCTGTAGATTCAAGTGTGAGGATTTCAGGGGAATTCCCAATTGCACCAAGGGATGGTCAGATGGAGGAAGGGGGATGGCCCATTAGATGTGAACAGTAGAAGCTACAACAGAGGCAACTGTGTGGTTACTATCCTGAAGAGGCAAGGGAGCCATTAAGGGTGTCAAGCCAGGAGAAGACAATCTGGTCAGTTTATTAGAAAGGTTGGCTGTGACAACACAGTGATAGTCAGCAAGACAAGGATGTACTGAAGCTGCTGGTTAGGTGAGGAGAAATGATGATATAACGGGATGAAAATGGTGAGGAAAGGAGGCAGCTCTGTGTGAACCTGGGAGTCATCCCTGGCTCCATTGTGAGAGCATCGTCAATGAGACCTAAACAGAAACTAGAAATAAATCTCAACCTCCCTTTTAGTAGCTGTGTGACCTCAGGCATATCGCTCAATCTTTTGTGCTTTAGTTTTCTCATCTAAAATCTGGAAATAGCTACCCCAGAAGTTTTGGTAAGTGAGTACACTGCCTGGCCTGCAAGAAGCATTTGGCAAGGGCAAAGATGGATTCCTAGTACTAAGACTATGCCAAATCCCACCAGCCAGACCCATTCTAACATTTGAAGAGCTAGCTGGGCAGTGACTCCACCCAGTCCACTGGCATAACACACAACACCCTCTAACCTGGAGGGCTCTGGGAGACAGGAGAAGGGGAGACAGACAAGCAGAACAAATGCTTGGGGTCCAAAGGGGTTCTAGACAGAGGTAACAGGTTTGGATGGTCTAAACAAGCTGTTTTGGCATGGGAGCCAGAGGGAGCAAAAAGCAAGGAAAATAATGTAACTGCATTTTAATAGACATTTGGTTCTACAAAGTAATAAAAAGCTCAGAGGGACCTTGTTGAGATTCACTAATAACAGGTAACTTAGGAACCTTTGGCTAAGGGACAGAAACCCCTGCCAGTGTACCTTAGCCTGCTAGTTAGTCCAGGGTGTGGGGCGAGATCTGAGCTACTTAAGAGCTGCCTGAGATTCTCCTTGGAAACAACTGTGCATTGTCTGGCTTCCCCTTTGGCCCCTCACCTTTAGCACACTCAAGTCTAGACCCTTGTTCATTCTTTCCAGTGCCCTCTACTTTGAGATGATCTTTGTGCTCCATTCAGATCTGTTCTCCCATGTTACTTTCCTATCATATGTCTACCCACAAGTTACCTGAGGCATGACAAGGTGTCCTTTCTGTTGTGGCTCAGGGGATGGAACCAAGAGCCTTGTGCATACCAGGCAAGTATTTTACCACTGAGCCACATCACCAGACTTGCCATAATACTTGGTATTTATTCTCAGGATGTTTTTGCTTTCTCTTTTGAAAACACTGACCAGGATTAACTGACCTGGGTGTTCCTAAAATGCAGCACTGGGCCTGGCACATACTGGGTGCTCAATAAATGATTGCTGAAAATAGCTTAATTCCGAAGACCAGGGGGTCCAACGGCCACGCTCTTACATATTTCACTTACATGCTTCTTCAGAAGCCCACCTACACAAATAGGAGGTCCAGATGCAGAGACTGAAGGCAAAAGTGAGGGAACAGACAACAAGAAAAGTTGTTTTTCAATGATTTTGTGCATGATACCTGATGACCTTAGCAGCATAAGTATTCCTTCTGAAAAAAGCTGAGCTGTCTACTAAGTGGACCATTGTGGGCTATGCTTTGTAAGTGCATCAGTGATTAACCAATGTAGTCAGACTCTTTGCACAAATCCACAAAGCTTCAAGTAACAGTAATTTTGAATTTTTTTTTCACTTTATGGCAAAAAGTTAACTTGTAAGAAAGAAAATTCTTTGCTTTAAGTAAAAACTCTGATGAGAATCCAAACAAAATCACCTTCCTAAAGCTGCATCCCTTTTGAAGTGCATGGTCCAGTCTTCTCGACTCACACCAGCTCAGACACCAAGACCGAGAGAAGGTGGCATGCCAAGACGAATTAGATATGGGACCACTAACTGAAAAAACTTCCACTGTACAGTCAGACCAACAAATTACAGCCAATGACAAAGTTAACACAAATATTTCTTTGGTTTTTTTTTCTGATTTTTTTTTTAATACCTCCCAGCGATGGTAAAGAGGCAATAAGACCTTAGTATTGTCATCACTATTCTGAGATTAGAGAAAATAAGAACTACCCCTAACATGAAACACATAGAGATGATCCTAACAAAACCCCCTCTCATGAACCAGTTTCCACACTGCACCTCCCTACAACGCCTAATCTTAATTGATAAGAAAACAATTACAACAGGTCTCTCAGGAACTATGCATACATGGAAACAATAGAATTAAGTATATTTAGGACAATGTGAGAAAATCCCACATACTTAAAACTGTGCAATCAGTAAATTAATCCTTCAAAAGTGAAGGAGAGCTGGGTAGGTGGTGGCGCATATCTTTAAGCCCAGCATTCCTGCAGACAGAGGCGGGCGGATCTCCGAGATCGAGGCCAGCCAAGTCTACAAAGTGAGTTCCAGGACAGTCAGGACGACACAGAGAAACCCTGTCTTGAAAAACCAAAAAAAGTAAAAGAGAAATAAAAAATTAAAAAGCCTAAGGAGCCGGGCAGTGGTGGTGCACACCTTTAATCCCAGCACTTGGGAGGCAGAGGCAGATGGATTTCTGAGTTCGAGGCCAGCCTGGTCTACAGAGTGAGTTCCAGGACAGCCAGGGCTACACAGAGAAACCCTGCTTCGAAAACCCCCCCCCCCCAAAAAAAAAAGAAACTGAGGAGAGGTAACTAGCCATGTGGCAGACACAGAATAAACAGGTTATATAAGTTACAGGCTAGTTGGGGAATGAGCCCTTGTTTAAGGCCAGAAGGCACTGTACATAAAAAACCTCCAAGTCATTATTTGGGAACTGGGGAGTGGGTGGAAAAGTGAAGGGTTACAACAGGTGTTGATGAAGATGTGAAGAAAGAATTCTTGTGCACAGTAGACAGGTAAGCCTACAAAGTGGCACAGTCCAAGTGGAAAACAATACGGCAGTACAGGCACCATACAATCCAACTATTATAGTATATTCTCACAAGAATCAAAAGCAGAGTCTTGAAGAAATACTTGTTCACTCATCCATGTTCAGAAATATTTGTTCCAATAGTCAAAAAGTAGAAACAAACCTAGATGTGTAAAAGTAGAACAAAAAGATATCAGATCAAGTAAAAAATAAATAAAACAAGGACACACATGAACCTAACAATGAAATATACAAGTATGTGAAGCAAAAACAGAGAAGAATGCAAAGAGAAATAAAAGAATTTTCTACCACAGTTGGAGTCTCCAATCCCTTCTATTAAAAATGGATGAATCAAGTAGGCAAAGACGATGAAATGAACATCAGAAAATGGATACACTGCCTTCTACAGATTACCCAACACAGAACACTCAGTCTTCTTTGGCTCATAGGGAATTATGTACCCCTTAGTTTTTTGACATGGGGTCTCTCTTGTAGTCCTGCCTCTCCTACAGCTCACCATGTAGTACAGACTGGCCTCAAACTCACAGAGGTCCTCCTGCCTCTGCTGGATTAAAGGTGTGGACCACTATACCCTGCAAACATTCACTTCTGGGTCATAAACACTCTTACAAATTCAAGAGTAGCAAACAAGCCTGGAAGGAATAATTCAGTGACTAGCACTCTATACTACAATGCTATTTTATTTGTTTTTGTGGTGCTGACAATTGAACTGGGATCTTGTGCAGCTAGGCAAGAGCCCTAAATTTTATTTTCCTTCGATATTTCACTGCAGTATTTTTCTTGTCGTTTCTTTAAACTTTTACATAGCTCATATCTATCTTAACAAATAAATAGATCATTGGTACAGAAATCTTAATTTCCTTAAAGTTAAGGAAATTATATCTTTATATTATTCATACTAAACATCTAATGCATGAAATATTTAGCCACAATGGCCAGAGTGTAAATTAAAACAAAAATTACAACCATGACATTCAATATTACAAGCAACAATTATGACTTCACCACAGCAAAAACTCCAAACAAAGCAACAAAAGACAGAGACACAGGCTGGCCCAAAACCCTCAGTGTGAGTGGTTGACCTCCACGAATAGTACCTACCCTTTGATTCTTGGTTATTCTGAGGCACCACACTTAGTACTTCCTGAGAAACCTCCAAGAAACTGAAGACAAACTGGTGCCATTCTATACCACAGCTCGTCCTGTTTCTAGAGTGTCCTTTTACTAGTACTCTGTGGGGCTGTTAGCATACTGTGCATTTGAACAGTAACAGCCATAACATTCAAGTAAGTCTGCTTTACTCAAATGATACAAACCAATTCTGTAAGGTCCCATAAGAGAAAATAAAAGCTTGTTTAGAGAAATCAGTATTTTTACACCAGGTATACACGAAGTATTTCATCAACTGCATATACTTCTCCTTCTATACTGTGTATCAGTGTCCTGAATGCCAGAAAGCACTCTTCCAATGAAATATATCCAAGCCCTGTTAACAGAATTTTATTTTCCACAATAAAAAAGGCCTTCAATAGATGTATTTAAAATGTATCAGTGTGTGGCTGGAGAAAAGGCTCAATGACTATGAGCACTGGCTGTTCTTAAAGAGAACCTGGATAGGAGTCCCTGTACCCCAACACAGCAACTCCTAGAGGATCCAACACTACCTCTTCTGGCCTCTAGAGGCACCAGGAACACTTGTGGTTCAGAGATATGCATGCAGTCAAAATGATCATACATAAAATAAATTAAAAAAAAATAAAAATAGATCAGTGTATAGTTATGATACCAAGAAGCAATGCTGTTGAAATGCAGCTTAATTATAAATTTACAAGTTTCTATATGACCTTCATCATATGTGGCTAGACCTCTGTATTTGCCTTCCCACACATGAATCTTTTGCATTTACCTATGGCCTAAATTTAACAGGACCAATGGAATGGGTATCAGATACAAGAATGGTATTAAAAAGGTTTTTCTTCTTTTACCATTTTATAAGAGACCTCTAACTTCCTTAAAAACGGCCAGAGCTAAGGGCTGGAGAGATGGCACAGGACACCTGGCTTCAGTTCTGAGCACCCACACAGGCTCACAGCCATCTATCTATAAACTCCAGTTCAAGAGACTCAATGCCCTCTTCTAACCACCATGGACATCAGGCACACACAAATGTGTGTGCAGACAATACATTCTTAAACATAAAATAAAAATAAACTCATCTTTTAAAAAGTAGTTATGCTGGAGACATGGTTCAGTGGTTAAGAGCTTTGGCTGCTCTTCCAGAGGTTCTGGGTTTGAGTCCCAGAACACACATTCTGACTCACAAACATTTATAAACTCTAGTTCCAAGGGATTCGATAACCAATTCTGGACACACACACACACACATACACCAAATGCAGACAAAATACACATATATAAAATAAAAACAAAGGGAGGAAGGAAAAAGCCAAAATAAGGAGAAAAACAAACAAAACAAAAACCAAAAAACCAGTAAACAGCTAATAAGAGTGTTCCCATTAAATTTAGGGAACATTAATTTGACTACTTTCTTGGGATATTTTTAAAAAATAATTCTTGAATACTTTCAATAAGCAAAAAAAAACAATAGATATTCCTTAATCTTTTCTCAGAGTTAGATAAAAGCTCTATCTAGAAAAAAATAGGAAGTTGACAGAAGTTTATACATTCACCCAGAGGAAAAAAGGATGTAAGTCATAAACCCACAAGCACAACCTGGCTTTGACTAAAACATTTTGCTAATAGAGACACTGTTACATATTCATATGGGGTGATTCCAAGTCTAACGAAACCCAAGCATAGCTTTGGGAAGCTCCTGAGTAAAAGTGAACTTGAACCTTATTCATTTTTAAGTGCGGTATTAATCTACTACCTGTGCCCCTACCCAGCAAACACAGAGGGAACCCATTTACTACTAGCCATATATCATATCATACCATAGAGTAAACCCAGAAAACCAAGTCCTTTCCATGTCAGTCTCCCTTTCTGTCCCACTTGAGAACCACTCTGTTAAACAAATGAATACAGTTAGGGAGATTATGATTAATTAGTGCCAACTGATAACATAACAAAATCTCAGCATTATGGTGAGCCAACAATGCAAGTGTAAAGCAGCTCAAGAGGCAGACTAAAGTACAAGGAGTGAATTAGTTGAAGATGGTGCACATAAGTAATCCGAGCAATAGGGACATAGAGGCAGGAGGATCACTGTATGTTAGCCTGGTCTACGTAGGATTTCAGGCTAATTTCTCTAAATTTATCTTCAATATCTAAAATGTTAAGTATATCACTGCTTTTCACAGGCTGAATGTTAAAGCCCTGTTCTCTCCCCTCCAGCTGTATTGCCATAGCCTCAGATAACAGATTTGTTTGCAATGTATACTGTGCTTTTCTTCAGGCTTGCACAAGTTTTCAAACTAAGGATGCCCAGAAAAACATCGAGGATTCATGCCATTTACACCACATTTTACCACATGGCAAGAGTCAGGCCATGTGTAGAAAAATGGACCTTTGTTAGGTATCCTTGAGTTCAACCTGTTAGCAGTATCACCTGAAAACTCTCCAATTCTAGTGAGTAAATCATGATTTTGTTTGTCTGTTTGTTTGTTTACCTGCACATTATAAAGGTTCAACATTACAAGAATTTGCGAGACTACAGCCAAAGCACATGGTTGCAGGCCATCCAATCAGGAGCAGATGCTGCTCTGCACATGGGTCAGCATACCCACCCCTGCCTGCTAAAGTAACTGCTCTCATCAGAACTCAGTCATGAGGGACTTCCGGGCCCTTCCTGCCCTGGCTTACCTTACTGTGTGTGAAAGGGGGTGCTGGATACAAGGTGGGGTGGATGAGCGGTCGAGGCAGGTGTGGAACAGTATGCAAGGGCACATGTCCATGGATGTGGGGGTACAGGTGAAGCGCAGGATGTGTTGGTTTCTCTGGGCTCAGGAACTGATGGCCAGGAGGCAGGGCTCCAGCAGTCATTGCTGATGCTGGTAGTCCAGAAGCTTCTTGTTTACAAACATGGCATTCACAAGTGTTCGGTGTTTGTTCTGCCTAAAAGGACAGAAAAAGAAGTACTTGTATAATGTAGAACAAAGAATGGCATAAATTAAGCTGCAGTCAGTCAGATAATACTGAACAAACACAAAGATACAGATCTGAGAGAACCAGAGCCCTCACAGGAGAAGGTCCAGATGCCAGAGCTGGTAATGAGGAAGGCTTCAGAGGGGAGAGCTGAGCCCCACTTTCCATATGGGTATTTGCAGAGGCAGCAGCCACTGATCAGGGACGCATGTGAGTAGGAATAAAGGACCCCATAAAGATAATAGAAGGATGAAGCTACAGAGAAAACGGGACCAAAGAAAACAGGGTCACTGAGTAGCTGACGTCTGCTGGGGTCCTACTGTTCAATCAACAGTGCAATGAAACCTCCACCATGAAACGTAGACAGGATGCTAGCTGGTCAGAATGGAAAGACCAGTGATACCTCTTTACCAAAGCAAATGTGAAACTGAACACAGATGACACTAGAACTCAGCCAAAGCCAAATACTGAGAAGTCTTTATTTTAAGATAGCAAGAACTTCAGAGAAGAACAGGAAGAATCCGAACTTCCTGCCAAGACCTTTCCTGTCCTAGCTCTAGTGCAGGAAGCAGAATGCAAAATGCATAGGAGTAAAGAAGCCCTGCGCCAAAAGTAGTAGATATCAGGTCTCAAACCTGGGACAAATGGCTGAGGTACCTACTTAACACAACAAAGCAAACCTGGCTGCCAGATTCTCTCAGCATCCCTCAGTCCCTCCCTGTTAGAGTATGGCTGTCATATCATACTCCCTACCCTAAATTCAGCCCAGGGGCTGGGCTGCTCTTCCCCAGATTGCCCTTCCCTATAAATTCCAGCCATTTCAGTCATCCAGCCAGTTCAGCTATCCTTTACTTTCCTGACTCTCCCGTCTTCCTCCAGCTTCCTTCATGGCCCAGCTCAGAGTTATGTCTACTCTGGATTTTCCCAGATGTCCCTGTCTCTAGTTATGCCCTCCCTCATATCTACAATAAACTTTCTCTTCCACCATACCTACGACCAGCCATGTCCTTCCTTTTATTTCTTTTTATTCATTAAGTAAACTCAGTGGGAATGCACAGTGAAGTGAATGAAACAGAAACATATTAAGAAGACTCTGGAAATGGGGAAACTGCAATGCTCCTTAAGTTATCCACAGCTCAGTGGCTGACTAGGAGGACATGGTGTACATAGAGGCAGGACTTCATAGCACAAAGGAAGAAAGTAAAACTAGAACACAAGCTGAGCAAAAAAAGTTCCCCACTCTATATACAGATATGTTCGGATACAGGAACCTTCAGAGTAATAAGGCAGCAAGGACTGAACCAATAAAGCAAGGATCCAGGCTAAAAATAAAAGGGAGCAAACTAAAACTGAAAAAAATATGAACAGAGAGAGCAGAAGCCATACACTGTGAATGTCATAGATGTAGCATTTAATAGCAATAAAGTAATGATCAAACAAAAACCAAGACACCCCCCCCCAAAAAAAAACCCCCTAGCAACCCCAAGGACAAAGTCAGAATTCGAAGTTGTTCTATTATCTAAACCATTCAATTAAGGGGGGGGGGAAGTACAGTCAGTAGACAGTGGTTCTTGGCCCACATATCAGATTAGCACACAAAGGTGTCTAAGCAGTTATGACAGCTTGTTCAGAGAATTAAGAAAAATGTTAAAAATAAATATTTAATATAAAGAAAAAAGAAAAAATACATAAATTCTAACATAGATTGAAGGTGACAGAAAATCTGTGAACCCCACTAAGCTATAGAAACTACTCCTGTGCAAGGCATAGTATCAAAACTTAGCAGAACTGGAAGGACAAAAAAAAAATTCAATATTAAAACACATCTCTCCATAATTAATAATCTGTATGGTAAAATTCTAACCTCCATGAAAGTGACATTAGAAGGTGGGACCCTTTGGTGACTTTACCCTCCTGAGTATCCTCATTCTTTCACCCAAGTAAGGCTACTGTGAAAAGATAGCTACTTATAAAGAACCACACTGGTGGTTTGAATGAGAATAGTCCCCACAGGTGCATGTATCTGAATGTTTGGTCCCCAGTTGGTGGAACTTTTTGGGAAGGATTAGGAGGCGTGGCCTTGTTAGAGGAGGTATGTTAATGGGGGTGGGCTTTGAGGTTTCAAAAGCCCAAACCATTTTCAGCTAGCATTCTTCCTCATCTCTCTCACTTTGCCTCATGCTTAGCGATCAAGATATTAAGCTCTGAGCTACTCCTCCAGCACCATGCCTGCCTGCCTGCTGCCATGGACTCACCCTCTATACTATAAGCTCCAAATAAACTCTTTCTTCTATAACCTGTCTTGATCATAGTTTATCACATTGGAAGAAAAGTAACTCAGACACACATCTACCAGATTTGGGAGTAGTCTCTACGGTATTTTAAGCTTATCATAAAGCAACAGACAAAAGTGAGCTATGGTGTAGGGACAAACATAAAGACCAATGGACAGATGTAAGCCTGAATTTTCAACATGGGAAAATATGACCTTTACAAAAAAAAAAAAAAAAAAAAAAAAAAAAATGATTTTGAGTCTAACCCTATACCATAAAAAATACTGAGCCAAATGGATCACAGCATCAGTCAGAGGTAAAGTTATAAATCTAGAAGAAAATAGTTTTAATACATCAATAAATAAATGCATTAAAACAAAAACCTTATTATGCATTACAAAAGATACCATGAGAGGCTGTGGCAAATATTAGCAAGTGTTTAAGGACTGGGGCTCATATTTCAGTACTCAGTGATAACACACAATTCAATACAGTAAGATACTCCATAGACATGAGAAAATAGTGTAAAATAGGACTTGCACCTAGTACATAAAGAACTCTTGGAACAGTAACAAGACAGAAAGCAAACAGCCCTTAAGTACATAAAAGGCAACCAAAAGGGTTTACCATTATTAATATCAGCAAAACTTCAAAACTAGGTTGTGACTCTTTGAGGGGCCCTGAGTGACCATTCTGACCAAGTACTCATTGCCAGATCAATTCTATGGACACATCTGCTTATGAACAGAATGTCAGATACACAAGACAACTCACTGAGTAGTTTATAATGGTCAAAGGAAAGAAACAATGCAAGCGCTGGCTAATAGGGTTAAAAAAAAAACAAAAACAAAAACAACAAATACAAAAAAAAACCCTAGCACCTCCATAGGAGGGGAACAGAACATCAGTAGGACCAATGGGCTGACCTAGAAATCTGAGGCCTTAGGGGAATAGGAAGGACAGGGTTAAACGCGGATACAGCTCAGTGGCAGGGAACTTACCAACCAGGAGGGAGGTCCAAAATTCAAACCCTTATACTTCAAAAGAGTAAAGTTAAAGAATTTCTCAGACTTAGTCTGAGATTCTAAATTATTTAGAGCCAGGAGTGGTACCACACACCTGTTAATTCCAGCATTTGGGTGGTAAAGGCAATATGATCAGGAGTTTAAGGCCAGTCTTAGCTACACATACCTTGTCGTAAGCAAACAAAACCTAAAACACACTAAAGAACAACAATCATACAAACATAAAAAAAACCCAGAACCTAAAAAGGTAACTCATTAGTTAAAAGCATATACTTCTTTCACAGAGGACCTGATTTCAGTTCCTAACAGCCATATCCAGTGACTCACAAGTGCTTCTAACTCCAGCTGGATGGGATCAGACATTGCTGCCCTCCCTGGTGACCTACACTCATGTGCACAAGGCCAAACACACACACACAAATGCTATTAAAAAATTTTTTAGGTTAAAGTTACAAAAATGAAGAGACTATAGAAGCACATTCCTCAGAGACATACGGTTAAGTGAAAAGCAAGGTAGCCATTCTTATAAGACAGGGGAAAGTAAATGTTTGCATGTGCACATATGAAACTGCTCATCTACTGGGCCTAGGGGCTGAAGGTATGCAGATGATGAGACACAGGTAGGTGAGTAGATGATGCTAAGATTTCCTAATTTATTCCTTTTGATATCACCTTTATTATTTTAATCACATACTTACATTACCTATTATAATAATGAGCCAAACATCTGACCTTCATTTGTTCTCCCTTTCATTTAAATATTATTTACTGAACAAATAAAACTCTGAAGCTGGGTATGTGGAAATATAAACCTATGATCCCAGCACTTGAAGGTCATGAGTTCAACCAAGAGTGAGAACCGTCTCCAACACAAAAGATGAAACCTGTCTTATACGTCTACAGAAAAACATTCAGAAAAAGAAAGGAAGGAGAGTGGGAAGGAGGGAGGGAGGGAAGGAGGGAAAGAAGGAAGGAAAGCCAAAACATTTATCTCAGTAAGCACAGGTTACTATAAAACTATTGACAATTACAGATCTCAGCAAAAAAAGATTAAAATGAGTTCTGTAAGTATGCATGTTTCTCTATAGTACTATCTTCAGAAATTGCTGAAATTAACATAATTTGCTTCTACTTATAGAATATATACACCAAGGAAGAAACCTTTGGGAAAACAGAAACTGAAACCACAGACCCTACCTGCTGAGCCGGGTAGGACGGAGGTGGAGTGCCCACACTGCTCTCCTCTGTCCTGGGGGCACCATTCCCTATGGCCTCCTCTTGTCTGGGAGCCCCTGGGGGCTCACCACTGCTCTCACCATCAGCATCTTCATCGTCAGCTTCTGAAGAACTACGGCTCGTGCTGCTTACCTGAGGGGACTTAAAAGGGAGCATTCTGTAGCTTTAGTTTTAAAAACAGTAAGGTGAATGAAGTGTAAAGATGACCAAACACTTCCTACATGTACTGACACCCACACCTCCTCATAAAAAAGCCACACTATCATACCTCGTCTTTCAGGGCCATGTTTTCCCCACCACCATTCAATTCGCTGTGGATTCCATTCATGTTGGCCACCACATTGGTATCATCGTAGTTGGTCAATGGATAAATGTCAGCAAACTTAGCTGACAATGGTGCGACGTCTTCATCATCACTACAACTGAGGCAAGCAGAGACGGTCACCATGAGGCCCTTCGACTGGGGAGGACAGTGAGGAGCACCCCCCACTGAACACGACATCTCCTCTAAGGTCATGGGTCTGATCACGAAGAGTGTTCAGTGTCACTCACACTACTTAACACCTCTTAGTCACCTGAACACAAAAAAAAGCCTGGGTGAGTAAGTAACATCTGTGACACGGAGGACGGGAAAGAATGTCCCACAGTAGAAATTCTAAGGAAACCACAAGAAACGTAAGACGAATTGGTATTACACTTTCATTTGGCCTGAAAAGTCCTGGGGTAAAAATGCCATTCCCAAGAAAATTATAATTTTTATTAAAATGTTAAGGTGCAGGGAGCAACTTCAAGTCTTCCGTGTTTGATTTTACAGACACCAAATTGTCAGAAAATATCCAGCTGACCAAACTCCAGGTGTTACATAACAACACACTAATTATGCTTACTCCACTCACGTCAGTCATTAACAATCAGCTTCATCAATGTAAGGAGAAAATGACATGATCCCTAGAAAATTAAACCCAAAACTTCTGGATTTAGCCTGTGGAGGCCACTTTAAAATGTGACTTCCTAATAGATGAAAAGAACTGCCATGCCCAACTCAGTACTATCTAAAACTTGCACCAGCCTGTCCTCTATCCTGGCATACAATGCTGACTCCTAAGAAAAGGCCCAGGGTTATCAAGCTCATTGTATTCTCCTTTTCCTTTTGTTTTGTTTGTCTTGTTGAGGGGTCTTTCTACATAGCCCTAGCTGTCCTGGAACTCACTATGGAGACCAGGCATTGAACTCAGAGAAATCCACCTGCCTCTGCCTCTTGAGTCTTGATGCATTATACCAAAACCTAGAGCTCACCAATAGAAGAAAAAAAGTACCCACCACAAAGGGAGTGTGTGTCTTGGTCAACAGAGCATTCCTGCAGTGTTATCACTGCCATAATGTTACCAATAGAAAAACTGATTCTGAAATGAATGACCAATTCATATCTGGCACACATGACAGCTGGAGGCTTCTCCACCCCAAGAAGACCCAGGCTGCACTGCATGCAATGACTAAAATGATGCTATTTCATCTGTTTAGAAAACAGCACCATGAACGACAATGCACACTAAGGGTCACATGGATTTTCAAGTCACAAATGATTACTTGGAAGACACTAATCACAAGTTGTTGGGACCTAGAGTATTAAAGGGCATGAGCTGCCCAGACCAACAGTGGGCAGTTCTACCCAGGCAGAAGGCTCCTATAGCCCGTGCTCCACTACCGATCTCACATCAGAGCCCACAACTGATACTGGCAGTTATGACAGTGAGTGAAATACTTTGATACATCTGCATTTACCTAACCTCAATTTTCAAAGGATTCATCTGCCTGGTAAACTTGAATATTCCTCAAAAGCTGTATACCAGCTAGGGAAAAAAAATCCTCAAAAATGCCTAAGGCCTGAGAGCACAAGCAGCAGAACTTTGACCAATGAAGAGTCACAAGTGGACTTCAACCCAGGCCTTTAGAATTATTTTGGATGTAGAGTTGGGGAAAAGACTCAGTGGTAAAGTAGTCATTCAGCATGTATGAATCCCTGAATTCTATCCTCAATACCATAAAAATTGAGACCTGAAAGACAAGGAAAAACTCTGAAAGAGGAAAACATAGGCAGCACCATGACAAATCCAGTGAAATGTGATGAGCACCTCCATCAGTTGGAAGAATCTGAGGATCAAGTGCAGTCAGATACAGCAGCAATCCCTCAACATAAGCACCTCTGCAGGGCTAGTGATGGATGCATATTCAACTGACTTCACTTCAAAAACCACATACAAGGGGAGACTGGAAGGGATGGGGACGGGAAGGTAGGAGAAAAAAAGAAGCCGCACACAGCCCAGTGTGGTGGAATACACACTCAGAAGGCAGAGGCAGGTGGATCTCTAGTTTGAGGTTAGTCTGGTCTACAAAGTGAGTTCCAGGACAGCCAGGATTACTTAGAAAAACCATCTCGAAAAAACAAACAAAGAGAAAGAGAAAGAGAGAGAGAAAGAGAGAGAGAGAGAGAGAGAGAGAGAGAGAGAGAGAGAGAGAAGAAGAGGCTATATACATCCATGTGCAAATTAGCTTATGAAGCCTCTGCAAGTGACAGGGTCACAATTGAGTTTTCAGTATCTTTGCTAATATGAAATGCACTTCTTTACAATGCAGAAATACAAAAAAACACAAACTTTTAATTGCTTGCTAAAGTGATCTTCTGAGTTCTTAGCAAGACATGGAACAAGCATGAACACTGGGCTGACAATGAAGAGGATGAACAGCCACTGGCCACCTTAGACAGAATGAGAAGATGAGACCAGAACTGCGAAGACATTTCCCTGCATACCAACTGGCAATTATAAATTTACTGAATTTTTTTTCAGGTAATAAAACAGCATCA
The DNA here is from genome assembly GCA_028551405.1 of Uromys caudimaculatus. NCBI lineage: Eukaryota > Metazoa > Chordata > Mammalia > Rodentia > Muridae > Uromys > Uromys caudimaculatus. Next base: position 25,774,216 of record CM052712.1, on the reverse strand, counting down.
GTTTGGGTTTACAAATTTCATGTTTTAACAGGTGCTTAACACACTGAAAAGTTTTTTTTTCTTTTTTATAAAAAGCACTGTTAATGGTGATGGTATTTCTGTAGACTGATGTCTTTATTTCTCATTATTGGATAAATTTCTGAAACTATTATAAAGTCACAACTTACAAAGTTGGTGCAGAGCCATTGTCTGTGAGGATGAGTCTGGGATGTTGCTGAATTGTGATGGGAGAGCTGGAACCTGACCCTGAGCTTGCTGATGACACACTAGGTGGGCGCATCTCAGACAGATAGTCGGGAGCAGAATCCACTTGGAGTGGTAGCTGGTGAATGTGGATGTCATCAGTGACGGGGGTGTCCATGATACCACAAGTGAGGATGTGTGAGAGGCTGCAGTCATCGCAAGCACATCTGATCAAGAATTAAGGACAGTTACCAAGAAAGCCAACTCTGAAGGTTGGGTTCAAACCTCTGCTTGCATTAGTGCAGGGTGAAGGCCAGTAGCACCCAGACAGACCAGCTCACCTTCGCCTGTAGTTGCAGTTGGGGCAGTCAGGCATGCTCAATCGAGATGACAACATGTGCCTCCTGGTATCTGTGAAGTTGTTCTCGCCAGAAACCACTTTCTTATTAGTTAACTAGAGGAAATGTATCAAACAATGGCTTAAATTGGCAAGATACTTTCCCCATTTTAATGATAACAGTAATCATTTACAAACCAAGAGGCCCACTTTTTGCAGACAAAACAAAAACAAGGCAGTAGCCCTGGAATCTGCAGGCAGGGTTAGCCAAAAGAGCAAAACATCAGGAACCCTCTTGATGTGCTGGTCTCCACCAGACACATACATGTGCATTTTTGCAGATAACCAGAAGGCAGGTCTGCTGCAGACACCAAGTTTACTCAGTCTGCTCTGGGTGCTCAGTACTTGTTAGACACTTCTCCACTGGAGAAGATTGGACCTGAGCACTATAAAGGAAGTAACACCCAACCTCAACTGACAAGTAGGCATCTGGATTTCAAAGGGGGAAGGGTGTACCAAAACCCAACTGAGCCTATTGGCACACTCAGGCAAAGAGGTCTCTGTCTCATCCCATTGGTGGAAGGGAGCTCAACCTCAATCTGATGCAATTGGCTAACTGGCACCAACAAGAAGTTCAGGGAATATGGGTTCTTTTTATCAGTTCTCACAATTACGACCAAGATTATTCTTTTCAAACACATATATGGAAGACTAAGAAACAGGTATATGCAATCAGTTTATCTGAAAGATAAAAATCACTATGTCGGGCTGGAGAGATGGCTCAGTGGTTAAGAGCACTGACTGCTCCTCCAGAGGTCCTGAGTTCAATTCCCAGCAACCACATGGTGGCTTACAACCATCTGTAATAGGATTTGATGCCCTCTTCTGGTGTGTCTAAAGACAGTGATGTACTCACATAAATAAATGAATAAATAAATCTTTAAAAAAAAAAATCACTATGTCTAATGACTTCTATACTGGCAGGAGATGCCAATGGTCTTCATTGATACCCTGTAACAGAGAGCATGCCTAGATACTAAGGTGACACTTGTTCTGTACAGTCATTTACATGTCTTTCCTGTCAATCTTACCTGTTCTTCAATTAATCTTCTTTGCTTAAAAATCTCCCAGTCTTCTGTTAACATGCGCTGTTTGGTTTTCATAGTCATCTAGAAAGGAGATATAAAAACACACATAGAAACAAAAACCAAAAAAACCTTAGTAACAACTACACAGAACACTCTCAACAAGATTCTTTTAAATGATAAAATCAAAACAGGAGTGCAATACAAACCAATGAACTATATACAAACCAATGAGCTATCACATTTCAGCCTCCTGCCTGGCACTTAACATTATTATCATAAGTACTTTCTTCACATGGAAAACCTCAGGAGCTCCTGACCTCAGAGATTAGGGTACATTCTGTGCATAAGGAAGTAAATGCTTGCTTTCCTGTACTTGACAGGCCACAAGCCTGGTTGGGGACTCCTGGAGCTGGTCTGTCCCACCCATGTGCAAGACCTTCTTAGTCCTGAGAACACTAGCCCTTAGAACACTGGCCCTATTACCCTTCATCTATATGTAATGTCAACAATAACAACAACGTAAAATACATTAAAAGTAAAAAGATGAAATATAAAACAGTGCAATTTGACAAGAAAACCTGAAACAGACTAATGAAGGAACCTCAAATGTCTGCCAACCCTTTTTAGCATATTCCCTATCCCAAGAAATAAGGCATGTACAGGCCAACACATACCCCTTTCTCTCAAATTCCTGAGAGCAGAAATCTGCAGCGGCTTCTCAGTCAGAACTGAAACAGCTAACTGGAATGTGGGGCTCAAAAGAGACACCAGCTGCTATGATTATAGGCACTGTTGTAAGCAACTTTACTATGACCTCTTCAGAGAGTTCTCGTTGTTGCACATGCTCGTCTCAAGTGCAGAGTGCCTATATCACACTGGATCCCTTCTACCACTGTCCAGTAGAGTGTGAAAGGCAAACCCAGATCAGTATAGGTGGTAACCCTTTACAGGGGACAGGAGTCATCCTATGTGGTCTTAGCATCAGCACACATGGCTACAGGATGCCTTTCCTGTGACATGTTGTATGCTCAGGGATCTCTTGAGTTTAGCGCCCCTTTGTAGTTTGTAACCTTAGCTGACCTGAATGGGCACAGAAGCAAGCTCTCCTATTTTTGCTATCAATTCATTGGTGTTTTGTATACCTCTAGCTCCTCATCCCCTTCTATGTATCATTCACTCTGATGACAAGAATTAGCCAGGTACAGGCTGGTGTTTAGTGCTATAGTTTAGTTCTCTCTTCTTTAGAATAATGTATTGTTTTATGTGTATGACTGTTTTGCCAGCATGTATGTCTGTGTACCACATGTATGCTTGGTGCCCACAAATGCCAAAAGAGTGTGTTGGATTGCCTGGAACTGGAGTTATAAATAACTATAAGTTGTCATGTGGATAATGGGAATTGAATCTGGGTTCTCTGAAAAAGCAGCCAATGATGTCAACTGCTGAGACATCTCTCTAGTCACCTACAATCATTAACAGGGAAAGTTTTCACAAGTTCTTGATGGTCCGCACAAGGTCCATGTGCTGAAGACTTGTTCCTCAACAAAGTAACACTGGAAGGTGAAGGAAATTTACAAGAAGTGGCATCCAGTAGAAGTTAGATCACTGGGGCATAACCAGGAAATGCAATGTTAGAACACCAAACCCTTTCTCTCTGCTGTCTGAAGCCCTAAGAACTTTCTCTATCATGACCTCCAGCCATGTGCTGTGCTACCACAAAAGCACAGCAAAAGTCAAGGGAATAATAGACTGTAGCCTCTTCCCTTTAAGCTGGTTTTTTAAGCTACAAGGCTATTAACACTAGCACTCAAGAGGCAGAGGGAAGAGGATCACAAGTTTACAGCTAGCATGGACTGTGGAGTGAGACCTGTTACAAATGACAAACTGTTATATTCTCTCATAGTGATGGGAAACCGAGGAATGTCTTTTTGCTTCACTATTTCAGACCCTCACTGCTTCTGCCTGACTTTGGTACCCTCAATAAACAGTCATGTTCAGACGCCATGAGTGTTCTCTGCAGAGTCCACACTGTTCACAGTGCACTACAGTCTGCTTTTTCAAAACTACATATAAAAAAATGCAAAACTTTATGAGTTTGTAAAAAGTAGAAAAGCTCATGTAAAATTAAATATCATCTATGTGATTCTCTTATTGTCACAGTAAAAAGCTGACCCTGGAGTCAACTTCCAGGGACCTCCATAGGATCCTGGGAGACAGATCCCCACAGAAAAATTAGCTTCTATCCCAGCCCTTCCCACTCCAGGACCCAGATCTCTTTGCTGCCAGAACAGCAGGGCTCAGAAAGCACACTGTTAAACACAGAGGGCTCAGAGAGAGGGTAGCTACTGGCTCCTTTTCTGTGGCTACCTCTGATCAGGAACTGATTCTTCCTCTTCCTCCTCCTCTTCCTCCTTCTCCTCTTCTTTCTCTTCCTCTTTCTTCTTCCTCTTCCTCTTTCTTCTTCCTCCCTCCCTTTCTCCCTCTCTTATTTATTTATAACTCCAGGTTTTATTCCCCTCCCTGTCCACCCTCCAACTGTTCCACATGCCATACCTCCTCCCCATCCCCCTGTCTCCAAGAGGATGTCCCTACCCCCTACCCCCCACCCCACCAGACCTCTAAACTTCCTGGGGCCTCCAGTCTCTTGAGAGTTAGGTGCATCTTCTCTCACTAAACCCAGACCCAGCAGTCCTCTGTTGTATATGTGTTGGGGGTCTCATATCAGCTGGTGTATGCTGCCTGGTTGGTGGTCCACTGTCTGAGAGATCCCGGGGGTCCAGAGGAACTGATTCTTGAGGCTGTAGGGGGATAGCTATAACTGAGGCCCCACTCATACCATATGTGTCAGCTTGGCCATTCTCACACTCCTCCCTCCCCCAATCCACAGGTAGACTTTGCAGCTAACTAACCAGTTATAGTGTCAGTCTCCCAAACTGCAAACTATTGTTCAAGTCAAGAAGAGCCAAGCTCCTCACTCAGCAGAGAGTACATCTGTCTATAAGGCCAAACAAAAAGATGATTTAGGGCCACACACACTAGAAAGATAGTTATTGAGCAACAAGTGGTTCCCAGAAAGGTCAACAGTCACACACAATAGGGAGGGTACTGTACGGGTAATGACTAGGTTGAGGCCAAGGTCAATTACAACAGAAATAGTGTCTAGGGGCCTCTGGCCCTACAACAAGCTCATAAGATAAACAGCACTGAACTCCATATGCTAACAAAAGTGGGGGTAGTCCAGTGATACCATGAGGGCCAAAGTCATTAACAGGGAGAGTTTTTACAAGTTCTGAAAACAAGAAACCCTCTTTCCAACAACTCAGCAGCAGACAGAGAGAAGAATAAGGGACTCAACCAGTGTCTAGATGACATATTGATCCTGGGATTTATGTGGGACTAGCTTATATCTACCCCAAACAGTTGCTCTTATCTGTTTACAAACTGTCCTGCACACACAACACTGGGCTTCCATTTCTCTTTTACTGCTCTTCGTATCAGTATCTTTAAAACAGAACCTTTAAAACCTAAAGTCATTCTTGCTTGGCTTCATTAGAAGCTCTAGAAAGGAAGAAGGACTGAATGAATGGCACATATACCATCTTAACAACATGTCTGGTGTCCCCTGAGATTGAGTGGCCACTGAGTATATCCATTTCAGGTCCATCTTCAGAAAGTGTATCCCACTTGTCCTGCTATCCTCTGCCCTTATGAGCTACCTGTCTGTCTGTCTGTCTGTCCTCTACTGGACAGCTCTGGATGAAGAGAGAATGGGCTCTGAATACTACCATGACTGCTGGGTTTGAAAGGCACGTTAACTTCCCAAGGTCCTCTACCAGGACACAGAGACAGCGGGGACAACTTTGTTGAGGACCCAACTGTTGCTGCCACACAGTAATATTCAGATCAGAGGCCTGTGATGTTGCATAATTTTCACCAGGGCATACCAAAAGCCTCTGCTGGGAGCTCTGCAACTCAGACTGTAGCTAGCCACTCAGCACAGAGGCCCTAGAGTACAGGCTGTGCCTCAAGGGCAGCATTTACCTGCTCATCCACATAGGCATCGATCCTCTTCTGACACTCCAGCCACTCCTCAGCAACTTTGCGCAACTCCTCCTCAGAACGCTGGTACCTCTGCAGCAAGGTGCTGTACATGTCTTCATTGCAGGTGTCGTGTGTGGTGGTTCCTAGCCTAGGAGGGAGAAGGCCTATCACAAAGGAAGAGCCCAGAAGTTCCTGGCCAGACAGAAGAATCTTGGCTGCCTGTTGCTATTGTCTAACTTTATCACCTCCGGTCACAAAACATACCACAGCAAGTCTTAAAGATTATATACACACTCTAAACAGAACCACATATAAAGGCGATATTCAAATTATTAACAGCACCTGCTGAAAGAAACTAGCAGGAATCATAAAAATACTAAGGCTACAACATATGGGGCTGTATACACATATCTTATTACTATATACTGACCCAGAGAAAACAAAATGTTTAATGACAAATACAAAATACAAATCTTGCAATTATACACATGTTTTGAAGTGGAAATACATTCATGCTTTTAAAAGGTATGACCAGGAGGCTGGGGAGATGGCTCAGCAGTTAAGAGCACTGACTGGTCCAGAGGTCCTGAGTTCAATTCCCAGCAACCACATGGTGGCTCACAACCGTCTGTAATGAGATCCAATGCTATTTTCTGGTGTGTCTGAAGACAGCTACAATGTACACATACACATAAATTAATTAAATAACTAATTAAAAGTATGATCAAAGCACGTTTAAAAATATGTTGTACATAAACACAGGAAAAATATGTGTAAGAAACACAATGCTGTTTACAGTGCCTACCACTTCATGATTCTATAACAACCTAGTGATTTAATAATGAAAAGAAAGAACAAAATCACTTTTAATCAAAAAAAAATTTCACAGGTAAGAATGGACAGAAGTAGTTGCCAAATCTTTTCCTTTCACTTTGTCAGGGTGGGTCATTTGTGAACACTGTACAAACAGGGGATTCCTCAACAATCTACTGGTTGCAAGGCTACTTGGCACAGGTGTCCATCTAAGCTCTGCACCAATGCCTGGTATTACCTTAGGTCCCAAGTTGTATGTTGCAGCCCTGAAAGAAAGTTTTCTGCTAGTTCCTACTGCTGCCAGCCTTGTCCTTTATTGAACTGATTCTAGTCTTCAATATTGTAGAGAGCGGTTAGAGTATTCGCCATTACAAGATGGCGCTGACTTCCACTGTCGCTCTAAGGAAACTTATGGATAGCGCGGGGTGACTCACCCGAAGCGCTTGCGCATTAAGCGTGTACATGACTAATCACCGCCCACTCCCGGGGCGCGCCAATCAGTGGAGGACACGCTGCCTC
>CM052712.1:25754423-25767135 GCA_028551405.1 Uromys caudimaculatus | reverse complement strand
CGGGTTCGGGGCAGTACCTGGTGAGCTGTGGGGCGTGTCTTTGGCCCTCTCCTGGCTCTTGCGATCTCCTGAGAGGGATCTTTGTCCCGGCACTAATTAGCTGTGGAGCCCTGTGGCCCAAGCTGAGGTTCCCCTCTGTAATTCTTTAAGGGATTTTTGTGTTTCCTCTTTAAGGGCTTCTAGTTGTGTACTTGTGTTCTCTTCTATTTCTTTAAAGGAGTTACTTATTTCCTTCTTAAAATCTTCTATCATCATCATGAGATGTGATTTTAAATCTGAGTCTTGCTTTTCTGGTGTGTTGGGGTATCCAGGGCTTGTTGTGTTGAGAGAGCTGGGTTCTGATGATGCCAAGTAGCCTTGGTTTCTGTTCCTTATATTCTTGCTCTTGCCTTTCGTCATCTGGTCATATGTGGTGTTAACTGGTCTTACTCTCTCTGACTGTGGCCTGTCTCTCCTGCAAGCCTCTGTGTCAATACTCCTTGAAGACTAGCTCTATCTGAGAGGAATTTGGGTTTGGGGAGCTGTGGTACATGGTCAACTCTGGGGTGCAGACAGAGACCAGAAGGATCTTGTTCCCAGTTGTCCCTTGGTTCCTGTGTCCTGATGGCTCTGCAAGGGTCCCTCTTGATCCAGTGAATTTGAACAGAGGTGGTGGTCTTGCCTGAGCTCGGAGGTGTGTTGGCACTCCTGGGATATCAGCTCTCTCCTGGCACTATTTGAGTATGCAGTCCTTGTCAAAGGATCAGTTCCCAACCACTGAAAGAAACCAGAAGACCACTCCTCAGTCCCTATGTCCTGGAGATCCAGGTCGGTCCCTCTGAGCAGACAGGCTTGTCCACATTCCTGGGAGTCTAGTTTTCTTCCAGCATTATTTGGCTATGGAGCTCTTGCAAAGTTCTCCCACCACAGATAGTAACTGGAAAACTCCTGTCCCAGGCTGCTCCTCAGTCCCTGTGTCCCGAGCATTCCAGGTAGGTCCCTCTGAGCGGGGGTGCTCGTCTTACCCACACTCACGGGCTTTTCCACACTCCTAGGAGGCTAGCTTTCTCCTGGTGCTGTTTGTCTGTGGAGCCCTGGTGGCCCAGGCAGATGTCTCCCACCACAGATGGAAACCAAAAGGCTCCTGTCCTGAACACATCTTCTAAGAGCTGTAATACTTGTTTCTTTATGTATAAAAACACTTGCTTGAGTGCTGCAAAATACATTCGGATTCAAACTGCCTCTGTGTTTGTTTCAGTTTGTCACCACTGAATCCTTACCCACCAAGTCTTTGAGAACCCTCATCCCAGGGACCCCCACACCGGCTGTGGTGGTCTGTGGCAGACAACTACCTACCCTCCATGCTGTTAGAATCCACTTTTGTACCACCGATAACTCCAAGTTACTACTTACTAATTTTTGTGTTCCACCTGGGCTGCTCTTAACGCTAATTGGCCAGACCACATGGCCATGCTGTTATGGCTCAGCTTTCCCATTTCTGCTTTCCCTCTTCCTCCTTCACATTCATCCTCTTCCACGGCTGCTCACTATTTCTCTCTCTCTATTCCTCATGGTTTCAAACCAGGAAACCCTAAACCCCACCTATGTCTCTTCTCCCCAGCTATTGGCTGCTGCCATCTTTATTTACCAATCAGAATTAACTGGGGGAAAGGTCCCTCAGGCTATGGGCAGACTTCAAATCTTGGTGACCTGCACTTAGCATTACAAGAAATAGTAAAAGACAAAACCTGGACACCCCACACCTCATTATTCTCCCCTCCTGTTTCATTTAGAGTGTCCAAGAACCTCCATCTTAATTAGAAAACAAGAGCTTTTGAGGACAAGAAAGAATACCCTGGAGAGGTACGGACTAAAAAATTACTACAATTTTTTTTTATTAAATCAATTAATTAATTAATTAATTTTATATCCCAATATCAGTCCCTCTGTACTGCCTAAGGCCCTGCCACCTTACAATATGGAGGAGCTTGGCAACCAGTATGCCACCAGCTTTCACCGAGTGAATGTCAACCTTGGTGGCAATCGGCCAGTGGCTTGGTATCCTTGGGATCCCTAGGAGATTAAAGATCTTAAGAAGGTGGTGGCTGAGGACTGCCCCAATTTGCCCTGGGCTGAGATTATCCTTGAGGGCATGGCACTCCACACATTTGTTGCCGAGACTGGAAGCACTTGGCTAAGGCCATCTTCCCCTAACTGGCCTACCTTTAATGGACCACCTACATTCAGGAAGAGTGTCTAGTACAGGGGAAGCAGAACCAAAATGCTCAGCCCCCAGTCCCCATCACTGCTGGCATGCTTGCCAGCACAGCCAATCCATTCTCTACTGGCACCCAGCAGGCAGCCATCCCTCCTCCCCTTATGAAGGTCAGGTTAGAGCCATTGGCCTTACTGTCTGGAGGAAACTTGACAAGGGACCTACTGAATCTCCCATACTGGGAATTAATCAAAAGCCCACTAAGGATCTTGCCTCTTTCATAGATAGACTCCAAAAATTTTTACAAGCCAGGCAGTGGTGGCACACGCCTTTAATCCCAGCACTTGGGAGGCAGAGGCAGGTGGATTTCTGAGTTTGAGGCCAGCCTGGTCTGCAGAGTGAGTTCCAGGACAGCCAGAGCTACACAGAGAAACCCTGTCTCGAAAAATCAAAAAAAAAAAAAAAGTTACAGAAAAAATTGCCTGCAGACGAACTCTGAGACCAGTTCGTCTGCTCACTGGTCTGGGACAAAATGAATGCAGCTCACAAGCTTGCATGTGCTGGGTTACACAGCCCAACTACTGACAAATGGATTTGTGCCCCCAGAGATGTCAGCTCCTCCTCCTTTCAGACTAGGGCTTTGGCTGCTGCTTTAAAGAAGACCCATAAGGAAAATATGGCTGTTCTTGTTAATGCCCTCCAACAAATCCCAGCCAGCTGGGGCTAGACTTGTTTTTGTGCAGTAAAGAGGGCCATTTTAAAAGAGAGTGCCCCAATCTGACAAAAGGCGCCACCCAACCTATCACTGGTCCGCTGTTCACTCCTTGCCCCATGTGCAAGAAGGGCTTCCTCTGGGCCAGGGATTGTAAGTCTAAGTTTGACCTAAAAGGTCAGCATTTAAACTCCCCCAGAGACCGACCCCAGTCCTGTGAAATAAGGGGAAGCCTCCAGTTAGTGCTAACTGGACTGTGTCTCTTGTCCCTGGGGTCCGCCCTAAGATGACTCTTACCATAGGTGGAAAAATGTTCCAGTTCCTCATTGACACTGGCACAGACTGAACAGTGATTACCAAAGGAAGGGGTTCCCACTATTGGCAGCTTGTTCTGTGCCCACCCTTACTGGGTGTGGGGGGACAATCTAACTAATGGGAGATTGCCTCCTGTCTCTCCTGGGAAGACCATGATGGCCATCATGGTGAGGTGTGCCCTCAAGTGGTTTCTGGCCTGACGGCTAACCTTCTGGGCCAAGATATACTTGGGGAGGCTGAGGCCTTTATTATCACTGATCATAAACAGTCTTTTGAGCAGGGAAAGACAGTGTTTCCAAATTACAGGGGCAATCCTCATTTTGAGAAGATGCGCCAACAATGCCCTTTGTCTCACCCCCCAATTATAAAGGTCACTGGTACCTAAGATCCACTGAAAACTGGGAGACCCCATATGGGTTGAGCAGTGGCCTATCCCTGCCCTAAAATTACAACCATTACACCTTTTGGCATAACAATGAAAATTAGGACATTTAAGGGCCTCTACCAGCCCCTAGAACTCTCCCGTCTTTGTGATTAATACCCTTATAGAGGTGGGGAGGGGGAGGGGATAGGGGATTTCCAAAGAGGAGACCTAGAAAGGGAGAAACATTGAAAATATAAAGTATATAAAAATAAAAATAAAAGTCAATGGGACATGGAGGCTACTACATGATTTGAGGAAAATTAATGAATGAATGCTTCTCTTTGGGACCCCCCAGAGGGGCTTCAATGGATCCTAGTGATCCCCAGCACCTATTATTTGACAATCATTGATATTAGAGATTGTTTTTTATTCCCATACAGCCTGAAGATTGTGAGAACTTTGCCTTTTCTATTCCTTCTGTTGATTTAGGCAGGCCTAATTCTGGATTTCAGTGGATAGTCCTACTCCAAGGCATGGCCAATAGCCCCTCTCTGTCTCAATATTAAATGCTTAATATCTTTTCATTCTTTTTACATGATTTTAGTATTTTATTTTACATGGGTATGGATGATAACATTTTGGGTGCCCCTAACATTAAGGACTTTCAGAAGCTTACCGAGAAGTGTCTTTCCATCCTTAAATATAATAATTTTCAGGTGGTTCTTGAAAAAGGTCAGAGGGTGCCACCATTTAAGATCCTGGGCTCCATGTTGTCCTTGGATGTTGTGTCCCCTGTTAAGCCCCAACTTCAAATTCAAGATTCTTATACCTCCCACGGTTACAAAAGTTTTTAGGAGAAATCAATTGGATGAGGTCTTGGATCTCCATTGCCACAGAAGATCTAACACCATTGTTTGACCTCCTTAAAGGAAGTGACCTCTCCACCCCTATAGTGCTGATATCTGATCATATCCAGCTGTTGAACAAGATTCAACAAGCCATTGATTCCATGATCCTTAAACTATATGATCCCGACCTACACCTTATTTTCTATATTTTCCCCAGAGAAATGCTGTGTACTGTGATACTGTGCCAGGAAGTTGAACCCGTCCATTGGATCCATCTTTCAGTGGGAGGCACCCCTCAAGTTTATTCTATGGCTAATCAGCTGGCCGATTGCATTGTCAAGGGGAGAGATCTTTCCATTAGGCTCTTTGGGGAAAAGCCTTCTGCCCTTATTACCCCATTTAAAAATACAGATTTTGTTTGGTTACAGTGAAACAATAACAGGATTGGACTGGCCCTAGAGGGCTTTCCTGGTGAAATTATTGCCACTTCGGACCATATAAGTGCATGAGATCCTTCTCCAGACTTGAGTGGAGGTCCCCTAGGCTTATTATTTCTAGCCCCAATCCAAATTATCCCACCGTATTTACCAATGGTGAGCACCTGGGATCCTCCATTGTTGTGTATCCCCCCTTTAGAAAGGGCCACCTGCCTACCCTCATAAAATAAGAATATCATTAGGAATCATTTCATTGACTTTTTGTTTGTTTATTTATTTTTGTTTTGGCTGGTCATGTATGCTTCTATCCTAGATCTCTGGGCTTTCCCACCTCTGATTCCTGGTCCTGCAGGGAGTGTCATGTATAGGATCCTGCTCTTCACATGTGTCTTAAGTTGGACCAGTAATTGGTTAGCTACTCCCACAAGTTCCGTACCACCTTTACCCTTCACATCGTGTAGGCAAGACAAATTAAACTGTAGGTGAAAGGTTTTGTGGCTAGTTTGATGTCCCAATCCTTCTACTGGAAGTCTTGCATAGTTATAGGAGATGGCCTGTTCAGGCTTCATATTCCCCCATTGGTAGAAGTCTTCTTAGCTTGAATTTTCGACCTGGAGTGGTATGAAAGGAAAAAATCTCAATTGAGTAGTTGCCAGATACTATTGGCCTATAGGTACGTGTGTGTGTGTGTGTGTGTGTGTGTGTGTGTGTGTGTGTGTGTGTGTGTGTGTGTCAGAGAGAGAGAGAGAGAGAGAGAGAGAGAGAGAGAGAGAGAGAGAGAGAGAGAGAGAGAGAGACTTGATTATTAATGGATGTAGGGCTCAGCTCCCTGTGGGCAGCACCATTCTTTCGACAGGTGGTCCTGGGCTATATACAACTAGTGAAGCATGGCTCTGCAAGCGAGCCTGTGAGAAAGTCAGCAAAAAGATTCCCTTTCACAGTTCCTGCCTTAAGTTTCAGTATTGGCATCCTGTCCTGACATTCCTCAAAGGTGGACTGTGGTCTGGAAGTACAAGCCAAATGATGTTTTCCTCTCCTAAGTTGCTTTTGGTCAGTGTTTTTAACTTCAGCAAGAGAAATAAAATTAGAACAAGAGAGCACTGAAAGAAGATTCTCAGTGCCAACCTTGGGCCTCCACGGGCACATGTGCACATACACATGAACCCCTTCCCTTCATGTGCACCTCCACACATGCACATACATGCACATACATGCATCGTGGGAGAACCCTGCGGTTAAGATCACAATCCTTCATGTCTACATGGCTTTCTGAGCTGTGCATAAAAGGGAGGACTCCTTTCTCAGTGGGGCTTCTCTTTCTCTGTCTTTGTCTGGAGACTGTCCCTTAGCACAGGTGCCTGACCTTGTCTGAAAAAATGATCTACTTGTAGAGAGCTGCAATCACTGTGTAACTCAATGCACAAGTTCCGTTCTGATTTCTTGCCCACGTGATAACTAGGTGATGTATTATAACCAGTCAGCTCTTCCTGTCCACATGATATTATGTCCAATTAGCCCTTTCCACTTGTACTCCTAAAAGCCCTTATATACCCTATCCCAGAAACAATAAAGTAGATTTGTCACACTGTAGGAGTCCCAATAGGAGGAAAAGGGTCCCAAGACCAGGCAAAAGAGTCAGGGACACCCCTACTCCCACTCTTAGGAGTACCACAAAACCCCCAACTTAAACAACTATATATGCACAGAGGACCTAGTGTAGACCCATGTAGGCTCCATGATTGCTGCTTCAGTCTCTGTGAGTCCCTATGAACCCCTGTACATGCATGTATACACATGTGTGCACACGTGTTAAAAATGGGTGAAGTACTAGAGAGACGGATCAGCTGTTTCCAGTACCCACAAGGTGGCTCACAACCATCTGCAACTCCAGTTTGAGGGTATTCCACATTCTTGTCTGACCTCCGTGGGCACTAAGCATGCGTGTGGTGCACATACATAGATGCAGTGAAAACACTCATACACATAAAAAATCTATCTACAAAAGGGAAAAGGGTGGGACTGGAGCAATGGCTCAGTGGTTAAGAGTGTGTATTTCTCTTTTAGGAGACATAATTCCCAGCATTTGTTTCTGACTGCAGATAACTACCTGTAACTACAGCTACAGAGGATCTGTCTTTCTCTTCTGGCACGCATGTGCACCCTTCGCCACCCCACCATACACATAATTAAAAATAAATATTTAAAAAAAGGTTGTGACTTATGAAATTTGAATCTAATATCCTCAGCGGGTAAAAGCACTTGTGGCCAAGTCTGAAGACCTGAGTTCCATCCATGGGAACTCCAAAGTGAAAGGAGAGAGCTTACTTTTATAAGTAGTCCTCTGATTTCCAAATGCATGCTGTAACCTGTAAAACACACACACACACACACACACACACACACACAGGCACACACAGACACAGACACACAGGCACACACACACACAGGCACACACACACAGACACACACACACACACACACACAAACACACAGGCACACACACATAGCCACACAAACAGAGATACACACACACAGGCACACAGACATACACACACACACACACAGACACACACACACACACACACACACACACACACACAGACACATACACACTCCAAAAGCTCCTGTTAACCCTTAGAAGACAGACTTGGAGTCAATGAATTCTTTTTTTCTGTTCTTAATATGGCCTCAGGGACTAAGTCTCCCCCCTGTGTCCTTTACCTCTGTTCATCTCCTTAATTGTCATGTGGGGCATGGGCAGCTCAGTCTCCTCTTATGGGATTCCCAGAGCCCAGGCTTTTGTACTAAAACTGGCAACAGATCAATAAGCATGATTATATTTATGTCTGAGTCCAATACTTTCTTTATTGTTATTAAAAATTGAACTTTGACTTGTTAGGAACAGGGAAAAAGATAAACAAATTCATTATTGATAAGGTTGTGTGTTTCTAATACCTGTGTGATTAATTTCAGTTCAATGTGCTATAGTTATCATCGTTCCTGTCTCCAACCTTGGCTGCATTGCTGTTACTCATCTATGTCTTATGCCTGACTGAGTCATCTGTCTCCTCTAAGTACTTGTAGCTGCCAGTTAAAGGCAGGCAGTGAACGCATCAATAAACATCAGAGGTCAGGATGTACTCCTAGTACATAGTATCTGCCTTCATGACTTCTGCTCAGTTCTTACTGCACATGTCTCTTCATGTTGGCAGTTATTACCTCACATAGAGCAAGGTTCACAAAAGCATTCTTCCTTTTACAGGCTCAAACTTTACACATTGGTTTAGCCTTAATTCTGCCTGGGTTTTAGTCTCAAGAAATGACTAGGCTATCCCACACTGTCAGAGTATAGGCCTACAGTTGGCTAGGGCAGGAAAAGTCATATTATATATAATTACAAGATCCTCTTAACTAAGTTCTGTTTTTCAGAGCAAAACATGGTTAGTTCCAGAAAGGTTTTACATCTTATATGTGTTTGTGTGTATGAATGTAGTTGTATGTATGAATGTGTCTGTTTGCACTTGTGTGTGTGTGTGTGTGTGTGTGTGTGTGTGCACGCACACACGCGCATATGCATTTGTGTGTGAGTACATGTTTGGAGCCCAGAGTCAATATCAAGTGTCTTCCTCAGTTGCTCTCCATCTCACTTTTTGAGGCAGGATTTCTCACTGATATGAAGATTGCTGATTTGACTGTACTGACAGGTCAGTAACTCCAAGGGACCCTCCTGTCTCTGTCTCCCCATCCCTGGAGTTACAGGTATGGCCTTCTGTGCTTGGATTTTAAGGGTTCTGATTTATATTCTCAAATTTATATGGTGAACATTTCATTCATTGGGGTTTTCCCCTAGCCTGGTTTTACATTTTAAAAGTATAAAAAAGGCTTTGAATTTGGATGAGCTAATTAAGTCATCAACATATAGGACACAGTAGTCTTTTCATGTTTTCATGTATTCTGTGTCCTTTGGTTGGGAGCATAGAAATGGAGCTTGTGCACACTATCCTTTTTTTCTTGCCTAAAGTTTATGTATAAAACCAGCATAGAATGCCGGGCACTGGTGGCACACACCTTTAATCCCAGCACTTGGGAGGCAGAGGCAGGTGGATTTCTGAGTTCGAGGCCAGCCTGGTCTACAGAGTGAGTACCAGGACAGCCAGGGCTACACAGAGAAACCCTGTCTCGAAAAAAAAAAAAAGGCAGCATAGGACACTGGTCATCTGCAAATAGTATGTAGGTAGGTGTGTCCCTGCAGTCTGTCTGTCTTCACATTGGCAGGGACCTTCACAGGGGCCTGGGCACCTTTGTGAGCCTGAACAGGAACAGGAACCTGGGCTTTAGCTGGAGTTGTGGCCTCTGCCTTGGTTTGAACCTTGGGCTTTGGTTGGCAGTGCCTATACCCCTTGGCCATGTAGCTTCGAATCTGCTTCTCAAGCTTGGAGTGAGGGATGAAAACCAAGCAGTTGAGTTTGTGGATGAGGCCCTTTGGCATTTAGGCTTGATAACCTGAGACTTCACAAGGGTCTTGATGGCTTCTGCACTCACTTTGCATTGTTGGCCTACATCTTCTTCAGGCCTTTATTGTTGTGCTTCTTGGCAAAGCGCATGTTCCTCAGGAACTTGGGTTCAACCCCTGAAGAGATTCATATCTCTGTGACCATTTGATGACATTTCTGTGCCATTTGTGGGACTGATTGTGTGTGGTGGGGTTCTTGGACTTGGACTTGGCCATGTCTGCACGGGAACCTGCAGCTCCCACAGCGCCTGGGACTGGAAGAGAAAGAGCACATACTCTCCTTTATAGTGCTTGACTTGATTGACTCTTGATTTGTCCCCACCGGGATGAAATTGGGTATTGGTTCTAGAAGACATGTGTGGGATCTGCTGCCAGGGGAGTCAAATGCTGTTGCAATCTTGAATATTTGGCTGCTTCCTACAGTGATCTTCATGAGCGAGTGGGATACTCTGTTAAGAGTACCACAGCAATTCTCTGTGTGCGTGTACTGTATGGTCCATGTATGTGTGCAGATATCAGTGCATGTGAGAGCATGTGTGTGTAGAATCCTTAGATCGACATCAGTCACCTTTCCCAGTCATTTTCCACTTTTAATTTTTATTTGATTATTCCTTAGCCATATGCTTATGTTTATGTGCAGATACCACATGTATGCAGGTGCACATGGAGTCCCAAATATCTAGATCTCCTGGAGCTGGAGTTACAGATCACCTGTGGTGAGTGCTGGAAATTGAATTCCACTTTTCTGCAAGAACAGCAAACAAGCCCTGTGCAGTGGCCCATGTCTTTCATCCCAGCACTTGGGAGGTAGAGGTGGGTAGATTTCTGTGTGTTAGATGTCAGCCTTCTGCTCTATATGGTGATGCAGAGGACAGTCAGGGCTGCAGAGGGAGATCATGTCTACTACTACTGCTGCTGCTGCTGCTACTACTACTACTACTACCAGGAAATGCTCTTACCCACTGAACCATCTCTCCATATTCTTCATCTTTATTTTTTGAAACAATATCTCTCACTCCAACTGAGGCATCCTGACTAGGCTACGCTGATGGGCCAGTGATCCTCAGAGATCTGCCTGTCTTCACAAGGCTTGGACTACAGGCACACAGCTATATGTAGCTTTTACATATGTTCTGAGCATCTGAACTCAGTCTTGATGCTTATGTGGCAGCCATTTTATTGACTGAGCCATCATTCGACCACCATTTTTTTTAAAGGTAGAGTCTCATGTATGCCAGGTTAGCCTCAAACTTACTATGTAGCAGAGGGTGACCTTGAACTCCTGATCCATTACCTCCCCAAGGATTACAGGTTTGTACCATCAGGCTAGGTTATATGTAGTGCTTGAATCAAATCTAGGGCCTTGGGCATGATAGGCAAGCATTCTATCAGTTGAATCATATCTCAACCACTCTCAACTAGAGGAATCTAAATCTCCTTCCATATTCACTTAATATATGATGTTTTGTGGCCGTAAAAGTTGGCACATGGGTTTGGAGAGATGACTCAGAAGTTAAGAATATTCATTGCTCTTACAGAGGACTCAGGTTCAGTTTCCAGCATCCACATAGTAGCTCAAAACTACTTGTGATTCCAGAACCACCTGTGATTCTGATTCTGCCGGATCTGATTCGGCCCTCTCCTGATTTCCTAGGTCATCAGGCATGCTCTTGCTGGAAATGTACGCCTCAACAACCCCAGGAGAATCTGCGTGACAAGTTCTACAGACTGAGGCAAAAACTTCAAAAGAAGGAGGCCTCCTGGAACCGGTTATGGAATTCTTACCCAGAACAAAATATTGAGCCATAATTCTCATGGCAATTTATCTGTTTTATTTTCTTTTATTCTTTTTTTTATTTATGACATGTTCCTGATAGCCTAGGCCAAGATCTTAAGGGAGAAAAATGGGTAAGAAACCACCCCTTGAGATGAGGTCATTAGCCATGACCTTATCTCTGGGAAAACCATCACTTTATTTCATAAATCATTTATAAAGATATATAGTATTATGATAGATAAAAACTTTCCCAGTAATGAAATTTCATATGGCTGCATGTGTGTTATCAGAGGTGGGCTTTGGTATGTGGTAAAGAAAGCCTTAAATTAAAAAGAATTGAAATAGTTTAAATTTACACTCTGAATATTTATAAAAAATTTAGGTATTAGACATTAAACAGTAACTGATCATAAAAATTTATTAGCCTGTTTTTGGAAATATGCCACTAGCTTGGATGATTGCCCACTGAATAGAATTTTTTTTGAGTTATAATACTTAGATGATTCCTATTATACCAAATAACAATCATGGCATCTTTTATTCATGATTCTTTCATTGTATGCATTCTTTCAGAATTGTTATACCCGGATGATTTTTATGCTTTATTGTGCCAGATAATGACGGTATTTGTGATTGCTTCACTGAATACATCTTCTAAGAGCTGTAATATTTGTCTCTTTATGTATAAAAACCCCTCCTTGAGAGCTGCAGAACACACTCAGATTCAAACTGCCTCTGTGTTTGTTTCTGTTTGTCACCGCTGAATCCTTACCCACCTAGTCTTCGAGAACCCTCGTCCCAGGGAACCCCACACCTGCCTCGGGTGGTCCGTGGCAAATGTATATGTATGAGGTAAAACCCTCACATACATACAATGAAAACAATCTAAAAAATTAATAATTAAAAAATGCCATTGCATGTAGAGAGCGGTTAGAGTATTCGCCATTACAAGATGGCGCTGACTTCCGCTGTCGCTCTAGGAAACTTATGGATAGTGTGGGGTGACTCGCCCGAAGCGCTTGCGCATTATGGGTGTACATGACTAATCACCACCCACTCCCGGGGCGCGCCAATCAGTGGAGGACACGCTGCCTCAGGGCTATATAGCAGCGCCATTCCGGGGCCCGGGGTCTTCCTTTTCATGATGCAATAAACGCTTTGCTGCAGAAGGATCCGTGTGTCCGTGTGGGTTCTTGCTGGCGAGACCAAATAGCACGCAGGACAACTGGTGCCAAAACCCAGGAACGTAGCGACTTCATCATCGCCGGCGCCGAGGAGACCCTCCGCTTCTGCGGAGTGGATTCAGAATTGCAGGACTAAAGGCAAGCTCTGAGAGGTATGTCTGTCCGTGACCTTTTCCCCCATCTTCCTCCACAATCGGCTGACGTGATAGAAGCTATCCTTATAGTATCGGCCGCACTCGCCCTCTTTACGGGGACCATGTCTTTGTGGAAGCTGGTAAAATCATGTTTGGAGGAGGAAAACTGCCGCCCGACAGTAATAGCGGGACAGGGGGCATTGGAGGATTTGCAGGACAGCATGTCAGAAACAG